>OX451735.1:1097070017-1097547092 GCA_948472305.1 Vicia faba
TTGGTTAAAATCAGTAGAAGGAGAAACGTCTGGGCAGTTGTTGTGATTGACTGTGCAGTGATTTGGATGTTGGAAGCGCCAAGTTTATTAATTGATCAATACTGAAACAATGTTTATTTAATTATTTATTATTCTGAGATTAAAATAGTTGGAATTTATTTTCAATTATGTTAATTTAAAGAATTATAAATAATAAAGTAAACAATTGAAAAGAAGAAAGGAATTAATTGGATAAAAGGAATTTTTATTTCATCTTAAATATTTGTTACAATTGTTATTTAAATACAAGTATTCATTTACAAAGTATTTACAATAATAATATTACATTTATTTAAATTTAAATAAAACTATCCTAATATTTTTCTAAGTCTTCAATTCTTCATCCTCCATCTGTTGCTTTTCCTCTCCATTTAATTTTTATCTGCGAAAGAAAGAAGAAAAAGTCAATTGAAGCAGATAAATAATTAAAGAGACAGACAGATAAAAGGTCATCATTAAAAGCAAATGGCCGGGATCAGTTAACCCTCTCTGCAAATCACGGGATTTCTCCCGGTTCACAAAGAGGGATGAAAATGTTTGCAAATTAAAAATGAATGCACAAGTATTGAAATGCACAAATTCAAATTTTGTCAAAACCAACTGCATAGTTCAAAACCAACTGCATAGTTCAAAGCAAGACAGCATGTGCAAATACAAAGTCACAATTTCAAAACTAAGTCCAAAGTCAACAAGCTGCCAAAAGATATACCAAGATATCAAAATACCCAAGATGCCAAAACTGTAACAAAGATGCAGGAGAGCTGAAGAAGGAAAATATGCAGGACTAAGCTACTTATGCAAGCAAACTAATTCCAATTTCATCATTTCCCAGCCATTGCTTTTTCAGAACTAAAGTACACATAACATTATTTTAATGTTTTAAGCTGTACTAGAGAGAGGGAAGAGAGAAAAGAAATTGGGCTTACAGGTTTTGGCTTTAGGCAAGAAAATATAGAAAACAAAACTGCAGTAACTCAGTGGATAAAGAAGCATAGAAAAATATATAAAACTGCTAACACGGTCAGAAGCAAGAAAAAGGAAAAAAAGACAAGACTGTCAAAACCTGGAAGCTCAAAAAACCAGTACAAACTGTCCAAGCCTGAAGTGTTTTTCAAGCTAACAGCCTGCTCAACCATATAACCTGTTCTAATAACAAGCATAAACCATCAAACCATAAAAATAACCAGCATAAGCCTTAGACCAAAAGAGACCCTGCATTTTCAACAAGCCTAAAAACGAGCACAAGCCTTAACACATAACCTGAAGCAAACCTCCAGCCTAAAACCATATCCAAACAGCATACCATAATCTGAAGCAAAAACCTCCAGCCTAAAAACCAGTAAGATCAAAAACACATAATCTGAAGCAAAAACCTCCAGCCTTAACCAGTATAACCTGCTGAAGCCACAAGCTTCAATCAAAACCAGCATAATCCAAACAAAAACTCCCAAGGCCATAACCTGCATTCCATAGCCCCAAAACCTGTAAGTTCACACCAAACTTAACTGTCAAGCCTATTGCACAGTCCAACAAACCTCAAACATATGGCCATGAACCAGAAGCCAAAGAGCCTGCTGAAGCCAAAACCATAAATCTGTCAAGCCTAAAAAGTCCAAACCACACAAAGCCTGAAGCAAAAATCTAAAAAAACCTGCATAAGCTTTGTCCAAGCAAGCTAGGCAACCAAGTTCAAGCAAACAACTCAAAGCCCTCAGAAAACTTCATCATTAGGCAAAGGTTCAAATAAATCCCAAGCAACTCAAGGCAACCATAAGAAGAAGATAAAGAAGCGTTTCAAGGCATCAAGATAATCAAACAAAAGAAGCATACAGATCAAGTATACAAGGCAACCCTAACAAGCATTCAAAGGCAACCGATGCAAACCCTCGGAGTTTCCTCATCATCGGGAAACCAAATCATCATCAAAGCAACAAGGAGATAAAGAAGCAAACATAAGAAAAGGCGAGGCATCAAGACAATCAGAATAAGAAAAGTGAAATAAAAAAGGTTCTCAGTTTGTTATCATCATCGAACCAACAAAGGGCCAAAGAATACACAAACCAGGATTCAAAGCTAGCGTCATCATCGTAACCACCCCTCACCATCAAAGCCTCCAAGCGCCTCCTAATTTCTTCCTCCTCCGTCTCCCAAAAGGTAGCATCTCTTTTCTCTTTCCTTCCACCACCTCAACAGAAAACAACAATAATAAAGCTTAATCAGGATCAATCAAAACCATAACATGCAAGACGTAAAACTCTAATGAGACTGAGGCAAAATTCTTTACCTCACATGAACCGCCGATTGAATGACCCATGGAAGAGAATAGACGGAGGAAGAGGTGGCGCGGTGGCTCTAGGCGGAGGGTCCCGGGTCAGTAACCGTTGCATTGAGCGAAGAAGAAGACGAAGTGATGAACAACGGCGCCTCAACCTCAAACCCTAGCCGTTTCCCTAATGAAACAATAATCATGAACCCTAAAAAACCTTTGTCTCAAACAATTGGGCCCAATCCGTTCAAATGCATAAAGCCCAAAACACGTTTCATTAAACCCCCTCCCCCTTTTTTGGCTTCTGTTTAACTGTTTGGGCCACAAGACCCCCTAAGGCCCATTTCTTTTTTTACTAAAAACATTATTCTTGTTATCACTCTAACATTTTTCTTAATACTAATTTTAATTTTTACATTAGTAATACTTTTTTTTTATATATAGAAACTAATCCAAATTTTCTTTAAATTTAAAACAAATTTCCTTTTCTTTCAATTAACGTTTTGTACATAAAACGATATTACATAATATAGTTAAAACTTAAAACATTCTTTTCTTTTTTTTTTCTTAAAACATATTGTTTGTACATAATCAATTAAAATATATTTTTATCTTAATGCCATAAAGAATAGAACTTGAAACATTTTATTTTCTTTTAATAAAATTTCCTTACTTTGTACATATTAAACAAAAATATAAAAATACAAATTTAAATCAAACAATACTTAATAATACATTAAATTCACATTTCCTAACTTGTAAATAAATTACACGTACACTTACACAATACATTTCACATTTGATACATTATACATTTGATATTCTTATACTTTGCTATACATTACATTGATTACATTTGATCGCAATTCGATTTGGTTGTAATTATTTAAGTCTCATCCCCATTTGTGAATTTGTACCCCCACTCCCGGATACCATTTGTAATAGCGTAGACTTTAAAATTCCCGCAATTTACCGCTTTCGAATTATACCATGGTTAGATCTAGGGTTTGTATGTACATAAAATCGAACGCTAGATAACCTAATACCAAGACAAATGCATGGAATCAATACACAATCACACTTGCACCCCCTAGGGTGATCCCACATGTTGCCTTCCAAAATGGGCCATGCTTGCACGTCGAGTTTCTTTGGCAAAACAAATTCAAATGATCATAAGTCCCTCGATGACGCTTTCGAAAGTCGCCTATCAAAATGATCAAGTCCCTCCAAGCAAATTGCCAAAGACACTTGGCACCATTGCATTCATGGTCCATACGATGACCCACGCCCGTCCCAATCACTTCCTAAATGCAAGATTGTCCACCAAATTTAATGGTGGAACAAAATTGTTAAAAAGGGGTTGAAAACATAGAGAAAACCTTTTGAGTACAATAGAGGTAGACAAAACTCTTAGTTACTTGAGATCAACTTGCAAAAACACTTGCCTCCTTTTCAAAAACCACACTTCATACACCCTTTCAAACAAACTTCCAAAAAACATTTTTGAAACATCTTTTCGAAAAGATACACACTTTTGTAAAACACTCAAACACGAGTCAATTACATTGGTGGCCGAAACAAAGGCGTCTATTTCAAAAACATTTTCAAAACACACACATACACCACAATTTCAAGCAATCAAAAATCAAGGCAAGTGATCTAAAAAACCAAGTAACTAAGAGCCCATGGATAACCATGGATGAAAAGGGTGCTAATACCTTCCCTTTTCATAATCTACCCCCCGAACCCACGAAATATCTCAAAAGGTTTTTCCTGTGCTTTTTAACCTTTCCTTTAGGATAAAATAAAAAGTCAGTGGTGACTCTTGCTCAACCGAATAAGTGCGAATACAAACGCAAAACTCAAGTCAGTTCTCCCACCGTATCACAGAACTGGCGACTCTGCTGGGGATTTCTCAAAAGTGGGGTTACCTTAGGGTTTAGGTCACCTTTGTTTTCAATTGATTGCTTTGTTTGCTTTTACATTTGTGGGCTTTGCATCGGAGTTTCATAGATCCTAACCTGGATCTGGGGGAAACCTTTTTAGGTAGCATAATATGTGAGGGACCTGTCCGGCGTAGATCGACATGTGTGAAGCAGTGGCTACGTTGGTGTGGCGCCTTAGTCTGTACCAATATCCCTTGTGTTGCAACGAGGAGAATATGGGTCTTCTAAGGAGTCATCAAACACCAACCGACCTTAGAACCCTAAATTGACCAAACTTGGCCATAGAACAGTAGCAGTATGCTACACTCATTGAGGCTAAACTCTCGCGATGGTTCTGGCCGCAAGAAAAGATTGCGATGCTGGAGTTATGACCGATTGAAGGTAGTCAAGGATTTGAGATCCTCTAGAACCCAGTTACTTTTGATAGGACATGTTTTAACCAACAAAACTAAAAGAGGGTAATACCTAAACTACATGCCGGCCTAAAACCTAAGGGTTGTCTTGTGTGACTTGTGTGCCTTATCATTGTGAATACTTGTGGTGTGTTTCATCATAGCATCATACCATCATACCATTGCATGCATCCTGTATAAGGACTGGCCCATTTCAAAGACAAGAGGGTTTCATCTTTGCTCTGTTTTGTAGGACATCATGATGCCCGTGCGTAGGAATACTATCCGGCTCAACTTTGTTCAACCACCAACTTTGCTCAAGGAATTGGTTGGTAGGATTCCAAACACTACTTCCTTCATCAAGAGGCATGGTTCTCTCCTCGGTTTGATCACTTCAAAGTGGGACCAACAACTGATAAATGTCCTGACCCAGTTTTATGATCCCCTGTATCATTGCTTCACCTTTCAAGACTTCCAGTTGGTCCCTACCCTGGAAGAATTCTCTGACTTGCTTGGTATCCCTGTTTTGGAGCAAACTCCATTCACTGGTTGAGAGAAGACTCTTAGGCCTGAAGAGATTACTGCAGTCCTGCCCTTGACCAAAGAAGAGGTAATGGCTAACTAGGAAACTAGAAGTGGAGTTAAGGGATTTTTGGTTAAGTTTCTGGTTGGCAAAGCTAATGATTTCTGGAATGACTTAGACTTCAAGGCATACGAAGACATTCTGGCTCTTTTAATCTATGGTCTGGTGTTGTTTCCAAATCCTGACACCTTTATCAGTATTTATGCCATAAGGATCTTCATGTCTCGGAATCCTGTACCCACTCTTTTGGGTGATATCCTGCAATAACTCTATGCTCGTACTGCCCGAAGACGGGGAACTCCGTGGTGTTGTGCTCCTTTGCTAGTGAGGTGGTTTATTTCACACCTTCCTAAGTTCGTGCTGAAGAATGAAGAAGGAAAGGGTTGGGTTCATAGGTTAATGTCCCTCACTGATAATGACATCACTTGGACTCTCAGAGGTTTGGATGAGGTAGCTGTTATTGATCGTTGCGGAGAATACCCTAATGTTCCATTGATCGGCACCCAGGGAGGAATCTCTTATAATCCATGTTTAGCTCTCCGTCAGTTTGGAAGAGCCAGAAGAGTAGGGCCTCATGAGATGTTGGTTCCTCACTTCCATTTTGAATTTCAGGTAGACAGTGACAAACTACGCCATGGATTCAATAAGGCTTGGGGCAGAATTCACAAAGCTGACCCACATGAGTTGGGACCAAAGACTTCTCTACCAATGGAACCCTATCGCAGATGGGTCCGCATCCGTGCTCAGAAGTTAGGTATGCCGTATGAAGCTATCAGACCTGTCATTCTTGAATCTCTTGGTGAAGAAGGGGTGCCTCCAACTATCCTCCCTCCTCAGATACCCACTGATGTTGATACACTGAAGAGATCTTGGGCACAGCTAAAGGAAGAACGGGATTTTTATCGGGAAAAGTTCAACGAACAGGAACGGAAGATCCAGAAGCTGACTAAGCAATTGGAGGAAGAACGGACCCTGAATGACTATATCCATACTGAGAAGAGGAGGCCATGGGAGCACTGATGGGCTTGGAATGTTTCTTTTTACAGCTTTTATTTCCTTTTCAGTATTTTCATTCCTGTAATGCCTAAGGGCAAGTTGTTGAACAATTTAAAATTTGAATCTAATGAAGTGTGTTTCCCTTTTGTCTACAAAGTTGAATCTCGTTTGTCTTTGAAAACATAAATCATACGCATCTCATTGCATCATGTGCACAACAGGTACCCTTTTTCCACAGGTTGCTTAATCTTCTTCGCTGTTTATTTGAACAGTCATCATGAATCCTGAATCATCCAACGAACAAGCTATCAAGGCCCTCCAGGCCCAGAACGCCCAGTTTCAAGAGATGGTCATGAGCTTAGCCCAAGGTCAACAAGAGTTGAAGGCTCTGCTCCTGAAGAAGAAGAAGAAGAGGACTGTGTTGTTCAACACTGGACGCAGGTTTGGGAACACACTCCATAATAAGGCCGATCAAGCTACTTCCTCTGCAGAGAAGGATAGTCCCCAAGGGGAAAGGGCTCCTAGTCCTGCAGTCTCCGACAACGAGACGGATTACAATGACGAACAGTACCCTCCTGCTGCTGACAGATACAAAGAACTAGAGGACCGTTTAAGTGTCATGGAGATTCAAAAGGTGCCGGGGTTGGATTTCGGAGATTTAGGTTTATCTTCTGGGGTGGTGATCCCACACAAGTTCAAGGCGCCTGCCTTTGCAAAGTACGGCGGGGCTTCCTATCCCAAGCTGCATCTCAGATCATATGTAAGGAAGATCCAACCCTACACTGCAGACAAGAACCTTTGGATCCATTTCTTTCAGGATAGCCTTTCGGGGTCTCAACTCGAATGGTTCTATCAGTTAGACGGAGCCAGTATCCGAAACTGGGAGGACTTGGCTGCTGCGTTTTATAGACAGTATCAATACAATTCTGACCTCGCTCCCACACGTACCCAACTTCAGGGTATGTCGCTGGGAACGGACGAAGGATTCAAGGAATATGCGCAAACGTGGAGAGACTTGGCTGGCAGGGTGCAGCCTCCTTTGACTGACTGTGAACTTGTTGACATGTTTCTAGGGACCCTGTCTGGTCCATTCTTCAATCATCTGATTGGTAATTCTTCCGCCGGGTTTACAGATTTGATCTTGACTGGTGAAAGGATAGAAGCTGGTATCAAGTCAGGGAAGATACAGAAGGGTGCCTCCGCGAGTACTAAGAAGAAGCCTTTCAAGAAGGAAGCTAGTGCGGTTTATGGTCCTAGAAGACAAGTTAAGCCGGAACGCCGCCAAGCTGTCAATGCATTGGTCATTTCAAAGCTTGTTGCTGCTCCTCCGCAGTATAATTAACAAAGGGGTGAGAGGCCCAAAAGGCAGTACACTCGGCTTAACATGACCCTGTCTCAGATTTTGCCGCAACTATTGTCAACCAACCTGGTAACTATCAAAGAAGCTCCGAAGGTGGTGAATACAACTTCTCCAAAATATAACCCAACGCCCATTGCGCTTATCACTCTGATAGCCCTGGGCATACTACAGATGATTGCTGGGCCCTAAGAAATAAGGTTCAAGACCTTATCGATGCCAAGGAAATACAATTTGAGGCGTCCGAAAGACCCAACATTGTGACTGCTCCTATGCCCCAGCATGGAGTAAATGCTATTGAAGAAGACCTGTATGCAGTTTCTGTGAATGATGTTGCTACCCCTTTATTGACTGTAAAAAAGAACCTGTTGCTGGCCGGTTTATTTCTGGGTTGTGGCAAGGGTTGCCTTCTGTGTGCCGTTTCTCCCGCTGGTTGTCCGTTGCTGAAGTCAGGCGTCCAAAACCTGATGGATAGCAAAGAGATTTTGTTCAAGAAGACCGCTATTCCTATTGTTCCGACTGAAGAAGTATCCGTTGTCACCATCTTCAACAATCCAACCAAGGCTCCCCCGAGGAAGCCAGTCAAAATCATGTCTGTTGCACCTATTATCATTACTGTTCCGGGGCCCCTCCCCTATAAATCTGACAAGGCTGTCCCATGGCACTATGGGGCAGATGTGTATGTGCTTGGAGTAAAGCAGGAGTTCAGCACCAGTACCGGTATCAGTAACATCACTGGTCCCACCAAAGTTACTCGCAGTGGCAGGCTCTTCTCGCCTGACATTGCACCACCAGTTATCCGAAGACCTCTTATAATAACGCCTGCAAGTGCGCCTGTTTCCCCTACTGATCAAGTTTCTACCCCTGCTGCCGAGTCATCTAACACTCGGGGCAAAGGGACTGATGATGTGCCTGCCCGGATAGAGGCACCAAAGACTGTCAATGTTGAAGCCTCCCAGCAAGAGATGGAGGAAATTCTTAAGATAATCAAGAAAAGCGATTTCAACGTCGTAGAACAGTTGGGGCATACCCCCTCCAAGATCTCTATGCTATCATTGCTGCTATGCTCAGAGGCCCATGCCAAGGCCCTGATTTCATTTCTGAAGACGGCCCATGTGCCACAAGAGACATCTGCAGATCAATTCACTGACTGTGTGGCCAATTTGACAGCTGACAATGGTTTGGGTTTCTCGGATGCTGATCTTACCGCCAAGGGAAAGAACCACAATGATGCCCTGCATGTCTCCATAGAATGCAGGGGCACTACTCTTGCACACGTGTTGGTGGACACCGGTTCTTCCCTGAATGTATTACCCAAGAAGGCCTTAGACCGGTTGGATTGTGAGGGCCTGGAATTGAAGCCTAGTAATATCATTGTTAGAGCCTTCGACGGTTCTAAGAGGATGGTGCATGGTGAGGTAGACATTCCTATTCGTGTGGGTTCCCAAGTCTTTGACTCAACGTTCTATGTGATGGATATTCGTCCATCTTATTCCTGTTTGCTGGGACGACCTTGGATTCATAAAGCAGAGGCTGTGACCTCCACTCTACACCAGAAGCTCAAATACCCTGTCAGAGGGAAGATTGTTACTATGCAGGGGGAAGAAGAATACATGGTTAGTCATCTGAATTCCTTCCGGTATATTGAGATGGACAGGGAGTTTATTGAAACCCCCTTTCAACACTTTGAAGAGGTGCCTCAGACGTCGGCGTTGGCTGAAACTGTGATTGAAGACCCTCCTTTGAAGATGGCTTCCTTGAAGGATGCCGGGATGTGATTGAGAAAGGCGAGTGCGCAAACTGGGGTCGACTTCCTGACTTCACTCCAAAGACTGACAAGTTTGGGCTGGGCTTCACTGTAGAGGCTCAGAGGGTTGTTCGCAAAGCAAGGATCGGAAAACCTCCGATATTCATCACCAACCCAGGAGTGAATGCTATTGAGGACGACGTAGAGGAAGCGGAATTCGACAGCTGGATCTACCCGACAACCAACAATGGACCAAGAAACTGGACGGCAAAAGATTTTACACCTATTACTTTTGTCACTCAGTAATGAACTTTTTTGTCTTCAATTTGTAACAAACAATATGTTGAAACTTTTATGGCTCGGTGTCCTACCCGGGGCACCGTGGCTCCATTTGTGAGGGCTTTTGTATGACATTTTCATATATCATTAATCAAAACATTGGACGTTTGTTGCATTTCAAATCTTGTGCTCCATTTCTTTCTTTATCATATATTGCAAAACAGCTATATTTACACACACTCACTTATACAGGTTCCAATCCACTCTGGATCTCACTGGTAACGACTCTGCTACTGCCAGTTATGACTTCGAAAATCCGATCAACTTAGCCGAAGACGAGGGTGAAGATGATTGCGAAGTGCCTGGTGAACTTGCAAGACTGCTACTCCAGGAAGAAAGGGCCATTCAGCCGCATGAAGAGCCAGTGGAAACGGTAAATCTGGGTACTGAGACAGATATAAAGGAAGTCAAGATTGGTGCAAATCTGGAGCTCAGTGTGAAACAACGATTGATTCAGATGTTACATGACTACATGGAAATCTTTGCTTGGTCTTACGAAGACATGCCTGGTTTGGATGTCGACATTGTGGTTCATCACCTGCCTACCAAGGAAGATTGCCCTCCGGTAAAACAGAAGGTCCGCCGCATGCGTCCAGAGATGTCCGAGAAAATCAAAGCTGAGGTTATGAAACAATTTGATGCCGGGTTTCTAGCAGTGACTTCTTACCCTCAGTGGGTTGCCAACGTGGTTCCAGTACCAAAGAAGGATGGTAAAGTCCGAATGTGTGTTGATTACAGGGATTTGAACAGGGCCAGCCCCAAGGATGATTTCCCTCTGCCTCATATCGACGTTCTGGTTGACAACACCGCACAGCATAAGGTCTTCTCCTTTATGGATGGGTTATCCGGTTATAATCAGATCAAGATGGCTCCTGAAGACATGGAGAAGACCACTTTCGTTACTCAGTGGGGTACCTTTTGCTACAAGGTCATGCCATTTGGGTTGAAAAATGCTGGGGCAACCTACCAACGTGCCATGGTCGCTTTATTTCATGACATGATCCATCATGAGATTGAAGTGTATGTCGATGATATGATTGCAAGGTCCCAAACTGAGGAGGAGCACCTTGACCATCTGCAGAAACTTTTTGACCGTCTGAAATTGTACAAGCTGAGGTTGAACCCGAACAAGTGCACCTTTGGGGTAAGATCTGGAAAGTTGCTAGGCTTCGTCGTAAGTAACAAGGGTATTCAAGTGGACCCTGCCAAGGTTAAAGCCATTCAAGAGATGCCAGTTCCTAAGACAGAGAAAGAAGTCAGAGGCTTTCTAGGACGTCTGAACTACATTGCCCGATTCATCTCGCACCTAACTGCTACTTGTGAACCAATCTTCAAGCTGCTGAAGAAAGATCAGGTAGTACGTTGGAACGATGAATGTCAGGCCGCTTTTGAAAAGATAAAAGAGTATCTCCAAGAACCACCCATCCTCATGCCACCAGTGGAAGGGAGACCTCTCATACTATACTTGACAGTGCTTGACAACTCAATGGGGTGTGTGCTGGGGCAGCATGACGAGTCTGGCCGAAAAGAGCACGCTATTTATTACCTGAGCAAAAAGTTTACCGACTGTGAGACTCGGTACTCACTGCTTGAGAAAACTTGCTGCGCTCTGGTATGGGCTGCTCGCCGGCTGAGACAGTATATGTTGACTCACACTACTTTGTTGATTTCAAAAATGGATCCAATCAAGTACATATTCGAAAAGCCTGCTCTGTCCGGAAGAATAGCAAGATGGCAAATGATCTTGACGGAATATGACATCCAGTACACAACTCAAAAAGCAATCAAAGGAAGTGTATTGGCAGACCATCTGGCACACCAACCTGTGGATGATTACCAGTCGTTGAACTTTGAATTTCCAGACGAAGATATCATGGTAGTAACGGATTGTGAAGTACCTGGACCGGATGAAGGACCTGAGGAAGGATCCCGATGGTCTATGCACTTTGACGGAGCCTCAAACGCTTTGGGTAATAGTATTGGCGCTGTGATCATATCTCCTAAAGGCACTCATACTCCACTCACTGCCCGACTATGTTTTAACTGCACCAACAACATGGCGGAGTATGAGGCATGTATCATGGGTCTTCAAGCTGCAATCGACTTAAGGATCAAGTTTCTGAGTGTATTCGGAGATTCCGCTCTCGTGATCAATCAGGTCAAAGGCGAGTGGGATACGAAACACCCAAATCTCATTCCTTACAAGGAGTATGTGCTGACATTGCTTCCCCACTTCGAAGAGATAACTTTTGAACACTTCCCAAGAGAGGAGAATCAGTTGGCGGATGCGCTGGCTACAATGTCTTCTATGTTCAAAGTCAAGTGGGACAACGAAGCGCCTCGGATCATTATCTGGAAATTGGACGAACCTGCATATTGCTGTGATCTTGAGGCCGAAGAGGTAACAGAGAAACCCCGGTATCATGAAGTAAAGAGGTACTTGGAAGCTCAAGAATACCCCGAAGGTGCATCTGTTAATGACAAGAAATTCTTGAGAAGGTTTGCAGCAAAGTTCTTTCTCAGTAATGGCATTCTCTACAAGCGAAACCATGATTCAACTTTACTGCGTTGTATGGACAAGACTGAAGCAGAAAAGATCATGGCAGAACTACACGAAGGCACATTCGGAACACATTCCAGTGGACATACCATGGCAAAGAAAATCCTTCGGGCGGGGGTATTTCTGGTCCACAATGGAAGCCGACTGTTATCAGCATTCGCGAACTTGTCATAAATGCCAGATCTATGCGGATAAGGTGCACATTCCTCCGGTACCTCTGAACGTCTTGACAGCACCTTGGCCTTTTGCAATGTGGGGCATCGATATGATCGGCGAGATCCGACCTACGGCATCCAACGGGCACCGTTTCATCTTAGTAGCGATTGATTACTTCACAAAGTGGGTTGAAGCAGCTTCCTACGCCACTGTAACCAAGAGCGTCGTGGCACGATTCATTCGACACAACCTGATCTATCGATACGGTGTACCTGAAAGGATCATTACGGATAATGGTACCAATCTTAACAACAAAATGATCACTGAGCTCTGCGAGCAATTCAAGATACAGCACCACAACTCTTCACCTTACCGACCGAAGATGAATGGGGTTGTAGAAGCAGCAAATAAGAATATTAAGAAGATTGTGCAGAAGATGACAGTGACCTATAAGGATTGGCACGAGATGTTACCGTTTGCTCTTCATGGGTACCGTACCTCAGCAAGAACGTCAACCGGGGCAACTCCCTTCTCCTTAATCTATGGCATGGAGGCAGTCTTGCCGATTGAAGTCCAGATACCCTCTCTCCGGATAATGAAGGATGCAGGCTTGAGCGAAGATGACTGGATCCAGACTCGACTTGATCAATTAAATCTGATTGACGAAAAGAGACTCACTGCCATCTGTCATGGTCAAACGTATCAGAAACGGATGATCAGGGCATTTAACAAGAAAGTCCGACCACAAGAGTATCAAGTTGGGGACCTGGTAATCAAGCGCATCATTCTTCCTCAAAGTGATCCCAGGGGCAAATGGACCCCTACGTACGAAGGGCCATTTATGGTTAAACATGTGTTCTCAGGAGGAGCCATGATTCTAACCACCATGGATGGTGACGACCTTCCTCACCCCGCTAATGCAGACATAGTAAAAAGATACTACGCGTAAACTAAGGACCCGCTAGGTTGACACACCTAGGCAAAAATCAGGGCTTCCCGGCGAACCAAAAGGGTTCGGGAAAAAATAAGGGATGAAATAAAAAATATAAAAAAATCTGTACACCCGGCAAGTCGAAAACCTGAAAAGGCGGCTTGGGCAAAAATGGGTATCCCGGTGGACTGAAAACCCGAAAGGGCAGTCCAGGCAAAAGTTAGGGATGAAGCGTAATACTATGTCTCATTAGATCACCTTGCATCCAGAATTCGGCATCAACTATCAGGGCTCAGACTTCGGTATCGATCAATCGGCCTCACCTTCAACTAAGCGGCAAAATGATGAAACGCCTGAAGACATAAAGGCGATAGCAGAGTCGTTACCCAGTGGGATTAGTTTTTCACATAGCTGTTTTGTTTCCTTTTCAAAATTGTATAAACTCTATGTTGTTCGGCGGCGTTCTCTTACTAGGACGTCAGCCTCCTGTACATAAACGCCTATTTACAGGCAAATTTCAAAATCAATACAAGTTCGATTTTTCAGACAAATTATCCATTACTTTTCCTTTTTTGTTTTGTTTTGCAAAGAATGTCCAATGCTCATTTTTGATATATGCATTTGACGTCAAATTGCTAGATCATGAATGTTTACATACGAAACAAAGGATTAATGACAGGTGACATCAGAAACAGGGGGCAATTTTGAAGTGACCAAGCGGTCTAGTTGCTTTGTACGCCGAGGTACCAAGGTAGAGTCAGCTGAAGAACATGACCAAGCTACCTCAACAATCCCCAGCGGAAACGAAGAATTCTTCTCTGTCAGCCCAAGATTTGATTCCCCGGCCGGTCATCAAGGATTTATTTTCCTAGATGAAAATACATTCATTGACGTTTCATATTTCATACATCCTATTTACATACATGACAAAGTGCATACGACACTAACTCATTTTGAGCATCATGACATCATGCATCTCATACATCATGACATTGCATACCATTGATATTTTGCCTTTTCAGGAAAAAGATCAATCCAAAAGATGATTACTATCAAATATCACGAATCCATATTCGATTCCTGTATCTAGCCAGGGCACCTCTGTGAGTGATTGATTGTAGATTCGATACATGTATCTAGCCAGGGCATATCTGCATAAAGAGTATGAAGGTCAACCCCTGTAACAAGCCAGGAAAGTATCTTTCATTCTCAGGTCAGAGGTTTACCCCTGTATCCAGCCAGGAAAGCCATCTCCACCAACCTTTTACAATTCCAGGTTCGATACCTGTATCCAGCCAGGGCACATCTGAAGACATTTTCCAGATTCGATACCTGTATCCAGCCAGGGCACATCTGAAGACATTTTCCAAATTCGATTCCTGTATCCAGCCAGGGCACATCTGTTAGTAACATTTTCTAGATTCGATTCCTATATCCAGGCAGGGCACATCTGTGAGTAACATTTTCCAGATTCGATTCCTGTATCCATCCAGGGCACATCTGTGAGCAACATTTTCCAGATTCGATTCCTGTATCCAGCCAGGGCACATCTGTGAGCAACATTTTCCAGATTCGATTCCTGTATCCAGCCAGGGCATATCTGTATGAAGGGACTAAAGATCAACACCTGTAACAAGCCAGGAAACATCTTCCTCTCTCAAAGTACGCAAGTTCTCTCTAAGGAATCTCTTACGCGATCAACACTTCCAAATGGCATCTATAAGCCCATTCCCGACAAGGTTCTGTCACACTTCCAGATGGCATCTATAAGCCCATCCTCCTATCCATCCTATCTCCAAATGGCATCTATAAGCCCATTCCCGCCACCACATTGCTGATGCTCCAGCATGCGAGTACAAATTTCCGGGCACTCTAGTGTCCAATCTCCTTTTACCCTCGAGTCGCGAAAGGCAAACTTGCCCTTCTAACTCTTCGGGTCCAAGAAGATTGAACAGGGGCAACTGTTGTACCCTAAAATTTGCCCTCGCATTTTTCCTCAAGAAATCACAGCCTCAGGCGTTTCCTGATTTTTCAAACTGGCTCAAGAATCGGTCAAACAGACTTTTCTCGTCAGTCAGACAAAATTAGGGTGTTCATTGATTTTCGTGGCTCTAGAACAGTTCTTACAGTTTGCTTAGGGTTTTGGTTGATTCTGGCTCAACTTTGATCAGGCGAACGCTTCTTTGGCATTTGATCAGGAATTAGGGTTTGTACGCAATTTTCTCAGAAAGATTTAATTCTACAGTGCTTGTCAAGTTATTCTGAGATGTGGACTGAAACATTTGGATCGAATTCGCAGTATTTGACTTAATCAGTGAAAAGATGCATTTGGATTGAATTTGTAATGTTTGGTTAAAATCAGTAGAAGGAGAAACGTCTGGGCAGTTGTTGTGATTGACTGTGCAGTGATTTGGATGTTGGAAGCGCCAAGTTTATTAATTGATCAATGCTGAAACAATGTTTATTTAATTATTTATTATTCTGAGATTAAAATAGTTGGAATTTATTTTCAATTATGTTAATTTAAAGAATTATAAATAATAAAGTAAACAATTGAAAAGAAGAAAAGAATTAATTGGATAAAAGGAATTTTTATTTCATCTTAAATATTTGTTACAATTGTTATTTAAATACAAGTATTCATTTACAAAGTATTTACAATAATAATATTACATTTATTTAAATTTAAATAAAACTATCCTAATATTTTTCTAAGTCTTCAATTCTTCATCCTCCATCTGTTGCTTTTCCTCTCCATTTAATTTTTATCTGCGAAAGAGAGAAGAAAAAGTCAATTGAAGCAGATAAATAATTAAAGAGACAGACAGATAAAAGGTCATCATTAAAAGCAAATGGCCGGGATCAGTTAACCCTCTCTGCAAATCACGGGATTTCTCCCGGTTCACAAAGAGGGATGAAAATGTTTGCAAATTAAAATGAATGCACAAGTATTGAAATGCACAAATTCAAATTTTGTCAAAACCAACTGCATAGTTCAAAACCAACTGCATAATTCAAAGCAAGACAACATGTGCAAATACAAAGTCACAATTTCAAAACTAAGTCCAAAGTCAACAAGCTGCCAAAAGATATCTCAAGATATCAAAATCCCCAAGATGCCAAAACTGTAACAAAGATGCAGGAGAGCTGAAGAAGGAAAATATGCAGGACTAAGCTACTTATGCAAGCAAACTAATTTCAATTTCATCATTTCCCAGCCATTGCTTTTTCAGAACTAAAGTACACATAACATTATTTTAATGTTTTAAGCTGTACTAGAGAGAGGGAAGAGAGAAAAGAAATTGGGCTTACAGGTTTTGGCTTTAGGCAAGAAAATATAGAAAACAAAACTGCAGTAACACAGTGGATAAAGAAGCATAGAAAAATATATAAAACTGCTAACACGGTCAGAAGCAAGAAAAAGGAAAAAAAGACAAGACTGTCAAAACCTGGAAGCTCAAAAAACCAGTACAAACTGTCCAAGCCTGAAGTGTTTTTCAAGCTAACAGCCTGCTCAACCATATAACCTGTTCTAATAACAAGCATAAACCATCAAACCATAAAAATAACCAGCATAAGCCTTAGACCAAAAGAGACCCTGCATTTTCAACAAGCCTAAAAACGAGCACAAGCCTTAACACATAACCTGAAGCAAACCTCCAGCCTAAAACCATATCCAAACAGCATACCATAATCTGAAGCAAAAACCTCCAGCCTAAAAACCAGTAAGATCAAAAACACATAATCTGAAGCAAAAACCTCCAACCTTAACCAGTATAACCTGCTGAAGCCACAAGCTTCAATCAAAACCAGCATAATCCAAACAAAAACTCCCAAGGCCATAACCTGCATTCCATAGCCCCAAAACCTGTAAGTTCACACCAAACTTAACTGTCAAGCCTATTGCACAGTCCAACAAACCTCAAACATATGGCCATGAACCAGAAGCCAAAGAGCCTGCTGAAGCCAAAACCATAAATCTGTCAAGCCTAAAAAGTCCAAACCACACAAAGCCTGAAGCAAAAATCTAAAAAAACCTGCATAAGCTTTGTCCAAGCAAGCTAGGCAACCAAGTTCAAGCAAACAACTCAAAGCCCTCAGAAAACTTCATCATTGGGCAAAGGTTCAAATAAATCCCAAGCAACTCAAGGCAACCATAAGAAGAAGATAAAGAAGCGTTTCAAGGCATCAAGATAATCAAACAAAAGAAGCATACAAATCAAGTATACAAGGCAACCCTAACAAGCATTCAAAGGCAACCGATGCAAACCCTCGGAGTTTCCTCATCATCGGGCAACCAAATCATCATCAAAGCAACAAGGAGATAAAGAAGCAAACATAAGAAAAGGCGAGGCATCAAGACAATCAGAATAAGAAAAGTGAAATAAAAAAGGTTCTCAGTTCGTTATCATCATCAAACCAACAAAGGGCCAAAGAATACACAAACCAGGATTCAAAGCTAGCGTCATCATCGTAACCACCCCTCACCATCAAAGCCTCCAAGCGCCTCCTAATTTCTTCCTCCTCCGTCTCCCAAAAGGTAGCATCTCTTTTCTCTTTCCTTCCACCACCTCAACAGAAAACAACAATAATAAAGCTTAATCAGGATCAATCAAAACCATAACATCCAAGACGTAAAACTCTAATGAGACTGAGGCAAAATTCTTTACCTCACATGAACCGCCGATTGAATGACCCATGGAAGAGAATAGACGGAGGAAGAGGTGGCGCGGTGGCTCTAGGCGGAGGGTCCCGGGTCAGTAACTGTTGCATTGAGCGAAGAAGAAGACGAAGTGATGAACAACGGCGCCTCAACCTCAAACCCTAGCCGTTTCCCTAATGAAACAATAATCATGAACCCTAAAAAAACCTTTGTCTCAAACAATTGGGCCCAACCCGTTCAAATGCATAAAGCCCAAAACACGTTTCATTAAACCCCCTCCCCCTTTTTTGGCTTTTGTTTAACTGTTTGGGCCACAAGACCCCCTAAGGCCCATTTCTTTTTTTACTAAAAACATTATTCTTGTTATCACTCTAACATTTTTCTTAATACTAATTTTAATTTTTACATTAATAATACTTTTTTTATATATAGAAACTAATCCAAATTTTCTTTAAATTTAAAACAATTTTCCTTTTCTTTCAATTAACGTTTTGTACATAAAACGATATTACATAATATAGTTAAAACTTAAAACATTCTTTTCTTTTTTTTCTTCTTAAAACATATTGTTTGTACATAATCAATTAAAATATATTTTTATCTTAATGCCATAAAGAATAGAACTTGAAACATTTTATTTTCTTTTAATAAAATTTCCTTACTTTGTACATATTAAACAAAAATATAAAAATACAAATTTAAATCAAACAATACTTAATAATACATTAAATTCACATTTCCTAACTTGTAAATAAATTACACGTACACTTACACAATACATTTCACATTTGATACATTATACATTTGATATTCTTATACTTTGCTATACATTACATTGATTACATTTGATCGCAATTCGATTTGGTTGTAATTATTTAAGTCTCATCCCCATTTGTGAATTTGTACCCCCACTCCCGGATACCATTTGTAATAGCGTAGACTTTAAAATTCTCGCAATTTACCGTTTTCGAATTATACCATGGTTAGATCTAGGGTTTGTATGTACATAAAATCGAACGCTAGATAACCTAATACCAAGACAAATGCATGGAATCAATACACAATCACACTTGCACCCCCTAGGGTGATCCCACATGTTGCCTTCCAAAATGGGCCATGCTTGCACGTCGAGTTTCTTTGGCAAAACAAATTCAAATGATCATAAGTCCCTCGATGACGCTTTCGAAAGACGCCTATCAAAATGATCAAGTCCCTCCAAGCAAATTGCCAAAGACACTTGGCACCATTGCATTCATGGTCCATACGATGACCCGCGCCCATCCAAATCACTTCCTAAATGCAAGATTGTCCACCAAATTCAATGGTGGAACAAAATTGTTAAAAAGGGGTTGAAAACATAGAGAAAACCTTTTGAGTACAATAGGGGTAGACAAAACTCTTAGTTACTTGAGATCAACTTGCAAAAACACTTGCCTCCTTTTCAAAAACCACACTTCATACACCCTTTCAAACAAACTTCCAAAAAACATTTTTGAAACATCTTTTCGAAAAGATACACACTTTTGTAAAACACTCAAACACGAGTCAATTACATTGGTGGCCGAAACAAAGGTGTCTATTTCAAAAACATTTTCAAAACACACACATACACCACAATTTCAAGCAATCAAAAATCAAGGCAAGTGATCTAAAAAACCAAGTAAATAAGAGCCCATGGATAACCATGGATGAAAAGGGTGCTAATACCTTCCCTTTTCATAATCTACCCCCCGAACCCACGAAATATCTCAAAAGGTTTTTCCTGTGCTTTTTAACCTTTCCTTTAGGATAAAATAAAAAGTCGGTGGCGACTCTTGCTCAACCGAACAAGGGCGAATACAAACGCAAAACTCAAGTCAGTTCTCCCACCGTATCACACCAGTAAATCAGAAAACTCCTCCAAAGTAGAGACTAGCTAATAATCCTGGAAGGTGAAGCAATGATGTAACGGATCAAAGAACTGGAACAACACGCTCATCATCTGCTCATCCAACTTTGAAGTGACCAAACTAAGGAGATGACCATGTATTCTAACAAATGAAGAATTATCAGGAACTTTTGAGACCAACTCTCTGAGCTGAGCAGGGATTTGCAGGAAGTTGACTCGAATGGTATTTCTGCGTATGGAAGCCATAATCTGCAAAACAGAACAAAGTTAAATCCCCTCGGTCTTTGAAATGGTTAGTCTAATGAAATATGCATGTTATGTCATGATGCATGATGTCATGATAAAACACACAACAGGTATAGCAGGTAACAAACATGGTAAAGGCACACAAGTCACACAATATCCCTTAAGTTTAGGCTTGCATGGAGTCTAGGTACTACCCTCTTGCAGTTCAGTTGGTTTTAACCTGTCCTAATAATAGTAACTGGGTTCTAGAGGTTCTCAATATCACTGACCATCCTCCATCGGTCATGGTTTCAGCTCACGCAATCTTTTCTTGCGGCCGGAACTATCTCGATAGTATGGTCTCAATGAGTGTAGTATCGAGTATCAACCAGTTTTCAGCTTTATACCGAGGTCGGCTATCTCACTACTTCCTATGGCCAAGTTGGTCAATTATAGGTTCTAAGGTCAGTTAATGCTTAACGACCCATATAGCAGGCCCATATTCTCCTTGTTCCTCCACAAGGGATACCGATACCAACTAATGTGCCATATCAACGTAGCTACTGCTTCAACCGTATCGGTCTACGCCGTACAGTTCCCTCACAGTTTATTGCTACTTACCTAACAGGTGTTCCCCAGATCCGGGTTAGGATCTATAGTAACTCTGATACAAAGCCCACAAAAATAAAGCAATCAAATCAAACAATAGAAAACAATATGATGAACTAATCCTAAGGTATACCCCACTTATATTTCCCCAGCAGAGTCGCCAGTTCTGTGATACGGTGGCCAGAACCGGGCTGTTTTGAAATGCTGGTTTGTGTTTTGCGTTTGTGTTCGCAAAATGCCGCGGTAAGTAAGAGTCGCCACCGACTTTTATTTTATCCAACAAGGAAAGGAAAAAAGCACAGAAAAATTCCTTTTTTGAGATTTTCTGAGTACGAGGGGTAGATTATATAAAGGGAAGGTATTAGCACCCTTTCTATCAGTGGTTTTCCACGGGCTCTTAGGTACTTGCTCATCATTTTCAAAATTGGTTCTGTGTGTTTGTGTGCTTTGAAAAGTTTTTGTTTTGACTTCAATTTAACCCTTGCTTCTGTCTTCAAGAGTGTTACGAAGTGTTTTGAAAACTTTGTTTGAAAAGGAGTGTAAGTGTGAAAAAGTTTGTTTTGTTGGAGCAAGTACTTAAGAGCTAATCTTCCTACTCGAAAAAAGAATTGTTCTATTTTCGTTTCCTTTAGACAGCGCTATCCTACTATTAGTGAGTAGGTAGCACCATCGTTGGAGTTTGAGTGTCAATTTGAAAGGGACGTACGGTCACTAAAGCAATGTTAGGACGTCTTAGTAGTAACCCTAATGCCTTAGATCAATTATTCGAGGCAACAATTCTAAGGCAACTTTTCGAACGGGACTTTGATCTTTGTTTAGACAAGAGAGCGACCACTAAAGCATCCTATACTTAATGACCGTTTACCGAAGGCAACCGAAGTGAGAGTATACCCTAGGAGTGCGCATGTGCGAGTGATTCAATTTCAAGTTTATTATCTTTGCACATTTAGGGTTTGCTAATCGTTTTAAAGTTTACATACATTCTTGTCATGTATCCCTATTACCATACATCTAACAGTTTAATATTTGCGGAATTTAAAGTGCGGAAAATAAGCTAAGCTATTACAAGGCTTCAGGTATTTACATAGCCAAAAACAAACCCTTAAAAAAACGATAAATGAAAGTAAAAGGTCCTAATTAATCTATTACAACTTGTGAGCAATTACATCAATATGGTAAAAATAATAATAAAGCGCGAGCGAGGAAATTAAGAACGATAAGAAATTGGGGTTTTGACCCCTTCTAACCTAATTGGAAGAAAACAAATTGTTTTTGTTGTTTTTAATTATTTTTAAGAAAAATAATATGTTTTTTAAAATTAAATACAAGATTAATTAGTTAATTAAATTAATTAAAGAAAATAATTAAATTTAACCTATTTTTGTGTTTTTTTGGTTATTTTAAGAAAAAAAGAAAATATTATTTAAATTAAGCTAAAACCCTAATTGTTCTTCTTAATTTTAATTTATTATACAAAAAGAAATTAAAGTTACCTAAACTTAAATAACCTAATTCAATTAATTTTTGTATAAAAAATAAATACCCTAAATCTAATTGGGTGAAAAATATTATTTTTATGATTTTTTTTATAAAAGAAAAATTAAGTTGTTAGTAAAACAAATAAATAAATTAAATAAAACAAAATATAAAAAGAAAAGATAAAGAGATATTGGGCCTGGTTGTGAGTGATTTGGGGTGTGTGGATAGAAAATTTGGCCCAAGAAAATTAGGTCCACGTTGACCTTTTGAATCCCATGTTTTGCTTTGACCAAGGCCTTTGGTGCTCCTTCATCTAATGGCCCTTAGATCTGGCCATCTGGACACTTGGCTGGATCATGATGGACCATGGTGGTCATCCCACCTGTGCACGCATGTGATCACTGAAAGAAAAAACATATGAAATAATTGGGGGGGACCTAGGATTCGAACCCAGGCCCCAAAGTGTTTTCCACCTGCACCAATGCCAGCTAAGCTACGTGTTCTGTTTGTACATAGAATAAATAATAATGATAATATACAATAATGTGAAAAAAGGGCGCCAGAATTCAAAAAAGCGAATAAGAGGGTGCCACGCCAGTCATCCCCAACCTTGCTCCGTTGGTAAAAGTCACAGACTTTTACCTACGGACATACGTCCATAGCTACAGATCTTGCAATTCTCAAAATCAAACACACACATGATAAATAAAATTTAAGGCCATGGATTTATTCGTCTTAGCCTGCTGAGCACGATGGTTCCCTTCTTGAGGGAAAATTTCACCTATACACAAAGATCCTAAATCGAGCCAAAAAAACCTAGCAATGGTGAAATCTCATACAGTCCATAAAAATGCAATTAAACGTTCCAGATAGCTTGCAAATGTGATGGTGAATAAGAATATGTGATTAGAATGTGATGAATATGCAAGAATAAAAGATTCGGTTTTGGAAATATGGGCAAACCGTGGGAGTCGTGGGGACGAATTCTAGGCACTAGCGCACTTGTTTTCGATTGGTATTGCTTGCTTGCACTTCCAGGAAGTGAATGAGATGGTTAGAAAGCCTTGGAATCGCCTGGAACTATGAATTCGACTCAGAACTTTTTTGTGTTTTTTTCAAGTTTGTTCTGACTTCACACGCCTCTCTAACCTCCTCTTTTAGGTCTGCAATTGTTCAATATATATCAATGATTGAATTAGGGTTGCAAACATGATCTCAATCTTTGCCAATTATTGATTTTGATTTGGATTTGATGCACTTGAAAATACTTCCAAAAATAGGCCAAATTCAATCTTTTTATGCATACCAAGGCTTTTCACGATTTCAATCACTTGCCAACTGGATATAGGACCTGAAACATGCACAATATCTTGGGGTTTCAATGTTTTATATTTTTTCATGATTTGTTTTGATTTAAATCGATTTAATTCAAATAAAAATCAAAATAAATAATAAAAATAAGATAATGACAAATGGAAAGAGCTAGGGCTCGTGGACCATTCTACCAACTCAAAACAAGTTCAAAAATTTAGGCCCATTTAGCAAAAATTGCAATTTTAGGCATAGTTGACTTTTGACAATTTTGAAAAAAGGGTCAACTTCACCAATGCATAACTTCCTCAATTTTGACTCTTTGAAGGTGTTCTTGGACTTTTTGGAAAGCTTTAGATGTCCTCTAAGAAACCCTTTTTGTATCATCTCAATTTGGTATTCCATGTTCATGTATGAATCTTTGACAAAAAGGTATTTTTGTTGACTTTTCAAAATGACCTATAATGTCCAAATTCATAACTTCTTGTGAGTGCATATTTTGAACTTGGGAGCTGAAGATGGATTGTATATAATTTCATCATATTCAAAATGAGAATTGGATGGGTCATTTATCATAAAGTATGAGAAAGTTATGCTTGGTCAAAGTTGAGTTGACTTTTCCTACAAAACCCTAATTTAGCAACTTTTGGTTCTTGATGAATTATGAGCAATCCTTGATGAATCATGATCAAAACTTGATCAAATGATGAATGCTACTTCAAAATGAGGATGTTGACCAAAAATCTTGAAGTTTGACTGTATGTGGGCCACAGTTGACTTTTGCCCTAGCATAGTCGATTTTCAGGCCTTTGAGCAATTGACTGGGCAAACTTTCTCTGCAAGGCTTGAAACTTCACATGGATGGTCTTGAGAACATATTAGGACAATGGTAAGCATTTGGGATCCCTTGGACTTAAGTATCTTGATGCAACATGAAACCCTAATTTGAGGTAGACTGCCTTAGGAGAGAGCTTGTCTGGTCAACCCTTGGACTTCCTTGAGCAATTTGAGGATCTTTCTTGAAATGTTTTTTTTGAGAAATATGGGAGGGCCAATTTTTGGGTACAACAATAATAATACTCGATTATTAGACAACTACGACTCGACGACAAGGTCGGACCAACCTTTTGCTCTGATACCAACTTTGTAACACCGCAATTCTACCCCAAGCAATTATGCAAAATAAATCAGAGTTATAAAATTTCAATCATACAAATGAATCGGGACGTCACAAATTCTTCTAACAAATTCATTGCATTCATCGTGGATATATAACACTTTTTCAAACATCGGATGAACCATCAACATAACATCTTTAATCAAATAAATCAACATCTACGCAACAGAATTCTTAATAACATCTCTAGCAAAAGAGCAACTTCGAAACGTCTCATAAATAATAATCAAATTAAAATTCAACAACTGAAAATCAACAATAAAAAACAGTAAGCGTTCATTCCCCTGAGTGTTACATATCAGAGTAATGACACCGACTCGAACTACCGAAGGTATACAACCTTCATTCTCGATTACCTGCATGTTACCAACATAAGGGCAACATTCAAACAGAAGGGGTGAGATATCTAACAATATAATAAAGTGCATGATAATTAATATATTAAATTAGATCAACGGCATCACCACTTCTCATCTCATAATCAACAATAAATCTCAACAATAATATGCATTCATCAACATCAAAATACACTTCTTTATGAAATCGTATAATGCGACTCAATACTATGCAAATGCATGTGGTACCATTGGAGCAAAACTTCCATCTCAAAAATTTGCCAATTAATAGAGGCATCAACAAGGAATAGCCTTCATCTCAAAATTTGCCAATACAGGCCATCTCAACGAGCATAAGCTCCATCTCAAAAATGCAATGTATGCGACACAACCATGAATGTAATGATAACACCCAAGTTAACAACATCTCAAATCATCTCAAAACATCTCAATTTATCATCTCAAAACATCTCAAATTATCATCTCAAAACATCTCAAATTATCATCTCAAAACATCTCAAAATAACATCTCAAATAATCAAAATAATTCATCAAACGTCATTTATTTATAAATCATCAAACACCATTTATTTATTAATAACTTCTCATTTATAACTCAACAGTATTTTAATTCCACAATAAATCAACACTGTCATTTTGTAACTCTAAAGTCAAGACCATCACTTTCCTAGTATTATAGCTCAAACAGTAGCTCTTAAGCATCTACGTTCATCGCTCTGCACCACACGACACAAAGGCCCTCTAACTTCTGACCATGCAACCTCTAACCAACGCTATTTCTAAGTACACAACTCCTAATGACGCCACCTCTGGGCGACACAATCTTCTGACTACTATAACTTCTGACTAATACAACCTCTGATCAGGTGCAACTTCTGACCATCACATCTTCTTACCACTCAACCTCTGATCAGATACAACTTCTGATCATCACATCTTCTGATCACCCAACCTCTGATCATCACATCTTCTGGCTAGTAAAACTTCTGACCAGCCACATCTTCTGGCTAGTTACCACTTCTACTACTAGAACCTCTATTCTTTAATAGTGCAACACAATTTCTAACTAACATACGTACAACATCAGAAATTCTATCTTGCACTAATCTGACGTAACTTCTATCAGCATCCTTCTAACGTCAGAACTACTACCTTCCCTTAACGTTATTATTTTAATTCCTTTTTCCTGTTATCACCCTAATCAGGAATAATACGGCTAATGTTATTCCCTAAATAATTCATCGTTCTAACACAACAACACCTGATATCCTTCTAGCCTAATTCTGCGTTTTTATTACTGCTATATTCAACGTTTTATTCCCTGCATCTCACTACGAGATTCACGATTAAAGCCCTAAAACTTAATATATTCATGACAATTCATCACCTATAATCATCTGATAATTCCACAGCGTTTTAACAACATCAATATCCATCTAAAATTCATCAAATCATCATAATACATCATCATATACATCCAATTCAAGAACAAGACAACAATCATCACTAATCCCACATACCAATCATCATAAACCCAATTATAGAGTTAAAACCCCACCCTTACCTTGGATTGAAGGTCGCTCTACAATTTCCGGTTGGATTCACGTTCTTGCTGTTTTCCACTTCTCTAGCAGCTTGCACGTTCTCTTCCAAATCCTTATTTTTTCTACTGCTTCTTTCTTTCTATTCCTTCTAACAAATAATAAAATAACCCTAATATTCTATTATTCCTTATTGGGCTTAAAACCAACACCCCCCTTATTACTTCTACTCTCTCAAAATAAGCCCACATTAAATAATATTACACTTTTAATATTATTTCACCACATAATATTATATCTCTAATATTATTTCTCCACTTAATAAAATAAATCCAATTAATTATAATACAACTTCACAAATATTCCAAAAATAATTTAATTAAATAATTAATTAAATTACGGGCGTTACAATCTACAAGCCCATCTCTAAAAACTTTCCATCACCTCTCCAAATGGCATATTTAAGCCCATTCCCTCGACCATCACATCACCGAGTGCAAATTTCTGGGCACTCTAGTGTCAAATCATCTTCCACCTTCGAGTCACGACTGGAAAAACATGTCAATCTAACTCTTCAGGCTTAAGAAGATTGAACAGGGGAAGCTGTTGTACCCCAAAATTTTCCCTCTCACTTATCAAGAATTTGCTCACAAGATCTCCTTGGGCTCAAAACTGCACTAGGGTTTGATTAACTCAAGACACCTCCTTAGGCACCGATGACCAAAATTAGGGTTTGAGTTTGGACAAGTATTTTTGAACTATCAATGCTTCATATGACTTTCATGGACCATTATGGACCCCCAAGATTAATCATGTCAAGTTTCAAGCCTTGGATCACATTTTTGCTCAGTCAATTGAACATTTGACCTAAAAATCAGTTGTATTGGGAAAAAAGTCAACCATGGCCAATTTACAGTCAAACTTCATAATTTTTGATCCACATCAATATTTAAATCCATATGTATCATTTGATCAATTTTGGACCACAACTCCTCAAGAAATTTGATCAAATCTCCAAAAGGGCAAAATGGTCAAAATTAGGGTTTTGATTGGGAAAGGGCAACTTCTGATTTTTGACCTAGAAAATGGTAAATTGGTTTAAGGCATGATCTCAAGAGTCTAATTGCATCATTTTTACTTAATGACATGATTCAAAACATTGCAAATCCATTGGATTGACAGATGAATTTTGCAGTCAACTGATCAAAAGTCAACTGTATACTGAAAAGTCAAACTTTGACTTTTTGGTCAAATTCAAGTGCCAAAGATCATAGTTCATCAAAACATGTCAAAATATGAAACTTATTCATCAAGAAATCAAAAATTCAAGGTTTCATTTTGAAAAGTCAAAATTTCTAAACTTAGAAATTTTTCTAAGTGTTGGAAATTTCATATTTTTTCATAACTTTGAGCCAAATTTTCATTATGATGCAAGATGATTCAAGAGAAACTTCCAACATGAAAGTTGTAGATCTCCATGAAATATACAACTTTTCTTCACACAACTTCTTCCAAAAGTGCTTGGATCTCAAGTTATAATTTTGTGAACATAGGGTCATGAAACTAAACACTTAGTGAAATTTTGTCCTAATTTGGCCAGGATTTTGACCTAACTTCATGGAACTTTTTCATATAGTTACAAGGGGAATATTTAAAATAAATTCAAATATGGGTTGTAGAGAACATTGCAAGCTTTCCAAAATGTCCAAGAACTCCTTGAGATCCTTCTTGAGTAGGGAGAATCAAAGAGATGAAGTTGGTGTTTTGTCACTTGAATTATAGGTCATTTTTATGATGAACACAAATGCAAATCAATGTTAGGCTGCATAATATTTGCTTTGCAGGCCTCAAACTTGTTTGTCACTCCATAATTAATGGATTACACAAACTTTTGAGCTATAATCCAAGTGATTTAAGCTTTATCCAATTCACATTGCTATTTGGGGAAGAAAGTTAACAATACCATTCTTGAAAAGCAAGCTTTATGCATAAAGTCCACTCTTGAGCCTCTAACTTGTTCCCTCTGATCACACTTCATCTAAAAAGTTAGAAGCAAGTTTGTTTAAAGTATAACCACTCTATCTTAGCAAGTACACAAGGCATTCAAACTTGTTTTCTAAAAAAATCACATGTTTAGCTTAAGGATGCAAATTCAAATTTTGATCAACAACAAGTCTCCAAACTTGTTGCTTATAAATAGAGTCACTATTTGTAAGCTAGGACATGAGCTGGAAGACCCTAAAACTCACTCAAACTCCCTCTAGCCAGAAATTGTCTCAAAACACCATTGTTGTGCAAGTTCTGACTTTACATACCAAACTCCAAATCCCCTTGTGCGTTCTTTGGCCTTTCACTTCCAAAAGCTTCTAAACATCAAATACAAACCATCCAAAGTCCATTTGCTCAACTGTAACACCTCCATCATCAAGTTCAATTTTCAAAAATAGGGGTCTGCAACTTGACTTCTCCAAGGCTCCTCAGCCACTTTCAGCTCAAGCTAATCATTGCATTAGCTTCCTGAGACCTCAAGGAAGCTAACCTGATCCTTGTAGCACTTTGAATCAAGCTCATTTGCATTTCACGATTTCCAGTTTTGAGGTATTTTTATTGAACTTCTATCTCATTACTTAGGCATTGTTAGGCTTGCATTTGTGAAGATAAAATGTAGACCTCATTGCCACAAAGTTGTACATATCCATAGTTTGCATTTACATGGCCCGAGCTTAGAGAATTTTAGAGTTGAAGTTTCTGAAATTTTTAGGGTTCAAATTAGGGCCAGAGAAATTCTCATTTATCTTTGACTTTTAGCTTTAGTTGTTTACATGGTTAGATTCGTGAGGAAGAATGCAACAACTTTCATTTTGTCATCTTCCATTTTTGTTGAGAAATGAAGAAGTTATAGGTACACCGGCTACAGGTTGAAGATGAAGTCACCAGGACTTGATTTTCCTTACATATTTATTGTTTTGTTTATATAAATGGATGTATAGCCACCCCAGTGGTAAAGCGCACGCCTGTTAACCTATGGGACCTGGGTTCGAGCCCTAGTGGTACCCTTTTTCATTTTTCATATTTTTTGACATTTTTGATTTGTTTTGTTTGCAGGCACTGGGCCTTTGGGCCTGGCTCTTTTTTTTTGTTTTTCTGATTAACTCCCTGCCTGCTTCATGCATCCCCTGGTCCATTTGTATTTATTTATTTATTTATTGCATTTTTATTTTAAAATATATTTTCTAAAATACTAAAAAAAATCATAAGAAGATATAAAATAGTGGATTTATGTTTTGACATAATTTAAATATTTTTCTCACAAAAAATTTTATTTTTATTCATCATACTTTATTTATCTTTACTAATTATCTTGTAAATTAAATTAAAACTAGGTTATTATTTATTTTCTTTTATACCTGTCTAAATATATTATTTTAATATAATATAAAAAAGACCAAAAATATTTTACAACACCATATATTATTTTCAAGACAAAAATACAAAAAAAATACTTCTTTCTCTAAATTTATTTTCTTTTAATCAACTAAATAGAATTAGGGTTTTATTCAAAAATATTTTCTTAATTAGTTTAAGTTAATTTAATTTTGATTAATTATTTTTCTCTATTTAGGTTTAGGTTAAAACCCGTTTCATATAAAAATCCAAACAAAAATCATTTCTTTCCATTTGCATTTGTACTTTATATTTATTCATTTCCTTGTACATATATTCAATTTGGTTGTAATAGATTAATTAGGTTTATATTATTGCAATCCCCATTCACAAATTGTATACCCCCTCCCACAAGTATTGTAATAGCGTAGTAACTTTAAATTCCGCAATTTATTGCTTTATATACAAATGCTAGTAATTAGGGTTTGTATGGAAAGAACAAAATCAATCAAATAGAAAAACCTAATTCAAGACAAAATCAAGCATGAAAATAATACACTTGCACACAAGCACCCCTAGGGTTACTCCACTTGGTTGCCTTATACAAAATGGCCATATTACGCATGTAAGGTATCTTAGCAAAAATAAGCAAATACAAGATCATAGTCCCACGATGACGCTATCTAAGTTGCCTTTCAAAATGATCTTAGCCCCTAAAGAAAAATACTAAGATGCCTTGCAATATTGCTAATTATGGTTATACGATGACTCACGCCCGTCCCGTACATCCAAAGATAGGGTTACTTACCAAATCAATGGTAAGATAGCAATGTCAAAGGAAAAGGAAATGTACAAGAAAGACTTTTGAGTAGGTAGAATGCTCCTAATTACTTGCTCCATTTCAAAACAAACATCCTTGCTATTTTCAAAAACAATCACATACACTTTCAAACATATTACAAAATTGAAAACATTTTCAAAAGATCAACGTCTTTGTATACATTCTTACGAACGAGAATCATTACAAAGACTGCCTAAACAATGGCCTCTTTACAAAATACATTCAAAAAACCACACAAAGCATAATTTCAAACAAAAGCAATTGATCTAGCAAGTAACTAAGAGCCCATGGATAACCATGGATGAAAGGGGTGCTAATACATTCCCTTTTCATAATCTACCCCCAAACTCAAGAAATAATCTCAAAGGTCTTTCCTGTGCTTTTTCACCTTTCCTTTTGGATAAAAGAAAAGTCGGTGGCGACTCTTGCTAACCGCAACATTTGCGATCAAACGCAAAACCCTCAAGTCAGTTCTCCCACCGCATCACATGATCAATACGGGATAACCCACCCTTTTTGGGGCAAATTATCATTGACACAATCCATTTCATAATTCAAGCTAGAGGAAACAATTGACCTGTTGTGACAGTTTTTGGAAAAGCACTACTTTGCACAAAACTCTCAGGATATGGTCATTTTAACATGGAGTTCAAGGCTTGTTTGAAATCATAGTCTGCAGGAAGCTTAGCGTCGGTGATTTTAACAGCATCAGTGTCAACAGGGAACAACTCAAAAGCTTTCCAAATTTCATCATCTACCTTGACAACCTTATTTGCAATTCTGTATGAAAATTGGTGATCAGAGAATTTACCTTGTATACCCGCATAGAATTCCTTGACGAGTACCTCGTTGTAGTCTCCATCCAACTCAAGGAATGGAAACACATTTTGATGGTCCAACAATTCCACCACATCTGAGATATGTAGGCGTTTGAGAGTGAGACGGAAGGCACAAAATTTCCTAACCAACCTCCTTCTAGCAAAATTCTCATCATACTTTTCAGTGAGATCAGGAGGAAGAAGTGATAGAGGAGTAACCCGAGTTTGATTTGAAGAGCTACCTCAGATACTTCTTTTCTTTGTTGCCCTAGAAGCCATGGATAAAGGTTTGGAGAGATTTGGAGTTGAAATGACACAGTGGGTTTTTAGGGTTTTGAGATGGAAAGGGAGGCCGGATGAATGCTAGCAAGAGGGAACAACAACATAGAAAATGGATGCATGCAAATGGAACCATAAAATACAAACTAAGATATAATATGCTGCCAAACAATGATGCGTCGACCTATGCAGGGATGCATCGACGCATTCCAGTAAAATAAGCCTAAATACGTTTTTCAATCAGGCGTGCACCGACCATTCAGAGTTATAGGTCGGCTCATGTATGTAAAATTTTGAAATTTATTATATTTCATGGCATGTAGGTTTTGTAGAAACTAATTGAACACAATAAACAAGTACGCGTGCACAGAAGCAATAACACACAAAGCATTTAATCATTTCATAGCACCAACATTTAAGCAAAATGATCACTAATGAGAAAGTGTAGGAAGGATATTACCGAACGTATTTGAATGACACGATGCCCTCACATGCCGCCAGCCCAAGATGATATTCATGAATCATAGAGACACAAAGATAAATAAAGGGAATGTAACTCATTGGAGTTGCGATCTATCCGAAATATCAAGGACACCGAGTTCCCTACGAATATGAAAGAATGGTTCGGTCGCAAGTGGTTTTGTAAAAATATAGGCAAGTTGATTTTTTCTATCAACGTGCTCAAACACGACTTCACCTTTCCCTACATGATCCCTAAGGAAGTGGTGCCTAATTTCAATATGTTTAGTGCGCAAGTGTAGAACTGGATTTTTGGTTAGATTGATGGCACTTGTGTTATCACAAAATATTGGAATATGATTAAGTTTTAAATCATAGTCGAGTAATTGTTGTTTGAGCCATAAAATTTAAGCACAACAATTATCGGCTGCAACATATTACGCCTTGGCTATTGACAAAGCAACTGAAACTTGCTTTTTGCTATGCCAACTAACTAAGGAGTTTGAAAAGAAATGACAAGTGCCACTTGTTCTTTTCATATCCAATTTGTAACCCGCAAAGTCAGAATCGGAATAGCCAACCAAAGAATAATCACTACCCTTGGAGAACCAAAGTCCATACTTAGGAGTACCACAAAGATACCTAAATATACTTTTTACAGCTTTTATATGACTCTCATTAGGACGAGATTGATATCTAGCACACATGCAAACACTAAACATAATGTCGGGACGAGAAGCGGTAAGATAAAGAAGAGATCTGATCATACCTCTATACCTTTTTACATCAACCGGCTTACCATGTTCATCCCGATCTAGGCTAACCGTGGTAGGCATTAGAGTGTCAATAACTTTTGAGTTTGCCATATCGAAGCGCTTGAGCAACTCATAGCAATACTTCATTTGGATAACAAAAGTTCCTTCCTCGAGTTGTTTGATTTGAAGACCTAGGAAGTATTTTAACTCCCCCATCATGCTCATCTCAAATTCACCTTGCATCACTTTAGAAAATTCCTTGACCAAGGTGATGTTAGTAGACCCAAAAATGATATCATCTACATAAATTTGCACCAAGATGGAGTGATTTCCTTGGCGCTTAATGAAGAGGGTTGTATCAACCTTCCCTCTAGAGAATCCTTTTTCTAGTAAGAACTTGCTAAGCCGATCATACCAAGCCCTATGGGCTTGCTTAAGACCGTATAAAACACGTTTAAGTTTATAAACATGTTTAGGAAACTCATGATTTTCAAATCCGGGAGGTTGAGATACATATACTTCTTCATTAATATAACAATTTAAGAATGCACTCTTAACATCCATTTGAAATAGATTAAAGTTTTGTGAGCATCCATTAGCTAATAACAAACATATAGCCTCGAGTCGGGCAACCGGAGCATAAGTGTGATACAATGGCTAGAACCGGACTATTTTGAAATGCTGGTTTGCATTTTGCGTTTGTGTTTGCAAAATGTCGCGGTAAGCAAGAGTCGCCACCAAATTTTATTTTATCCAACAAGGAAAAGAAAAAAGCACAGAAAAATTCCTTTTTTGAGATATTTCTGAGTACGGGGGAAGGTATTAGCACCCTTTCTATCTGTAGTTATCTACGGGCTCTTAGGTACTTGCTCATGATTTTCAAAATTGTTTTCTTTGTGTTCGTGGGTTTTGAAAAGTTTTTGTTTTAACTTCGATTTAACTCTTGCTTCTGTCTTCAAGAGTGTAATGAAGTGTTTTTGAAAACTTGGTTTGTAAAAGAGTGTAAGTGTGAAAAAATTTGTTTGGAAAGATCAAGTACTTAAGAACTAATCTAACTACTCGAAAAAAGGAATAATTCTATGTTTGTTTCCTTTAGACAATGTTATCCCACTATTAGTGAGTAGGTAGAACCGTCTTTAGAGTTTTGAGGGTCAATTCGAAGGAGGGACATACGGTCACTAAAGCAATGTTAGGACGCCTTAGCGGTAACCCTAATGTCTTAGATCATTTATCTGAGGCAACGATATCTGAGGCAACCTTTCCGAGGCAACTTATGATCTTTTAGACAAGAGGGCGACCTCTAAAACAACCTATACTCAATGATCGTTTACGAAGGCAACCAAGTGAGAGTGTACCCTAGGAGTGCACATGTGTGAGTGTGTTGATTTCAGATTTTTTTTTTATCTTTGCACATGTTTAGGGTGATCTAACTGTTTTAAGATTAAACATTCTTTCTTGTCATGCAAACCCTAATTATTCACATATCTAGCAGTTAAGTAATTTGCAGAATTTAAAGTGCGAAATTTAAACTAAACTATTACAAGGCTTCGGGTATTTACATAGCCAAAAATAAACCCTTTGAAATTTAAAAGCGGTAAAAATAAATAAATGTCCTAATTTAATTATTATAAACCGGGAGCAGATACAATAAATTGGATAAAAATAAAGCGCGCGAGAAAATTAGATTGAATGCGAGAACTAGGGTTTTGACCCTCTTAATTAAAAGAAAATGTTTTTGTTGTTTTTAATATTTTTTAAGAAAAGAAATTAAGTCTTAAAATTAAATGCTAAATTAATTAGTTATTAAATTAATTAATGAAAAAAATAATTAAATGTCATATTTTTGGGTTTTTGTTATTTTAGGAAAGAAATGAAATAATTAAGTTAGTAATAAAAACCTATTAATTCTAATTGATTTTAATTATTTGCAAAATAAATTAAAGTTATCTAAAACATTAATAACCTAATTAAAATTAATTGATTTATTGATGAAAAAAATAAAATTCTAAGTTTATTTGGACATAAAAATATTTTTGGTGATTTTTGATAAAAAGAAAATAATTTTGTTAATAAAATAAATAGCAAATAAATTAAATAGAATAAATAAAATAAAAGATGAGAGATGGGCCTGAAATTAGGGGTGTGAATAGCAATTTTCCTGGGCCCAAATGGAGGTCCATGCTGACTTTCTGGATCCTGTATGGCTCGTTTGACCTGGCTTATGGTATGCTTGCAATGGTGGCCACCAGATTTAGCCACCTGGCCATCTGGCGTGTGGATGAGGAAGGAGTATGGTGGACATCCTGGCTTCGCTTGCACTGAATCTCCTGAAATAATAATGAAAAAATAGCAAATGCTGGAGGTAGGGATCAAACCCCTGACCTCCAGCCTCTAACGCCTTGAGAACCTGCGCGGTAACCACTGCGCTGTTTTGTTTTGATTGTTATAATAATACAAAATAATATAAGAAAATGAAATATAGTGGAAACAAAAAAAGAAAGAAAACGCGCGCTCGTTTAAACAAGCCAATGGTGGGACGACAGCTAATCGTCTCCTTCCTCTCTCAGTGGCTAAAAACTCATTTACTTATACCTACGAACAAACGTCTGTTGCTACAAGCCTGAGCTTCTTCAAAATCCTCCACAGGCCATGGAAATAGCATCTAACACCATGGTTAGACTCGCCTTGTCTTCCTGATCACAACCATACCCATTACCAAGGCCAATTGTCCCTAAAAATAAAAACCCTAAAACCAAATCCGAAACCCTAACAATGGTGATTTATAGCACATGTCATATAAATGAAATTGAATAATGCCAAAAGTTTGCAAACATAATGATGATCAAGAATGTACAATTATTTTACACTATGGATGCAAGCATAAGGTTATTCAAATTCAAGAAGATGGTGATACCGTTACGGACTTACAGTGCGTGGGAGGGCTTGAAAACGCTTGGTTTCGATTGCTTTAGGTTCCTGAGAGTGCCAAGAAACGATTGAGACCGATAACAAGCCTTGAGGATGCCTCTAAATGGGATTTCGATCTCACACTTTTTCCTTGATTTTTGAAATTATGTTCTTGCTCTCACGCCTGCTTCTAACCTTGCTTTTGATCTGCCTCGCCTCCTTATGTTTTAGTGAAGGGATTAGGGTTGTTAAACTGATCAAAATCCTTCTCTTTCAATGCCCTTTGATTTGATTTGATTTGCTTTGAAAACCTTCCAAATTTGATTTCTTTTCAATCTTTTTGTTCACTCTAAGGCTTGGCATAAATTTGAATGATGCTAGCTGTATAATGAAGCCTGAAATAATCTTAAAATCCTCGGTTATCAATGTTTTGGATTTTTATTTGATTTATTTTGATTTAAATCAAATTAATTCAAATAAAAATCAAAATAATTAATAAAAATAAGACATGGACAAGTGGAAAAGGTTAGAGCACGTGGGCTATGTTTCCAACTCAAAACAAGTGAAAAAGAATGGGCTCATTTGGCAAAATTTGAAGTTTTGGGGATAGTTGCCTTTTGGCAATTTTGCAAAAAAGGTCAACTTCAACAATGCATAACTTCCTCAATTTTGACTCTTTGGAGGTGTTCTTGGACTTTTTAGAAATCTTGATATGTCCTATAATCAACCCTTTTGGTCTCATCTCATTTTGATATTCCATGCTCATGTATGAATCTTTGACAAAAAAGGTGTTTTTGTTGACCTTTCAAAATGACTTATAATGTCCAAATTCATAACTTCTTGTGAGTGTATATTTTGAACTTTGGAGATGAATATGGATTGTAGGTAATTGCATCCTTTTCAAAATGAGATTTGGATGGGTCGTTTATCATAAAGTATGAGAAAGTTATGCTTGGTCAAAGTTGAGTTGACTTTTCATATAAAACCCTAATTTAGCAACTTTTGAGTCTTGATGAATTATGAGCAATCCTTGATAAATAATGATCAAACCTTGATCAAATGATGAAATATACTTCAAAATTAGGATGTTGACCAAAACTCTTGAAGTTTGACTGTATGTAGGCCATAATTGACTTTTGCCCTAGCACAGTCGATTTTTGGACCTTTGAGCAATTGACTGAGCAAACTTCCTCTGCAAGGCTTGAAAATTGACATGGATGATTTTGAGAACATATTAGGACATTGGTGAGCACTTGGGATCACTTGGACTCAAATATATTGATTCAACATGAAACCCTAGTTTGGGGTAGACTGCCTTAGGAGAGAGCTTGTCTGGCCAACCCTTGGGCTACTTTGAGCAACTTGGAGATCTTTCTTGCAATGTTTTGAGAAATATGGGAGGGAAAATTTTGGGGTACAACAATAAGTTTCCTCATAGTCGATGCCTTCCTCTTGTTTATACCCTTGAGCAACAAGATGCACCTTGTTGAGAGTTATGGTTCTGTTTTCGTCAAGTTTGTTCCTAAATACCCACTTAGTACCAATTATTCGATGGTCTCGCGGAGGGGGGACAAGGTCCCAAACCTCATTTCTCTTGAATTGGTTTAATTCTTCTTGCATTGCCAAAAACCAATGTTCATCGAATAAAGCTTCTTTAGGGTTTTTAGGCTCAATTTGAGAGACGAATGCGAAATGATAACAAAAGTTACTTATCTTAGACCGTGTAGTTACTCCCTTTGATATGTCTCCAAGAATGTTGTCAATGGGATGATCCTTGGTTTCTTTCCACTCCAAAGGAGGATTTATTTCATTTGTTGGTTGAGTGTCTTCTTCTTCTTTGCTAGACACATGATCCATCTCCCCTTTTTCTTTCTCAAGTATGGGATCATTACTCTTTTCATCTTGATCATTAAGTATCCTTTCCGAAGAAGCACCTGCACCATTAAAAGACATACCATTTCCAACCATTTTTGGACATGATTCATCAAAGGAAACATGCACGGATTCTTCCATAATTTGTAACCTTTATTAAATACCCTATATGCTTTACTAGATTGAGAGTATCCGAGAAAGATACCTTCATCGACTTTTGAGTCAAATTTGCCAAGATTTTCTTTGCCATTATTTAATACAAAACATTTACAACCAAAGACATGGAGATGAGAAATATTTGGTTTTATTGAGCATAGGACGTATCAAGATCCTATTTAGCACATAACAAGCCGTATTAATGGCATCGGCCCAAAAGTATTTTGGAAGACCATGTTCATTTATCATAGTTCTCCCAAGTTCTTCTAGAACACGATTTTTACGCTCAACAACTACATTTTGTTGAGGTGTTCTAGGAGCATAAAAATTATGATCAATGCCATTTCTTTCACAAAATTCATCAAAAAGGTGATTTTTCGAATTCACCTCCATGGTCACTTCGGATGATAACAATTTTTGTATTCAACTTGTTTTGAGATAATTTGGCAAATTTTTCAAAAGCATAGAAAAGTCTCACTTTTGTTTGCTAAGAATATCGTCCAACAAAATCTAGAGTAGTCATCAACTATAACGAAGCCATAATAATTTCCACCTAGACTTTTAATTCTAGATGGTCCAAATAAGTCCATATGGAGGAGTTCAAGTGGTTTCATTGTAGAGATGACATATTTAGATTTAAAAGAGACTCGTGTTTGTTTACCCATTTGACAAGCATCACATAGATGATATTTTGAAAATTTGATTTTGGGTAAGCCAATCACAAGGTCTTTAGATATGATTTTATTTAGCAAATCAAAGTTAACGTGTGCTAATCGCCTATGCCAAAGCCATGAGTCTTCACTCATGGAGACTAAGCATTTAGCACTTGTTAGGGACACATCATTCAAGTCAAGCATATACATATTGTTTACCCTCAAGCCCTTAAATACATCCTCTTTCTTATCATTATGTTCGATTATGCAATCATCCTTTAAAAAAGTAATTTTATAACCTTTTCGCATAATTCAATAATGCTAATAAGATTGTGTTTAAGGCCTTCAACTAATAGGACATATGAGATAGTGGTGGATGAGGGATTACCTACACTACCTTTACCGAGTATTGCTCCCTTGTTGTTATCACCATAAGTAACAAATCCTTTCTTCTTTGCCACAGAGTCAAAGAATAGCAAAATGTCACCCGTCATGTGTCTTGAGCAACCACTATCAAGAAACCATCTTCTCTCGAGAGGCTCAAGACATTCCACCTGAAATATCAAACATGGGAGATAGGTATCCAACATTCATTGGGTCCTTGAGTGTGAGTTAAACATTTGTTGCTTTTGGGGAACCATTGGTATATGCCTTTGGGAACTAAGAATCTCCTAAATCGACATTTACTAATGGTATGTCCCTTATTGCAACAATATAGGCAAGACATATCTAAGTGAGATCTACTCTTGCTATCTTGATCCCTTACTTCATAGGTATATTTTTTATAGGGATTAATCATACTTTTTCTGAAGTTTGAGCGATCGATAGCAAACGTAATCTTAGGTTGTAAAGCTTTGTCTAGTTTGGCTTTGAGAGTTCTAACTTCTTTTTTCCAAATATGACAAGTTTCACATCCATGCCATTTAAACCAAGGTCTCTCTTCTTTTTCACATTTTCCTTCAATATTTTCTATCATAAATGCTTTAAGAGCTTCTAATTCCTTTTCGGAATCGTAAACCTTTTGTTCTAGATATGAAAAGATTTTCTTGTTTGAGGCTAAGCGTTTGAAAGCTTCCTTAGCCTCTTGATGTAAAATATTGAAGGGATTTAACAATTATAAATAAGACATTTCATCAACATGATCATACTTATCATAACTTACATTCTTTTTCTTATGATGATGAGCCATGAGACAAAGGTTGACCATTTCTTATTCATCACTTGAGAAACCTTTACTTGAGGAATCACTATCGCTCTCCCAAGCAATGTATGCTCTTCTAGCTTTGGTTGGTTTCTTTTGATTTTTGGCATTGGCTTTGTCTTTCTTCAAATAGGGGCAACCCGGCTTATAATGATTGGGTTTTCCATAATGGTAGCATGATCCTCGTGACTTAGGCTTCTTACTTTCATCTTGCTTGCTTGGTTGAGAGTGGCGTCTATAATTGATGAGATTCTTATCCGAATGTTGAATTTCGTTTTTCTGGAGATATCTATTGTATTTTCTTACGAACAGGCCCATATCCTCATCCAGACTCTCATCGTCATCACTTGATTCACTTGCACACGAAATTGAGGTGGATGACTTAGAGCTTGAAGCCTTTAGTGCTATAGACTTATTTTCCAAGTCCCTTGACTTTTCCTTCTTTTCTTTCTTTTCATGCTTTCCAAGGCTTATGAGCTCTTGCTCATGTTCTTGAAGCTTACCCCATAGTGTTGTGAGATCCAAAGTATTTAGATCATTGGCTTCCTTAATTGCCGTAACTTTAGGTTGCCATTCCCTGCTAAGACATCTCAATTTGTTAGTAGCAACAGAATTGACAATTACATGACCAAGTGTATGCAAGCGATTCATTATATGAGAAAATATCTTTTGCATGTCAGCGATGGTTTCACCTTGCTTCATGCGAAAGAGATCAAACTCTTGTGTCAAAGTATTGATTCTAGCAAATTTTACATCGTTTGTGCCCTCATGGGTGACTTTCAAAGCGTCCTGCATTTCCTTAGCCGTAGCACAATGTGAGACCCGAAAATACTCATCAACTCCTAGAGCTGCTATGAGCATGTTTCTTGCTTTCCATTCATAGGCATAATTTTTTTCATCTTTTTCATCCCATTGTGCTTCCGATTTAGGAACGGTTATCCCGACATCATTTTGCATAGTTATTGCAACGAGCCCATCTTGGATAACCTTCCATATTTTCCTATCAACAGACTTGATATGGACACGCATACAATCTTTCCAATAGATCCCTTTTAGATCACAATCCATTTCTAGAAGTTGTATGTGAAGCAATGGACTAACCGGGGCTCTTGATACCACTTGTTAGACGATGTGACGGATCTAGAAAGGGGGGAGGGGGTTGAATAGATCCCTTTGAAAATTTTGCGCTTTTTATAAAATTGTTTTTATTAGAGAGTGACAATCCTGAATCTGATCGTCTAAACTTTACGTATTGGAAAGATCGGATATGCGAACCAATTTGATGAAAATAATGAGAATAAAATCACAACTAAAATTGAATATGATGAATCGCTTTAGCAAGTTTAACAAGGTGTAAGTTATTACCAATTAGTTGCGGAGAAGATAAAGCAAATTTGTGAGTTGTAAATTCATCAAACACTTGGTGTACGTACTACACAAGTTTTGGTTATACTCAAATTGTAGTGATTATAGCGATTCAAACGAATGCTATATGAGTTGTAAATTTTAGTTTGTCACTATAATTATTTTGTATGAATGAGAAAAATTGATAACTCACAAATTCAAGCAAATAGAAATAAAAATGCAGAAAACTAAAATGGACACAGTATTTGTTAAGGCAGTTCACCCTGTCGTCCTCGCGTGGGCTACTCTGCCCCCAATTCTAGAATCTAGAATTAGGATTATGAAATTAATTTTGCAAAGTTTGTAAGAGAAGATACAATCACCACAATTCAAAGTCATTTGATGAATCTTATATGTTGCACTCCTCTTCCCTTGATTCTAGATGAATCAAGTATGCCAAATCTTAAACAAAATCTCCTTCTACCTTGAATGATTTTGAACCCTAGAAATTGGCCCCAAATCCTTCTTCATAATCCTCTGGTTACCGCTACCCGATTGAACACCCCACGGTCTTCCAATCCCTTAGCTCAGCTGAATTCAATGAATCAAAGAATTATGATAAAACCCCCAATTTTGGAGGACAAAACCCTAATGGTTTTATTCAAGAAAAAACCCACAAAGATCTCTACCCAAATTTGAAATTGCACTTTCAATTCGGACGTTATCAACACAATCCCAAAAACTTGATCAACAAAAATGATTGTGTGTAGTTGTTGATGGTTGATGAGAGGTTGAAGATGAAGAGAGCTCATGTGTCTATCTTTCACTTTTTCTTGTTATAACAGAAAATAGAGGCCAAACAATTTATATATAAGTGATTCCCATGATGTAACAACATAGCAGAAAAAATGAGACAATTTGGCGATGCGTCGGCTCATGCAGGGTGTACAGAAGGCGTGCGCCTTCCGGAGCGAGAGAGGTTGAAATTCCTTCAGTCATGCGCCAACTCATTGCCTGATGCACCGACTCATGTTTTCCCAGAATTATGCGTTGACGCATAGAGAAGGCGTGCGCCTTCCCGGACGTTGCCAAGCCAAAATCTTCTTCTCATGAGCCGACCTAAGGTTCCATGAGCCGGCTCATGCAGTCTGTTTTGAGAAAAAATGCTTGATTTTGATGTTTCTCACTTGCACCTGTTTGAAGCATAACATATTTGCACATATAGGTTTTTGACAAGCATTAAAATTGAGTTCTTTCAACTTTGCCCTCACAAGTTGTTCCACGCCCAGGGTTACAGATTGAAGCATCTCCGACTAGTAAGGATTTACAAAATCAAAACTGTATTTCCAGGCCATTTAAATACATATTGCTTGCATATTTGCGCTGCTAATGTTGTTTATGTTTGTATGAATGTATCACATGTAAGATAATGTGCAGGAATAAGACCTTGCCATCGTTAAGGCACGGTCTAAGTTTGCCTTCGAAGCTCACGATACAGGCAGTTTCAAGCCAAATAGACCCCAAATTTGGATTCAGGGGATGGTTTCACGTGGGATAAGGTCCTTTGCATTGTTTTAAATCAACGCTTGGTTGAGTTTGCAGGTTTTGGTTGCCTTCGGAAAAACAGTCACATCTCTCGAAATGTGAGAGATTTTAGTGGCTACCCTCCAGTTTAAAGATCATAAGTCTCTCGATGACCCTCTCGACGTTGCCTCGGTAAAATGATCTTAAAACCCTAGGGTAGTTACTAAAGTTTCTTGCCCAGTTTCCTTTGTGACTGTATAAACGTCCCTTTGATTGTCCCTCAAACATCCAACGACTAGGGCTACCTACTCACTAATAGTAGGATAGCACTGTCTAAAGGAAAAGAGGAAAAGAACAATCCTTTCGAGTATAGTAGATAATTCTTAGAGACTTGCTCAAACAATTTTTACACTTACACAAAACTCCTTTCAAAAACATTTTCAAACACTTTATATATGTTCTCTACCATTTCGAGAAACATTACAAAGTTCACCGCACTAAGGCGCTTTCAAAAATACTTTTCAAAACACACAAAGCACAAGGTATTTCAAAATGAGCTAAACATCTAAGAGCCCGTATAAAAACTATGGATGGAAAGGGTGCTAACACATTCCCTTTCCATAATCTACCCCCCTTACTCAGAAAACTCTCGAAAGGTCTTTTTCTGTTCTTTTCACCCTTTCCTTTGTCGGATAAAAGAAAAGTCGGTGGCGACTCTTGCTTACCACAACATTTGCGAATACAAATGCGAAACCAGTATAACAGTCGGTTCTTCCACCCTATCACAACCCAAAAGAAGATACAAAGAAGAACCCTTGAAGAAGAACCTGTCATGCCAGCAAGGGGGCAGCTCATATTTTCCCTTCTCCTTCTCCTTGCTCAGATACAAAGTACCCTCACTGCGCTGCCTCTTATGCCTCGAGGACACCTACAGAGGAGAAAAAGCCCCGACCGGCTGCACCATTGACGAAGCGCCCGATCCCAACATAGGGCCCGCGTCGGACGAGGAGGCCTTGACACCCTTCTGTGCCTTCTTCAGTTTGGAAGCGGTCGTTCTGGATAAGCGCTTCTGGGCGGGATTCATCCTATCTGCGAGGAAACAACAAAGAGCAATCAACAAAACAGAAGAATATATGTGTCATGCAAACAAAGAAAATCAAATCATAAGACAGCTACCAAGATACGCCACATGGTCTTCACTCTCGAGGAGCTCCTTAACGCTTATCAAACCCTGGTCGTAGGGCTCTTGTCCATTTTTATCAATAAATGGCTTCCTCCTTTTCCCTCACACCAGGCGGAAGGGAACCCCACAACAAACGCGCATAGACAATCAAAGTTGGCTATGTCCTCAGCACCGAGTTGATCTTTCTTTTAGACATAGGCGTCAGTCCCCCTTTCATAATGCTTATCGATCCAGTGAAAAGGAAACTTAAGCACCATCTTGTTCGCATGTTTTCCCTCCTCGATCAAAATGGAAGCCCCTTCCCCATCGTACACAAGGACAACCCAGAAGACACTCAACAACACCCTCTCTAAGACGGGTTGAACGAGCATAAATTTTTCCTTAAAGGAGCGGACTGACTCCAGGTACGCCTTGAACAACTTGCCGTTCACCTACTTCAGAGCGACCCAACCATATTGGGCACTAAATGACTGCCTCTGAAGATGGAAACAGTAGAAGAACAAAGGGACAATGGCCTCGACGCCCAAATAGTTGCACACGATCTTGAAAGCCTGAAGGAAGGCGATCGAGTTCGAATGCACCTGGGGTGGAGCCAGACGAAGATGCCTGAAGACCGCCACTTGGAAGTCCGAGAAAGGGAGCCGCAAACCCATCTCCCTGAACACGATCTCGTACATAGGGAACCGACGAGGTTCGAACCACGAGCAGATCCAACTCTTCTGGTTGGGGATGTAGATTGCCCATTCCTCTTTAACACCCTCTCAGTCCATCTCCGGATCCAACAAGGTGAATATCTCATCAGGATGCTCAATAAAGTAGGAGACATACCTCAACTGGCCCAACGCAACCCAATCTAGTGAACCTTTCTCGACCACAGGCGCGCTGGGACCCTCTTGATCGATGGGAGCCACCTCCACGCTCCTTAGTATCCTGATTACCAGACATCTCTGGCTCCAGTACTCCCGGCAAGGATTCATACGCCCCCGAAGTGCTCGCCTCGCCAGACGTACTCTCGACAGAACTCCGGGAAAAACCATTATGCTCATTGAGAAACTCATCGTCGGCATTATCAGCCATAGTACTTGAAAAGCAGAGGATAAAGGTGAGTTCGACATCAATGTCAAAACCACCCTTCCACCGTTAATCAAGTGAAAAGGCGCTAAGGAACGAGGACCTTATCCCCGACCAGAGCCCTCACTTAGACGTCTAGCTGACAGTCATTCCCCCTCGACAAAACGGGTTGAGGTTAACTGGAAAGGGCGTCACCATTACGCCCTAGTCCCTGGGCCAGCCATCATCACGCGTATTTGACAACACGCGACTCGATGCATGCAAAGCACACAACCTCTCCAGATTCCTCTCCCCGGTAACCAAACACTGGGAAAATTTCCAAACTCCTCGCACAACATTGCTCCTCGAAACAAATCGCTCAACCATTCCCCTCCTCGCGAGGCAAACGCGATGAACATCATTTTATACCCCTCAAGCAATATCAACCAAGAAATATCCCCGTTTCACTAGCTGATTTTAAATCATCACTCTTATGCCCAGAAACAATAATAAGATCAAAATCGAATTATCAAACAAAACTTTTTTATTAGAGTAAGTTGAAAAAACTAAATTTTTTTTTTGAGTCATACCAAACATTACTTAATATTAATTTGAAGTTAAGCAATGATTATCATGTACTAGTAATAGTAGTATTAATATTTGTTTGTATGTACTATTACGTTTGGTTGTCCGGTACACCGATGGTGTAGGATAGGACACGAAAAGAATCTCATTAACAACATGACAGGAAAGGACGAGTTTGTTTCTTACTCGCCCCTTCCCTCCAACCCTAACTCCTATCCTTACCCACAACAAAACGTCGTCGTTCTCCTCCCCTACCGTCCTCATTCTCGCCACCGTCACCACCACCGCACCTGTCTCATCTACTCCGCCGCACTCCTCCTCACCCTCGTCATCGCCGCCGGAATCTTCATCCTCTACCCATCCGACCCGGAGATTCACCTCGTTCGCGTCCGAATCAACCACATCGGAATCCGAACAAATCCGAAACCGATTCTCGACCTATCATTCTCCCTCACGGTGAAGGTTCGTAACAGAGACTTCTTCTCCCTTACGTACGATTCCCTTGATGTGTCCGTCGGTTACCGTGGTCGTCAGCTAGGGTTGGTTTCCTCCGTCGGCGGTGCTCGGATTAAGGCGCGTGGTTCTTCTTATGTTGACGTTGTGTTGTCCGTTGATGGATTTGAAGTTATCTATGATGCTTTCTATCTGCTTCAAGATATTGCGAAAGGTGTGATTCCGTTGGAGACTGATACGCATGTTGATGGGAAATTAGGGCTTCTCTTCTTCGATGTTCCGTTGAAGGTACTAGTATAGTTATAATTAGCAGCTCAATTTTTATATTTTGCTTTGATATTATTATGTTTGGTTTTGCGGTGAAAAAGATTGATTTTGATGAATTGATTATGGTTAAATGTGAGTCGAATGTAAAGTTATTTATGTTTAGATAATTTTATGCAAAATTGAGTTGAACATTAAAAATCATGTTTAAATTCAAAAGCTACAAATCTTAGCTTCAAGTGGAATCAATTCTGAAGACATAATCAATTCTACTTTAGAAGAATCAAACACCTCAAAATCATTCCAAAATAAGTTCTTATGTTTATCATATTATCATTATGATTGGGATTTTTTAGTTTGAAATTGCAACTTGTACCAGCATTAGATGATTTTTTACCTTGTGCTAAATTGCTAATATCTTTATCTTGAGTTCAAGAGTGGAATTTCCCAGTTGTTAGGTTAGAATTTCAACCTTGATCATTGTTGTCAAATAGCTGCTATAACTGTTTTAATTGAAGTTATAAGTGGTTTTGCTAGATATTCTAAGGAGCTTTAAGTTGAAGACAACATATGAACATGGAATAAACTGTTTTTGTGAACTCTCTTTAGAACTTACACATGATTATTTTACAAGATAAGCTATAAATAAGTTCTAACATGCTTTTTTATGTCTATTTGATACCTATGTATTTGTAATGTTTAATGCCAAATCCAGGCAACAGTGTCGTGTCAAGTGTACGTGAATATAAACAAGCAGACAGTTGTACGGCAAGACTGCTATCCTGAGGTGAGATTTTTTTGTTTTACTTTTGGCTACTGATTTTTACGAGCAGCACTTTGTATTCATCTCTTTTGTAATTTCTCGTGTAGATCTTGTCAAATTTGTTGCATTGCATTTTAGTTAAGTCGTGTTTCCATTCCATTACTATCAAACACTTTGTCTGTCTTTACCACCATTTATGAATAAGTTAGTTACTCCAATTGTGTAGTGTGATATAGGTAGGAGAGTCAGTATTGTGGAGATCTCTTTATGAAACATTAGAAATAGGGCTTTTAACCCTCAATTGCACCCCAAAGTAAAAGAAACTGCATGTATCTGAGGGTAGGGGTGGCGAATGGGAAAGACCGCCCCGCCAAAGTTTGTCAGAGAATGGGGCAAGCAAAGTAGAGGGGGCGGGCCGGAAATGTTGGCTCGGCCTGCAAAAAAAACTGGGAGGATCTATGGACCCTGTCACCCATAAAACCTAAAAGTGGAAAAAGTCATGTCCACCTGTTTAGGTCTGCATCAGTCAAAGCCCGCCAAAAAACGGGCGAGGCGTGCCAAAAACCTTGGCTCGACCCGCCAAAATGAAGGGCTAAATGAGCACGGCAGGCTTAACCCGTTTTGCCATCCTTATAGGATTTTTTTTTTTTTTCATGTCTTAGGAGTTTGAAACTGCAAGGCGCTTATCAGCTAGAAGTAAACTTATAAAAAGCCTAATTTGTTGAAAGTATTCTTTGCCCTTGTTTTAAATTTTGAAATTTCAAACAAGCAAAGGCTTATATTGTTGTATTATATTAAGCAATTGTATATAATAAATTGATATAGCATCTCATGTTTTCTTATTGAAAACCATATGAAAGACACAAACTACTTTGATTTTACTTTTTATTTGTAGCTGGGAATTGATTTTCTCATAGAATTTACAATCTTATCATTTGTATTCATCCAAGATTGCTTAACTTGTTCCAGGATTGCTTAAGTTGTTTCATAAGCTAAAACCTTAAATTTAATCATAGTTATGGGCTTGTTTCCCTAGCTTATAAGTTTTTAGGCTTTTGTTCTTGAATTAATAATGTGTATTTGGATAAAATATGGAAAGAATTTGCTAATTCATTTTTGTACGTTTGCTTCAGTCACTGGGCGATACACTGGATCGGAATGTAAGTATTGCAGCTGGAGAGACATTGTGATTTTTAAACCTTTAGCATCACTTATATATACAGTGGCGTTGGTGTTCTGCTCATTGCATTACTATTAGTGTGCTCATATGCTGTATGATTTTATATGCATCACACATTCTTGTAAATTCTGGTTGAACTAAGACCATACAAGCATCCTGTATCTAACGCTTTTATGAGACTCAAAATTAATGATCATAAACCATGTGGTTAATTCATTATTTTGGACGGTTCAACAAGTTGCTGAAATGAAAACTTTGAATCTCTATTTCTTGGCGGAGCATCCTTGTCATGTTTGGTTCTAGCATCAAAATTTTGGTACCACTCCATGTTTTAACTAATATTCTGTTCTCAGTGGATTCTAGCAATGACATGAAGAGCTAAAGTTCTAGTAGATTTGTTGGTGATGGAACATATGCATATACCCAAAGATAAAAAGGGAATGAAACTAAAGCTCAAAATCCTATTCTATTATCGTGCCTTAAAACTTTTGATTGTTTATTCCTTCCCATTACATTATTCCCAAATAATTCATATACTGGAAATGTGGTCATAGTGATCAAATTAGATCGAGGACATGTTTGTTGTTAATTAACTTGCACACATTTCAGTGCAGTTAAAACCAAACCTAAGTAATTCAAGATTAACAAACGCATTTTAAGTTGGAGAAAATGTTTTTGAACAAACTTTTAAGATGGTTTCTTCATAATTGGACATATAAAACCACACATAAGTCATTATTACATTAACATTGTCTTCTACAAGCACTTGAATGAAAGAAAATTTTACCTTAACGAAACTGTTTTTGGATATATTTTGAAGATGGTTCCTTCACAATTGGACATATCAATGTTTAAACTTGAGTCATCTGGAAAGAACTAGAATTGACAGCGAAACTCATTCAAAAGACTTAACACTTCTACATTTTCAAGATTGATTCCAATCCATGACCTACATTTTCAAGATTAATTCTTTCAAAAGATCCACATTTTTAAGATTTGATTCCAATATAACATTTTCAAGATTTGATTTCAATCCATGACCTACATTTTCAAGATTTGATTCGAATCTAAAATCTCTAACCATGTTAAAAGAGACCCTATGACATTTGAATTGATTTTTCTAATACTTGAGTTTTTCTATAAAAAAATTGGGTTGATTGTTTGATTTTAAATTTTGATAATATCATGAAGTATATGTCTTTTTAAGGGAAAATTAGACTCCTATGATTTGTTAAACTGACATCAGCATTCTCTAGTTTTAAAGTACTTATCTTCCTTAAACTAACTTATATTAGTGGAAATTTTTCGTGACAAATGAAAAACCGTAAATAAATATCATACATAATAGAATTTAGAAAAGATTAACATATATTTTAAAATTAAAACTAGAGGGGGGCGTCAATGCCATTATTCACAATGTCATTTTAATAGAAGTCATTGAACAAATAAATATGTGTTTATGAACGCTTGATAAGAGAAATTTAGGAAAGCTTAAATACACAAACTTATTTTAATTTATATGCAGAACTATAATACATAAGTGATTATTTTAATTTTTCTTTTCCTGTAAATAAATATTGAAAAAATTATTGAAGTTAAACTCGCTGTAGAGATTTTGTTGCTATTGATTCAATTCTGTTTTTCTTTTTTGTCTATTATGATATTTTCTTATAGTAATATGAAACAGAAAAAAACAATCATTTTTCATTTGAAACCTTTGATCTCAAATTATTTAACAAGACTCCTGAAAACAAAAAGAAGAAAAATGTAGACATATATTTAATTATTTCATTGGCATACGACTTAAATTAAATTACAGATACATCTCATAGAATCACTTAACTGTTCTACCACGCCAAACATACTCACCATGATGCTGCCGGCACCGGAATGACCCCGGATGTTGTGACGGCGAGCACACGCATCGCTTCACAGAACCACTCTCACCGGAGCCACCGCCACCATCACCATGATGAACATGTCTTGGTTCATGTTCTGCCTCATTTGAACCTTGAAATGCAAACCATGTTGTATGTACAATCAAACCTTCTTGGCTCACAAAAGGAAATCCTGGATGACACATGGATATTTTTTGTTTTGTTCTTTTGGTTTCTAACCCTTTGCTTTGTATTTATAATGTGCCTTACTTTAGTGAGTTAAGAGTTGAAAAAGAAAAGAATCTTCTCGGGAAATGTAGAAGAATAAAAGTTAGAGGAAAAAGTGATTGAAAAGTAAAGGAATTGTGTTTGCCATAAAAGGCTTTTGGATATATTCCTTTGGAAAGATTTGTGCTTTGCATTGCAATTTGCAAGTCTTTATATCAAGGTTTTTGGTCTTTAGGAAAGCGTGATTATTTCACATAAATAGTAGCTATAGAACAATGTTTAATTTTAATGAATTATTTAGTTATCATAACTTAAAATTTGTTGATAGTTAATTAGATAATTAATTATATTAACTGTAAATTTATTAAAAATTAGACATAAGTAATACTAGTATAAACATAGAACATACTGTAACATGTTTTGACTCATCTTAAAGTTTATTTCTTGGTCACTCATTATGATTTGATTTTTTTGAAGTATATGAGTCCGGAACTAACTTATCATTTAATAACCATTTATACTTATTTACTATCTTTCTATTGTAATGTGAGGTCAATGATTGGACCGAACTTACTACATAAGATGAAACAAGAACATGTGTATAGTCATTTGTCTTTGATGCTGCCACACGTGGCTCAAATCCAAGTACATCTCTTGTGTGGCATATGCCTCCCTCCTCGTATTAGAGTCATAGGGTTTCTATTTCTTTTTCTTTTTCCTGGTGGTTATCTCTATTTGTTTTTTTCTCGGGTCTTTCACATGTCCGAGATTAAAAGTGAAAATAGATTAAATTGAGTACAGTTTTATTAAATTTGAGTTTGGTCTATTAAAAAATTCAAAATTTAAATGTGAATCATAGTCTATTATATAATTATTTTTTGATTTAAGTCTGATCTGTTCTAATGTTTGATTAACTTATAAGTCAATTTACAAAGTTTATATAATTTAAATATATATAAATAAATAATTTAACTAACGTTTAAATATATTAGAGAATTAAAAGTATATGGAGATTAAATATTTCTTTACATTGACTTATTTGAGTTTACATAATAGCATAAGTTTTGAGAGATTATTTATTGAAAATTTTATGAAAAACAACTCATGACGTTATTCACAAGGTTTTTTAAACAAGTTCTTCAAGATAATTAAATATAATATAAAAAATAATAAATTTATTTAAATAGATTAGTCTGATAGATCTAAACATTTTTTATGGCATGTTGGAATAGTCTATTTAACTAAATAAGTTTATAAAAAAAATCTAGATTTTTTCTACTTACAAAATAGCCCGACATGGCTTTGGCTTATGTAAGTCGTTGGCCTGACCTATTCTCATCCCAGTCCGAGACGAAAGATTCAATAATAAAGTAAGAAGAAAAATGCTCTTTCCACTTTATGGGTGTGTTACACATCTCTATAAATTCAAAAATGTCATTCATGCATTTAGAGATGTATCTCCAAACGCACCTAAAATCAAAATCTTTGGATATCCACTCTATTTTGAATAAAATCTTAATACAGAGATGCATTACCGTAATATTCTAACGGATTTTCAGAGATGCATCTCCCTAATTCCTCCTAAAATTGTTTAAAGATAAATGATTACATATATTCAAAGACATATCTCTGAAAATCCCCTGAATACTTTCAAGTCAACAATATTGTCTTAACAATAAATTTTTTTGAGACCAACTCATTTTAGATGATTTTAAGTCATAAGTTAAAAAACAGATACACTAATTGATTCAAATATGCGGTAAAAGAATTACACATAAATTAAAGTAAAATCAAAATGTCCAAGGCACACATAACTTATTCTGAAAAAAAAAAAAAAATACAACCAAATATAAATTAGTGTCTAAAAATTGGGGTTTTTGCAATTAAATTATACTTTTCATTCTAATTCAAACATTATATTGAAATTATACAACAAGAAGGTAATAAAAAATGACATGTTTTGAAATTTAAAAATTGCTTTTTGAAAGTAACTATGCCACTTGAGTCTGCTTCAGTCTTTTCAACTGCTGCAACACCCCATGCGTCCTTTAAGCTGCATTAGTCTTTTCACAATTTATTACCTTCTCATATCTCTTTTCGTCTTCTTCTTTGTCTTTCTTCCATCTCTCTCTCTCTCTTCTTTGTCTTTCTTCTATATCTCTTTTCATTTCTCTCGGATGGTTCAACCAAACAACCAAGATGGCAAGACCCTTTAAAAGTGTTAAGAACATCAATGATTCGAAGAAGCTCTGGAAATTAACGGTCAAAATCCATCACAAATCGACGATGGTCTCCAAGAATAAAGAACACTTCGACATGATTCTGGTTGACAAAGAGGTAAGTCTCATGTTAGGGTTTATTTACATAAATCGTTGGGATGAAATTTTTTAGATTTACGGTAAAAACATGATGCGTTGCTTAGTTTCTGGTTTAAAATCGTTTTCTGTTCTGAAGACTGACAATGATGTTGAGCTATGTGCACTTGGCATGGGTATAGTTTTCTTTAATCTTTCACTTTCTTTCAATTTACCGATAGATAGATTCTGATTAGGTTTAATAGAAAATTTAACTTCTGACGGTATTCTTGATTATGTACAGTGAGAAGAAGCAGAAAGTTTAGAATATAAAATCAATTTATAAATGCATGATCTGAGAAGTGCGTACTTGATTAATTTTTAAAATCGATTTTGATAGATCCATTCATATTTTTAAGTTTCTTTAATTACTGGAACTTGTTTTCATGTTACACGTATAGTGGCATCCACTATTGAGGCTAAGGTTTTCATGTTACCAACTTTATTGCACGCAAACAGTGTATGTTATTTTAAAATGGGAAACTCAAACTGGTAATCGTAGAACCTTGATTTTTTGTGGTCACCTCATTTTTTTTTTATTACGTTTTGTGTTACACTGCATTTGTGTGATAGTGGCAACCTGTATGTGATTGCTCAAATTTTAATAGGTCCTTCTTATTAGCTCACTTTACGTCGTAAATATTTCTGAAGTCGTCTTGATTACTACATATCCGTTATCTATTTATTTTCTCATTTATTTACGTATTAATGATTTGTTAGTCTTGACAAGGACTCTGTAAAATACGGGTCACCATTGATGTTTAACCTATAATTTATTTTGAGATAGAGGCCATCATGAAGACTTCGTACAGCTGAATCCACCGTCTCATGTTTATGAAGTTGAAATTATGGTTGAAAGTAATTTGCATACACCAACAACTAACTGGAGCTTGTGGTTAGGGTACAATATTTTGATCACCCGAAAATCAATAGCAAGTGATTTTATCCATTCATGTTTCATAGATATGTATGTAGCTTTTGTGAATAACTTCATGAAAGTAAACTCCAGCAGAAAAAATGGCATGATTCAACTCTTCCAAAAGCTAAAGCTGTCAAGTGAAGGAACATTGTTACATTTCTAACATATCTGTGGTGATTCTCAGGTTGCAGAATACTTAGTTCCGAACATTAGATCTATCCCTACCAACAGATCAATGAAGCCAACATACTTCCGGTTCCTCACCGTTTGAAAGCCTATTCACAAATATTTTCAGTTAAGAAAAGTCTAATTTTCAATAGTCTAAATCTCATACTTGCATGCATCATCGCATTATGGACCATAACATAATCTAGCACTTCTATCATGTTCAGAACTCAACTCCTTCTTTTCTGTTACCATACAGAGATTTGCGTTTGGGGCAAGGATGAACTGGTAAATTATCGAAGATTGAACAGCATATAGATAGGTGCCATGTTCAATTCTTGTCAGCATATACATAAGCTCCAAAAGAGAAGTCACGGGTGGAATTTTTAGTGACAACAACCTTGAAAAAGAAACAATACAGAATACCAGGTTCTGGCAATTATTTAGATGTGGGTCTCCCTTCAACTTCTGTTTTTCGACATGTAATTTGATGGCTAGCCAAAAAATTAATTTAAAAAATTAAGCAGAATGAAATTATTTATAACACTTATATTTTAATCTTTGTATGTATAATCATAAAGGACTAAAATAGATAAATCATGTTGTGTGCTGGATTTTGATTCAAACACTGTGTTGTACTTCATGTATCATTTCTTTATTCTCTTTCCACAGTTGGTTTGTAATATGGGCTGATATTTGTTTCAAAATATAAGTAAAAATATTTGTTATTGAACAAAATAATATTTAATAACAGATAAAAATATATGATTGGTTCAAATATTTGTATATAGATTCACGTCAAAATAAAAGTAATATTTATAACTAATGTTTAATGTGTTGGTTCAAATTACACGTGGGTATTAAACAAAATTTTATTTCTAATCATACATTTTAGTTTTTACACAATTACTAAATACCATACGACTTTGTTTTTAAAAACCGCGTATAATTTAATTTGGATAAAAAATATTTTTATACTTTAAATATTGATTTTGTTCTCATTACTTTATTTGTATAAACAACAATTACTATATGTGAAAATAAAGCATATGACCGATCAGGACCCGTGCGAATGCACGTGTTTGTTACTAATATTTATTAAAATAGGTCATCCTGATAGGTCTAAAAATTTTTTATGGCACGTGGGACTAGTCTATTTGACTAAATAAGCTTATAAAAAAATCTAGGTCTTTTCTACTTATAAAATATCCCGACATGGTTTTGGCCTGTGTAGGTTAAGTCGTTGGTCTGACCTATTCCTATCTTTATCCGAGACGAAAGATTCAATAATAAAGTAAGAAGGAAGATGCTCTTTCCACTTTATGGGTATGTTAAATACCTCTATAAATTCAAAAATTTCATTTATGCAATTAGAGATGTATCTCTAAACGCACCTGAAATCAAAATCTTTTGATATCCACTTCGTAAATAAAATCTTAATACAAAGATACATCACCGTAATATTCTAAGGATTTTTCGGAGATGCATCTCCGTAATTCCCTCTAAAATTGTTTAAAGATAAATGATTGTGGATATTTCAGAGATGTATCTCCGAAAACTCCTGGATGCTTTCAAGTCAGCAACATTGTCCTAACGATGAAAATTTTTGAGATCAACTCATTTTAGGTGATTTTAGGCCATAAGTTAAGAAACGGATACACTAGTTGATTTAAATATGAAGTAAAAGAGTTACACATTAATTAAAGTAAAATCAAAATGTGCAAGGCATACATAACTTATTCTGAAAAAACAAAAAAAAATACAATGAAATATAAATTAGTGGGTATGTCTAACCATCAAATTCTCCTCATTCTATCCTACTAGGAATTCTGTGCTTCGACAATCATACCTTCTACGAGGTCCAACTGGGGACTTTCTTCCTCAAAGATTTTTGCCTTTATGTCTGATCTACCCATCTGAACAATATATCGACGGACCACTACCACGTCCTCAGTGTTATCACCCCTAGTCTAAAGTACCTCCTGATTTGTTGGTCGAGATGGTATTCATGGAGCGTATGGTGTCATAATAGGGTGTGACACCTTATAGAACCATGTTATGTAGCCTTTTGCAACTGCCCAATATACAGAAGCTGGGAACCCGCGATACTCCTCTGGTACCAAATGACTCTCGAAATCATCAAGTATCACATCAAGATCTCTGTGACGGACGATGGGGGAGAGACTCATATGGAGATCTCGAAATAATCTATAACTAGCTAAACCGCCACATCACTCGCTCGAATAAATAAGGATACATCAGAGCTAACCCACATGCCAACCATCTAGAGTATAAGGAGATGACGTCCAACTAACGCGTCTCGCGGTGACCGTTGTATGGGCATAAGTCTATAACATTTGATACATGATAGTCAAGATACACTATGAATGACTCGATCACACTATTCCCCATATATAGGGTAAAGGCGACAACACATGGCCAATCCTCAATGTAGGTAGGCACAATTTTTCACCCAGTGATGCGAGAGAAGTGGGAGATGATCCATCTCTGAAAATGGTTAAGATATAATATTAATAACAAGTGTAACAAATAAATCATGAAAATATTAGTAACGCTAAATTACCATAAGCAGTGTGCATCTTCTTGTCACATGTTTTGTCTTCCCAAGGCAACCCTCGCCAAACATTGAGTACATGTAGATAAAACAAGAGACCCCCCAATTGTACTAGGGAATCATAGTAAAGTCGATGAAGTACTTAAGGTAGAGCACATCGACGTAGGTTCCATCTTTGTCCATAAAAATGGACGTGCCAACAAAGAACAAGAGGTAACACCTCAATGCACAAGTCCGATAGTACGCAATCTGCATACCATCACCTTCGGCCTCCCCAACCCACCACAGGTGGTCTTTATACAAGTCTTCTAAATATTTAAATCTAGCATGAGAACCTCTGGTGTCAACTACCTCATTTGCCGCCTTAGTTGGGTCAACCCCCAAATACGTAACTACCATCTCACTAGCTTCCACTCGACGAGCCTTCAATGGCCCAATAATTTCCCTTGACGGGAAGATGCAGGAGGCAAGAGATGTCATCCGGGGTGATGGTCATATTACCCATGAAAGGTGGAAAGATGACGTCTATGAATGCCATATCTCATAAAATGTCACTTGCATTCCATGGTTTATGATCATGTACTCAGAAACACATAAACCTACAAGACTAGAATAACAAATAACATCCCTGAACCAATCAGCGTTGGGTTGTTCCAACTCGAATATCTTTCTATAGTGGTTTATCGATTTTAAACATAAATGCTCCTATAAAAACACAATAAGTATTGATTTGATTAGTTTAAAATATATGTGTTGCAAAAGTAAATAAATATACCTCTCTTTACTAGACATTCCTAGCAGCATGGTCTGCATAGAGATGTAGTAATGAGGTGTAATATATGACTATTGGATAACTCTCTAAAGGGGTGTCAACAACAGGTTCCTCCTGGGCTTCAGGGGCTTTAGGTGCTACTTTATCATCTTGGGACTAGTGACCCCATGAACTAGAGGCCTCACGCACCCGACTACGAGAACCAGATGGTTGGGAACCTCGGGGATGTGAACAATCAAAAGAGGTTTCATCAACTCGTGGCCTTGTGGTCCTGCTGGCGACCCTCTCATATTGTAAAGATGCGGTTTAGGACATACGATCGAGCCTAATTCTCCCAGGGTTGTTTTCAGCCATTGCACCCATGATAAAACTAGATAGGAAAACAAAAAATGCAATCAAAATTCTTCCAGGTCCAAATCTGGAGATACATTTCCAAAAATAGTTCAGAAAGAATCTGAAGATGAATCTCCGGACAAAGCTCCAATTTTGCAGAAATGGAAGAAACGTGATTGCTTCCCTAAACTCTAAAAACTTTCAATGCGTGTCCATTTAGGATACCTATATCGATTGCACACTACCTAATGTAACTTAATAAACTTATTGTTCCTAAAAAGTTCATTCAAACTCAAAAAGGAATGATTTTTGAAAAATTACCAAATCTAAGTTGTGGATGAGAAGCTTGAATAAAGTGACAAAATTTGTAGCAAATGGAGTAGATTTTTTTAGGTTAAGTGAGTTTTTAGATAAATTAATGAGGATGAGGGAATATTCTGGCGTGAGTTAATGTATTAACCCCGTCTAGAGATTCTTCTATGTACCACTCACTAAATTTTAAATTAATGGTATTTACGGAGATACATCTCTGGAGTAACCTCATACATATATAGAGATGCATCTCTGGATTAAATTTTAGCAAATTAAGGGCTTCAAATCAATTTACACTGAAGAGTCTGTGAAAAAGGTGCGTCAAGAGATGCATCTTTTAACACTAGGGACAATTGTGACTTTTCACAGTGATAATAACTCTCGTGAAGAGTAGGTAGACTTCTATTTCCCGTGAGATAGACAATTCAACCTTCAAAAGTATATCTGGCTATCCTTATCAATTAGACACGTGGTCGCAGTCCATTCCTCATTCCATGTTTTTTATTTCAAACCTTACCCACTATTTAAGAGATAAAATGAGCCATTATAAAGTATTTAAATTTATTCTTGAAGGTGGAGAAAAACACAAGAAAAGGAGTTTGAATCGGGTTTTAAAAACTTTTTCGTTTAGAAGTGCTTTCCACAAATGATCAGAATTAGAAACAATACTAGGAATAGAAATGACAATCATAAATAGAAATAAAAAGACACTTCTGGTTTATCTAGGTTCACCTTAGAAAAGGTTAATCATGTCCACCTGCCAAGGTGATTTAGCCTTAGAAAAAGACTTAATTCAATATAACCAAACTGATCACAATTGCACGGGCTATCCGCCAATGACTAACAATCTGCACGAGCTACCTGCGGGTGACTAACAATAATGATAACCTGTTAGTGATCCCTTAAGAATTCTGACCTACCTGGTCCCCTAAGAGATATAATGATCACTGACTCCTTAAGGCTTCTGACCTACTCGGTCCCTTCAAGGAGATTTCTCTATGCCTTAGAAAAGGACTTTCTCTTGCCTTAGAAAAGAACTTTCTCAACTACCCGTTGAAAGACTATGTTTACATGTTTGCTTCTAACAAGCGAATTCCACATAAGTTTAAGTACAAATTATTTAACACAAATATGAAAAACAACTCTTGTGTTCAAATAATTTACCAAATAAACACAATAATGAGCAACAAATCTTGTGTTCTAATGAATAGTAATATCAACACTATATGAGCAACAACTCTAGTATTGTGGTAAATAGTGGTGTGATACGGTGGCCAGAACCGGGATTGTTTTAGGAATGCTGGTTTGCGTTTTGCGTTTGTGTTTGCAAAATTTCGCGGTAAGCAAGAGTCACCACCGACTTTTATTTTATCCAACAGGAAAGGAAAAAAGCACAGAAAAATTCCCTTTTTCGAGATTTTAAGTACGAGGGGTAGATTATAGAAAGGGAAGGTATTAGCACCCTTTCTATCCGTAGTTTTCTACGGGATCTTAAGTACTTTCTCATCATTTTCAAAAAAATTGCTTGTGTGTGTTTGATTTGAAAAAGTTTTTAACTTCGATTTAACCCTTGCTTCTGTCTTCAAGAGTGTTACGAAGTGTTTTTTTGAAAGCTTTGTTTGAACAGAGTGTAAGTGTGGAAAAGTTTTGTTTGGATTGAGAAAGTACTTAAGATTCTACCTACTCGAAAAAGAGAATTGTTCTATGTTTGTTTCCTTTAGACAGTGTTATCCCACTATTAGTGAGTAGGTAGCACTGTCATCGGAGTTTTAAGGGTCAATTCGAAAGGGACGTACGATCACTAAAGCAATGTTAGGACGTCTTAGTAGTAACCTTAATGTCTTAGATCAATTTATTCGAGGCAACAACATCCGAGGCAACAATATCCGAGGCAACCATTCGAGGCAACTTTTCCGAACGGGACTTTGATCTTTGTTTAGACAAGAGAACGACCACTAAAGAATCCTATACTTAATGACCGTTTACCGAAGGCAACCGAAGTGAGAGTATAACCTAGGAGTGCGCATGTGCGAGTGATTCAATTTCAAGTTTATTATCTTTTCACATTTAGGGTTTGCTAACTGTTTTAAAGTTTACATACATTCTTGTCATGCAACCCTAATTATTCATACATCTAACAGTTAATATTTTGCGGAATTTAAAGTGCGGAAAGTAAAGCTACGCTATTACAAGGCTTCGGGTATTTACATAGCCAAAAACAAACCCGTAAAAAAAACGATAAATGAAAGTAAAGGTCCTAATTAATCTATTACAACTTGTGAGCAATTACATTAATATGGCAAAAAATAAAATAATAAAGCGCGCGATGAAATTAAGAACGATAAGAAATTAGGGTTTTGACCCCGTCTAACCTAATCGAAAGAAAAATTATTTTTTGTTGTTTTAAATATTTTTAAGAAAAAGAATTAGGTTTTTAAATTAAATACAAAATTAATTAGTAACTAAATTAATTAAAGAAAATGACTAAATTTAACCTATTTTTGTGTTTTTGGTTATTTTAAGAAAAAGAAAATATAATTAAGTTAGAAACAAAAACCCTAATTATTCTAATTGTTTTTAATTTATTTACAAAATAATTAAAGTAACCCTAAAATTAAATAATCTAATTAAATTAATTAACTTTTGATAAAAAATAAACCTAAATCTAATTGGATGAAAAATATTATTTTTGTGATTTTTTTGAATAAAAGAAAAAAATTAATTTGTGTTAGTAAAATAATTTAAATGAATAAATAAAGAAAATAAAAAGAATGAAGGAAAATAGATATGGGCCTGAGAAATCAGCATTTTTGGAGGTGCAGATAGCAAGCTTGGGGCCCAAAATAAAATAGCCCACGTTAACTTCTTGCATCCCATGCTTTGCTTTGACCAAGGCCTTTGGTGCTCCTTCATCTGATGGCCTTTAGATTTGGCCATTTGGACACTTGGCTGGCTGGATAATGGTGGACCATGGTGGTCATCCCACCTGTGCATGCGTCTGATCACTGAAAGAAAAACAATATGGAATAATTGGGGGGACCTGGGATTCGAACCCAGGCCCTGATGCCTTTTCCAACTGCTCCACTACCAACTGCGCTGCACGTTCTCTTTGTATATAGAATAATAATAAAAGATAATATATAATATATGCAAGTTAATGGAAAAAGCGCCAGAATTCAAATCAGCGAATGAGATGGTGCCACGCCAGTCATCCCTGACCTCGCTCCGTTGGTAAAAGTCATAAACTTTTACCTACAGACGTGTGTCCGTCACTACAACTCTGGCTTATCTCAAAATCTCCCATGGGCATGATAAATAACATCTAATGCCATGGATCAACTCGCCTTGGCCTGCTGAACATGATGATGCCCCTTTTATGGCCCAAATTTACCTGTGTGAAAATATCCCAAATCGAAGCAAAAAACCCTAACAATGGTAAACTCTGATACAGTCCACAAAAACACAATTAAATGTTACAGAGAACTTGCAAATGTGTTAAGGAACAAGAATATATGATTATTTCATGCTATAAGTGCCAGAATTATGCAATTCGATTTCAAGAACAAGCCAAAGTCGTGGCTGACTTACAGTGGGTTTTAGTATTAGAAACTCCTTATTCTTGATTGGTACAGCTTGCTTGTGATCCCAGGAAACGAATGAGAGGGTTAGGGAGTCCCGCAAATGCCTGGAAGTAGTAAAATGGATTACCACTTTTCTTTGAGTTTTTTCAAATTTGGTTCTGACTTCTCACGCCTACAAAGCTTGTGTTTTAGGTCTGCAAATGTTCACTATATACCAAGGATTGGATTAGGGTTGCAAACATGATCTCAATCTTTGCCAATTATTGCTTTTGATTTGGATTTGATTCACTTTAAAAACTTTCTAAAAATAGGTCAAAACCAATCTTTTTGTGCACACAAAGGCCTTGCACGAATTCAATCTTTTGCTTAGCTAGACATAGAAACTGAAACATGCACAATATATTGAGATTTCAATGTTTTGGATTTTTTTTCATGATTTGTTTTGATTTAAATTGATTTAATTCAAATAAAAATAAAAATAAATAATAAAAATAATATAATGACAAGTGGAAAGAGCTAGGGATCATGGACCATGCTACCAACTCAAAACAAGTGCAAAAGATTGGGCCTATTTGGCAAAAATTGCAATTTGAGACATAGTTGACTTTTGACAATTTTGCAAAAAAGGTCAACTTCACCAATGCACAACTTCCTCAATTTTGACTCTTTGAAGGTGTTCTTGGACTTTTTATAAGGCTTTAGATGTTCTATAAGCAACCCTTTTGGTCTCATCTGAATTTGGTATTCCATGTTCATGTATGAAGTTTTGACAAAAAAGGTGTTTTTGTTGACTTTTCAAAATGACCTATAATGTCCAAATTCATAACTTCTTGTGAGTGCATATTTTGAACTTGGGAGATGAAGATGGATTGTAGAGCATTGCATCCTATTCAAAATTAGATTTGGATGGGTCATTTCTCATAAAGTATGAGAAAGTTATGTTTGGTCAAAGTTGAGTTGACTTTTCCTACAAAACCCTAATTTAGCAACTTTTGGTTCTTGATGAATTGGGAGCAATCCTTGATGAATCATGATCAACCCTTGATAAAATGATGAATAATACTTCAAAATGAGGATGTTTATCAAAAATCTTGAGGTTTGACTGTATGTAGGCCACATTTGACTTTTGCCCTAGCACAGTGATTTTCAGGCCTTTGAGCAATTGACTGAGCAAACTTTCTCTGCAAGGCTTGAAACTTGATATGGATGATCTTGAGAACATATTAGGACAATGGTGAGCATTTGGGGTCCCTTGGACTCAAGTATCTTGATGCAACATGAAACCCTAATTTGAGGAAGACTGCCTTAGGAGAGAGCTTGTCTGGTCAACCCTTGGGCTTCCTTGAGCAACTTGAGGATCATACTTGCAATGTTTTGAGAAATATGGGAGGGAAAATTTTGGGGTACAATAGCTGCCCCTGTTCAATCTTATTAAACCTGAGGATGTAGATTGGCTTTTCTGCCTTTCGTGATCCGAGGGTGGAAGATGATTGAACACTAGAGTGCCTAGAAATTTGCACTCGCATGAAGTGGTATTTGTCTTGTGATGTCGGGAATGGGCTTACAGACGCCATTTGGAAATTGATGATGGAAGATGGGCTTAAATATGCCATCCGAAGGAGTTTCGATCGCGTAAGAGATTCCTTAGCGAGAGCTTGTATACCTGTTGTTGAGGAGGATTACAATGGGGAATGTTGGTCTCTGTCTTGAGAGAGATAGAGTTTTAGGAACTTCAGTTGTCCGTTACTCTACTGGGGAATCATCTCTTAGTCGAGGGGGTGAAAAAGCACTACTATCTGGTCGTGATCCAGGCTTCATAGTGATAAGACCGACTGCTATCTGGTCGTAATCCAGGATTTACAGTGACTTACTGGGGAGATGAGATTAAACTTGCTATCCGGTCGTAATCCAGGCTTCGCAATTTCTTGATTCTTATCTGGTCGTAATCCAGTCTTCAGAAGGAATTAAGTTGTTATCCGGTCGCATCCGGGCTTCAACTTGAATTTAGGGCACACTAATATCCGGTCGACTCCGGGCTTCTTAGTATTTGTCCAGGTAAACTGCTATTTGGTCGTAATCCAAGCTTCAAAGTATCCCTCACTATCATCTGGTCGTAATCCATGCTTCAGTGGTTTTTACCGCTATCTGGTCATAATCCAGGCTTCGCGATGTCTCATACCATTATCTGGTCGAATCCAGGCTTCATGGTGTTCGGAGAAATCAAGATACTATCCGGTCGTAATCCGGGCTTCATAACTTGTATTAAATATATACCACTATCTGGTCGTAATCCAGGCTTCGCGGTGTCTTTGGCTGCTATCTGGTCGTAATCCAGGCTTCACAACATCTTCTACCATTATCTGGTCGTAATCCAAGCTTCATGGTCTTGTATTGCTATCTGGTCGTGATCCAGGCTTCACAATAACTTGTTGAGCTGTTATCCGGTTGTAATCCGGGCTTCACGGCTTGTGTTTATGATATACCACTATCTGGTCGAATCCAGGCTTCATGGTGTCTCGCACTGCTATCTGGTCGTAATCCAGGCTTCACAGTAACTTGTTGAGCTGTTATCCGGTTGTAATACAGGCTTCACGGCTTGCTGGGGATTAAACTATTATCTGGTCATTCTCCGGGCTTCATAGATTAAAGATAAACCACTATCTAGTCGAGTCCAGGCTTCGCGGTGTCTGATACTGTTATCCGGTCGTTCTCTGGGCTTCACAATATGATGTAGAAATCAAGATACTATCCGGTCGGATCCGGGCTTCATAGCTTGAGCTTGGTGAGAATTTGATTGTATCCTTCCTGAAAGGTAAAGGTTAGTCGTATGTAATGCATGAGATGTATCAAGCAATGATGTTCTCAAAATAAATGAGATTGTGTTGTATGATGCGTATGCATATGTCATGATGTATGGATATGTAATGTTTTTATGATGTTCTCTAGCTGGGGAAAATAAATCCCGGATTGCTGCTGGAGAGTAAAAGGGTTTCGCCCACTGGGGATAACGACCGAAGATGATTGTGAGAATAATCCTGCTGGAGAATAAACTGATGAGAAAATGACTCTGTGGGGAAGAGATACTCTGCTAGAGGACCTATTGATTTGGAGAAATAACCTCGACTGGGAATGAATTACCGTTATTGGCGATAATGAACCCTGTCGGGGATTGAGTTTCTGCTTGTGGAAGAAATAAACTCTGCTGGGGATAATCTTATAGTACTGGTGATAGATAAACTCTGCTTGGGGAGAATCACTGTTTTTTAGATACCTTTTGCTCTACGGGGAGTGAATGTACCTTTAGTCGTATTCTCCAGCTAGGTCCATCCTTATACCTGGTGGACAGAGCAACTGTAAGGTTTGGACATTTCTTGTTTTGCCTCTGTTCCTGATATTACGAGTAATCGTTTGTTTCGCATGTAAATATTTATGAGTAGCAATTATTGTCAAATGCATATATCAAAAATGAACATTGGACGTTCTTGCAAAACAAAACAGAAAAAGAAAAACAATTTGAAATTTCTTTGTGAAAATGAATTGTATTGATTTTGAAGTTGGCCTGTAAATAGGCGTTTTTGTACAAGAGGCTGACGTCCTAGTAAGAGAACACCGCCGAACAATAGAATTTATACAGTTTGTAAAACAAAGAAAAACAATTATGTGAACAATCCCACTGGGTTCCAACTCTGCTATTTCCTTTATATCCTCGAGCATCTCATCAATTTGCTACTTGGTTGAAGGTATATCAGATTAATTAGTGTCGTCCGAGCTTGATAATTGATACTGAAGTCTGGTTGCAAGATGATCCAATGAGACATAGTGTTACGCTTCAATCCCTAATTTTTGCCTGGACCGCCCTTTCGGGTTTTCAGTCCACCGGGATACCCTTTTTTGCCCAAGCCTCCTTTTCAGGTTTTCGACTTGCCGGGTGTACGTATTTTCATTTTCATCCCTTATTTTTGCCCGAACCCTTTTGGTTCGCCGGGAAGCCCTTAATTTTGCCTAGGCCAGTCGACCTAGCGGGTCTTTGATTATGCGTAGTAGTTTTTCACTATGTCTACATTGACGGGGTGAGGAAGGTCATCACCATCCATGGTGGTTAGAATCATAGCTCCTCCTGAGAAAATTCTCTTAACCACAAATGGCCCTTCATACGTAGGGGTACATTTGCCCCTGGGATCCCCTTATGGCAATATGATGCGTTTGATCACCAGATCCCCAACTTGATACTCTTGTCGTCTATTTTTTTTGTTAAATGCCTTGATCATCCACTTTTAATACGTCTGACCATGACAAATAGCAGTAAGTCTCTTCTCGTCTATTAAATTCAACTAATCAAGGCGGGTCTGGATCCAGTCATCCTCGCTCAAACCTGCATCCTTCATAATCCGAAGAGAGGGTATCTGGACCTCAATGGGTAAGACTGCTTCCATGCCATACACCAAAGAGTTGGGTGTTGCCCCTGTTGACGTTCGTGCTGAGGTGCGGTACCCATGAAGAGCAAATGGTAACATCTCGTGCCAGTCTTTGTGTGTCACCATCATCTTCTGCACAATCTTCTTAATATTCTTATTAGCCGCTTCAACAACCCCATTGATCTTCGGCTGGTAAGGAGAAGAGTTGTGATGCTGTATCTTGAACTGCTTGCAGAGCTCGGTGATCATCGTATTGTTGAGATTTGTACCATTATCCGTAATGATCCTCTCTGGTACACCATATCAGATCAAATTGTGCCGAATAAACCGTGCCACGACGTTTTTGGTCACTGTAGCAAAGGAAGCTGCTTCAACCCACTTCGTAAAATAATCAATTGCTACCAGGATGAAACGATGCCCGTTGGATGCAGTTGGTCTAATCTCACCAATCATATCGATGCCCCACATTGCAAAAGGCCAAGGTGTCGTCAATATGTTCAGAGGGACTGGAGGTATATGCACCTTATCAGCATAGACTTGGCACTTGTGACAGGTCCGAGAGTGTTGATAACAGTCGGCTTCCATGGTGGACAAATAATATCCTGCCCGTAGGACTTTCTTTGCCATGGTGTGTCCACTGGAATGAGTTCCAAAAGTACCTTCATGTAACTCTACCATAATCCTTTCTGCCTCGTTCTTGTCCACACATCGCAATAAGGTTGATTCATGGTTACGCTTGTAAAGGATACTGTTCTGGACTAGGCCCGCCCTGGCCCAAAAGCAAGAACGAAGGCCCAATCCAAGCAACTCTTCGAGGAGCGCGCGCCCGAGGATTCCCGCCAGCGCGCCCGACCAGAAACTGCAGTCGTGCCCGTGAACATGGTGTCCTCGACCAACGTGAACTCCAGCTCGAGCACCCCCCTCGTAGGGCAGACTCTGACCGTTACCAAATCACCTGAACTCCAGTTAGACCGCGTCCTCGTCCCTCCTCATTTCTCGCAGAGCATCACCAGGAAGGAGACCACGTGCGGGTCCCACTACACACGTAGAACCTGGCAGTTCCTTTATTGGGCCAGTTCTGGTCGGCCCAATGAAGGGACCTTGGCCCCCCGTTGGGGGCTATAAATACCCTATGTTCCTAGAGGGTCAGGTATTCATCTCTTACGCATATATACACTTTTTGCCTGCTCCTTTCGCCACTCATTTTAGCATCGGAGTGCCTTGCAGGTACCCCCCTATCTCACTCCAATTCTGTTCGGAGCCAGTCGTGACGGTCCAAGTCTGATCAGGTAAGATCAATGGCGCCGTCTGTGGGAAACTAGCTTCCCAGTCTTGCAAAACCTCGAAGACCAAAGCTCAATATCACTTCCTACCGTCATGACTAACCAAGTTCGGGATGACCAAAACGTCCACGTCGTTGACATCAACAACGGCCTCGCAGATAAAAATTGACTCCCCGACAACACCGGTAACCCCGGTCATAACACACTCCCCGGGGGCGCCAACCCCGGGCCCTCAGTCCACTGCGACAGAGTTATTGCATCATCCTCTTCAGTCCCTCCGCCGCTCGAAGAAGACAACGTTGCTCCCACAAGTCATCGAGCTGCCCAATTTCAGGAAGTCCCTGTCCCCGTCGGGGCAGATGCCACAACCCGCGCACTATTCGCGGCGATCAATCAGACGAATTACCTCATCTTCTCCCAGGGGGAAAGATTGAGGGCACTAGAAGACGATCGAAGGCCCGCGAGGAGACACAGGAGGCCCCAGACTCCACCTCCTCGAGTGACAGAGGTACATCTCCCGTCTCCCCCACGGAGACACTACAGAGACACCTCCCGAAGCCCGTCACCACGACCCTCGGGGAGACGACCCCCTTTGGAGAGGCAACCCGTCATTGAAGTTGGGGGACGCGACCACGCCCCCATACGGAAAGAAAGAAGACACTCTGGAGACGAGCACAGAAGAATCAACCAACGAGCACCACGTTCGAGGGATGCCTAGCACGACCAGGACCGCCGGGCTCGACAATATTACAGGTCCCCATCCCTGTCCCCGGAGCGAAGTGACGAGGACGACCTCCGCGGTCCCCTGTCACAAGCCATCATGGAGGCGCCCATTCCCCCGGGCATGGAGAAGCCTCCACATCTGAAGGAATACGACGGAGTCACGGACCCAGTCGACCACATAGACGGGTTTGAGGCTATGCTGCACTACCACAATGTCGGAGGACCCATCAAATGTCGGCTGTTCCCCACGACCCTCAGAAAGGCAGCAATGGATTGGTATAAAGGCCTCGCTCCAGGATCAATCACCTCGTGGCGAAACCTGAAGAACCAATTCATAAGTTCGTTCACTGCATCTCGGTGACACCCAAAGACCGAGGCGGCTCTCGAGGCCATCATCCAGAGACATGATGAAACCTTGAGAGAGTTTATTAATCGCTTCAACTGCGAGGCCATACAAGTCCCCTACGCGGACCACATGAAAAGGTATTTTCTAGAGAGGGGGCTTCTCCCCGGCACAGAATTCCGAAAGGCAGTAGGCATCGAGCCACCCCCAATATTCGATGCCCTCCTCGAAAAAGCCCGGGCATATATGGATTACGAGGAAAGGGAGGCGGCCAACAGAGCCCGGGACCCCAGAACTCGCGGATCCAGCAGCAACCCGCACCAGGAAGCCGCTCCTCCCCGACGAACCGGGGAGAAAAGAAAAGAGGACAGACCCCGAGAAGTCTGAGAGCAAAGAGGACCCTCGGGGCGTTTTACCGAATACACTCCACTCACAGCTTCCCGCGAGCGCATTTTGGCAGAGTGTGCCAACACAGATTTTAAAGACGGCAACGTCAAATGCCCTCGACCTGCCCCCGCCAAGCCCAGAGCAGACAAGAGCAAGTACTGTCAGTACCATAGGAGCCATGGTCATCTGACTGAAGACTGCGTCCACCTCAAAGACGCCATCGTAACCCTCATCAAGGGAGGGAGGCTCGCCCAATACCGGGGAAACGACGCTCCCTATCGTGACGCCTGAGAGACAAGAGAACCGGAGGAAGACGCCCGACCATCTGACGAGTCGGTCCCCGTCCAGACCGCCTTCTCCGTCCCCAGACCGGAGGACTTCTACGTCCCCGAACACCTACAAGATCCGCTCACGATGCACAACAGGTGGGAACACTTACCCTCCGCCATGGTCATCAATGGTGGAGGATTCAACGACCTAACTATCAATTCGGCTAAAAGAAAGCTGGATGAACTGGTCGACGCGGCACCTCTGTAAACAGTGATCTTTGAAAGGGTAAAAGGTAGGTCGGAGCCCATCACCTTTTACCTCGAAGAGCTCCCCGAAGGAGCCCCCAATGCAGTCATTCCTCTACTAATAAGGGCGAGAATGGCTAACTTTGATGTGCACTGCATCCTCGTCGACGAAGGAAGTTCCATCGACGTGATGTACAGTCAGTTATTCTGGACTCTGCAGCTAGACAACTCGCACCTCTCGCCATATGTAGGGTCGTACTTACAGGGCTTCAACGACTCGATCTCCAAGCCTTGGGGGTATGTCGAGCTCATGGTTACCTTCGGCGAGGGCACGGAGACGAGGCAAGTCAAAGTACGCTTCCTCGTCATCGACTGCCCGTCCCTCTACAACTGTATCCTAGGGAGACCAACACTGGCAGAACTGACCGCGGTACCATCCACCGTCCATTTGAAGATGAAGTTCTACACCAAAAGGGCACGAGTAGCTACCATCCAGGGGGACCTAGCCGCTGCTCGAAGGTGTTTCAACGCTGCATCTAAAGGAAGCGACACTGTCGACACCGGGACAAGGCCCGCCAAGAGACCGGCGACGATGCGACAGGAACCCGACAAGCCAGAGCCCGCCAAAGAGGAAGACCAGAGAGCTCCACCAAAGGTCAACTCCATAGCTCTGGATGCTCGTTTCGATCAGGACGAACCTCCCAACGGCGAGCAAATCCCCCTCCGACCAATCCCGGACGGGGACTTCGAGCTAGTCCCCCTCGGCGCAGACCCAAGCAAAGGAGTGAAGATTGGTGTCGACCTTCCTGACCTGGTAAGGAAGCAAATCAAAGCCTGCTTGTGCGAGAATGCTGACCTGTTCGCCTGGAGCGCCGCGGAGATGCCCGGACTCGACCCTGAGGTCGCCTGTCACTGTCTTGCCATAGATCCTGCCGTTAAGGTCGTAGTACAACGTAGGCGTAGGCAGTCTCCGGAGAAAACAGAGGCTACTGAAAAAGCTGTAAAAGACCTCCTAGAGGCGAATTTTATTTCTGAAGCCCGGTATTCAACCTGGATGTCAAACGTTGTACTAGTTAAAAAGAATAATGGAAAATGGCAGATGTGTGTTGATTATACCTATCTCAACCGGGCATGCCCAAAGGATGCTTTCCCTTTACAAAACATAGATATATTGGTCGACAACTCAGCCGGCTACAAAATATTGTCGTTCATGGATGCCTATTCAGGCTATAACCAGATCCTAATGGCCATGGGCGACAAACATTGCACTGCCTTCATGACCAACTCAGGCAATTATTACTACAACGTAATGCCCTTTGGACTAAAAAACGCAGGGGCAACTTACCAACGTATGATGAACAGGGTGTTCCACAAGCAGATCGGAGACATGCTCGAGGTCTACATGGACGACATGATCGTCAAATCCCGAGCAGATACCGATCATGCAGCACACCTCAAGGCAGTCTTTGCCCAAGCAAGACAATGTAAGATGAGATTCAACCCCGAAAAATGCACGTTTGGAGTCAAGGCGGGGAAATTCCTCAGTTTCTACCTGACAGAACGAGGAATCGAAGCCAATCCCGACAAATGTCGAGCATTCTCCGACCTCCCGACACCGACGTCGAAGAAATTAATACAAGTCATGAACGACATGCTCACTTCATTGTCCCGCTTCGTCTAAGATCCGCTCAGCACATCCTTCCCTTCTTCAGACTCCTTCACAAAGAGGCAGCCTTCGAATGGACCGAGGAATGCGAACGGGCACTGCGCCACCTGAAAAAAAGTCTATCCCAACCGCCCATGCTATCTCGACCAGTCAACGGGGATCCATTATTCCTATACTTGGCCGTCACGAACAAAGCCATCAGCGCGGCTCTCATCCGCGAGACCATCGACGGGCAGAAACCCGTTTATTTCACGAGCAAAGCCCTACAAGGACCCGAAAGTAGGTACCAACAGATAGAAAAAGTGGCTCTAGCCCTCGTCAATGCAGCGAGGAGACTCAAACACTATTTTCTGGCCCACATGGTCATCGTGTGAACCGACCAACCAGTGAAACAACTCTTAGGTCGACCTGACATGGCAGGCCGAATGTTGAAATGGTCCTTAGAACTCTCTGAATTCGACATTCAATACGAGAGCAGGAAAGCTCTGAAAGCACAAGCCCTGACCGACTTCGTCGCGGAAATGACCACTCACGACCCGCCCGCAGGGAAAGAACACAAATGGACCATCTTTGTCGACGACGCCTCCAGCTCGTCCGAAAGCGGCGCGAGCATCCTCCTGGAGAATGAGGAAGGCATAGTGATCGAACACTCGCTAACCCTCTCCTTCCTGATGTCGAATAACCAAGAAGAGTACGAGGCCCTACTCGCAGGACTAAGGCTAGCCGAGGACCTGGGAGCCCACGAGATACAAATCTTCACGAACTCACAACTCGTTACCTCCCAAGTCCAAGGGAGTTACCAAACCAAAAACGACAGCCTCGTCGAATACTTAAACTTAGTCAAAAAACACATGACAAAGTTTGAGCGAGCAGAAATATCACACGTCCCGCGCGAGCAAAACACAAGGGCAGACATATTGTCCAAACTCGCAAGCACGAGAAAGAAGGGCAGAAACAAATCCGTCATACAAGAATCCCTGTCATGCCTGAGCATCGAAAGGTCCTCGACACCATTCGAGGTACACGCCATAGGAGACGCCTCGTCCTGGATGACCCCGGTGTACAATTTTCAAACAAAGGGCGAACTCCCCTCGGACCAGACAGAAACGGCCATCACGAAGCGACGAGCATGCTCCTACGTGGTGCTCGAGCACAAACTATACCGCAGGGGATTCTTCATTCCCCTCCTGAAGTGCATCGAAGAATCCATAGTCCCCGAGGTATTACGGGAGATACACACAGGGATTAATGCCCAGCACATGAGAGGTAAGTCCCTGGAGAGGAAAGCCCTTCGAGCGGGGTACTATTGGCCGACGATGCAGCAGGACGCCAAGGAACACGTTAAGAAGTGTGACAAGTGCCAGAGGCACGCCGACATGCACCTCGCTCCCCCTCACGAGCTGAGCATACTGTCATCCCCATGGCCGTTTGCGTGGTGGGGGATGGACATCCTCGGACCCTTCGTGCAAGGAACTTACCAAAACAAGTTCCTAATTGTGGCCGTGGATTACTTCACGAAATGGATAGAGGCTGAGGCTCTCGCAAAGATCACCTCGCACAACATCCTCCGTTTCTACAAGAGAAAAATCCTCTCCAGATTCGGGATCCCAAGAGCACTGGTCACCGACAACGGCACCCAATTCACCGACCACGGATTCCAAGACTTCGTCACCAAACTGGGAATAAAACAACACTTCACCTCGGTCGAGCACCCTCAAACCAACCGGAAAGCCGAGGCCGCTAACAAAGTCATCCTCCGAGGACTCAAACGCCAGCTCGGTGAAGCTAAGAGAGGCTGGGTCGAGGAGCTGCACAGTGTCTTGTGGGCGTACCGCACCACGCCCCATTCGACGACGGGCGAGACCCCCTTTCGACTAACATACGGTATCGAGGCCGTCATCCCAGTAGAAATCAGGGAACCCTCCAGGCAGACATAAACTCCCCTCGACGAAGAAATAAATGACGAGGCACTCAGGGACGAACTCGACTTAGTTGAGGAAATTCGATCGGGGACAGCCCTGCACGAGGCCACCCTAAAACATCGAGTGGCCCTGCGTCACAACGACAAGGTCATTAAACGCGAGTTCGTGATCGGCAGCCTGGTGTTACGAAGAAACCAGAAAGACTCCCGCGAAGGGAAATTGGCCGCGAACTGGGAAGGGCCTTACCGCGTCCACGACACCACAAGTACCGGGGAATACTACCTCGAGCAACTAGACGGAGAACCATTGCCACGACCCTGGAACGCTGCTAAACTAAAGCAGTACTATAGTTAAAAAACCCTTAACACTAAGGACTCTCGTTGTCGAACACCCACATCCAGTCAACAGAGAGAAATGTCTCGACCACGTAGATAGGCCAAGGTACGGGCCCAATTACGCCCAAACGACATAACATCGTTCAGCCAAACGAGCATGAACGACAGTGCCCGGCATGGACACCTCAATCGAGCTCCACTGTCGAAGTACCCATATGGCAGAACACCCAGCTCGCGATGGGCAGTTCACGCCACGGGCAAGCGACCCCGATCTGGGTCATACCCCCGAGCAAGCGGCTTTACTCCGCACGACCGACGCATTTCGAAGTACGTCGGACTACCAAATGGGTCGAAAGAATCTCCACTCGAGGACGTAACTTAGGCAAATTTCGCCACAAAGTAACAGCCGAGCACAAGCATGACTCGAGGACGTAACTTAGGCAAATTTCGCCACAAAATAACAGCCGAGCGCAAGCATGCCCCGAGGATATAACTTAGGCAAATTTCGCCACGAAGTAACAACCGAGCACAGGCGGGACTCGGGGACATAACTTAGGCAAATTTCATCACAAATATAAAAACTTAGACACGAGCAAAAATTAAAGGTCGAAAATAAACATCCATTCAAAGGCTCGTAAGCAACAAAAAAAAAATAAACTGACCAAGAAGGCCGGCGATGTTCAGAAATTACAGACACGGGCACGCAGGCCCCAAAAAATATGCACGGGCACGCAGGCCCCAAAAACAACTACCAGTAAACAGGCGCGCAGGCCCGACCAGAATTCCACGGCTAGACTTCCCCGGGGCTACCAGCATCCACGACAGGAGACTCAGGAGGAGGCACGACCTGGCCGTCGATGATCTGGGACATGAAACCCACCCCCTCGGTATTCAGGCCCGGATTCAATAAAGTGAGCTGGCTAACCGCGGCCTCAAAACCATCTGCCAAGGCGCCAACACAGTCCGTTTCGAGGAGATGGATGCGCGCGACCAGATCCGAGCGACTCCGCAAGGGGGATGTCTCCTCCGACTCATCTTCAGCGGGAAGCATGGCGGCCTTCAGATCCTCGACTTCTTTACCCAGACGCTCGTTGTCGGCCTCCAAGCGTTCCCGGTCCAGTAGAAAACAGTCCCTCTCCTCGGCAACCTTCCCCGAGTTCTCCTTTTCCGCGGTCAACAGCTCGGCTTGCTCGCGGAACATTTCCTCAGATCCCTCCAGAGCAGCCTTCAACTTACGAGAGTCAGCAGCGAGGGCAGCTTTCTCCAACTCCAGTTCCCTGACGCGGTCAGAGGAGTCCGACCCCTCCTCAGCAAGGACAACGGCCATCTCGGCCATCTTAACCATCCCGACCATACTGGCGGCCAGATGTTTTCTCCGACTTTCTTTGTTTAGCCACCTGATGGTATCAGCCTCCTCGGCACTTACTGTCAAGGGAAACCCCTCGAAGTATCCTTCCTCTTTAAAGTAGGGGGAAAGCCAAAGGCCCTCACCGTGACAGACTCGTCGCCGACTTCCGACTGACTCTCTACCCGGTTTCTCTTCCTCGTTATCAGCTCAGTGGGCTGTTCAACATCAGGGGAGTCTAGGGAACCGCCAGAAGTATCACCTGAACTGGTTGGCAGGCCCATCCTTGTCGCATGTGGAGCTCGCACCAACCTTCTATTGACTTTCTTATCCTGAGTCAGCTTTAAGAGCCTCTCCCTTCGTCCGGACATATTGCCTGCAAAGAAGAAAACCCGAGTTAGTTACGAGCAAGTAACAAACAAAGAAACTAGAACAAAACTTTAAGACAGAAAGAAACCTAGTAGGTCCACGGCCTGCCCGTAGGACTGGCACTCGACAAGCGCTTTGGTATCTATAGGACGGGCCTCGAAGGTCGGGTAACCTTCCTCGTCAAGAATATCCTTCCCCTCCTTGTGACCCACCGGGCAGGGAAGAAGTTGTCGACATACTTGTAAAGGGTACCGTAGGCTTCCTCATCCTCAGCACTCATCCCTCCCGCGGGCGTATGGTAGTGCCCGGTACCATGCTCGTAATGGCGCAAGCACCAGTGAAACGGGAACTTGGATACACACCCCAACACCGGGCGACCCTCGTCGTCCATAAGAGGCTCCCCGTTCTCGTCGGCCACTGCAGTCTCCTCTTTGTATATAGAATCCAAAGCAGTCTGGGTGACCGGCCGCATGATATACCATTTGTCCTTGAAACCCTGGACCGAATCCATGTACATCTTGAACAGCCTCTTCGACTGTTTCAGGGAAACCCGACTATGCCTGCCTCCTCGAGACTGGCGTTGCAAGTGAAAAACTCTGAAGAAGAGAGGAATGGTCGCCCCGATCCTTAAGAAGCGACATGTCAGCTCGAACGCCCGAAGAAAGGCGATCGAATTGGGGTGAAGCTGTGAGGGGGCCAAGTCCAGATGGCAGAATACCCCGACCTGGAAATCACTGAAGGGGAGCTTAAGGCCGAGGTCCTTGAACGCGATTTCATACATGGGAAAACCATACTCAAAGAACTCCGAACAGATCCACGCATCGAGAGACGGCCTTGTGACAACAAAGTTCTTCCGGAAGCCCGGTTGACTACTGCCGTGTTCGATGATAGTGTAGGCGCTCCGACTACGCCGACTATATTCTGAGGCAATCCCTCGGGGCTCGGCGCCCACCCAATCCAGCAAAGGATCATCAACGGTGTCAACTAAGGTTACATTCTCCTCGGCACTCTGGTCCTCGACCTCATTACACCCCGAGGACTCCGGTTCGTTAGCCATTTACCTGCAAAGCACAGGAAACCGGTGAAATTCGAGAGAAAATCCATATGCTCGCCATAACTGACAGGAAGAAGGGCACGACAAGCCAAGACACACTCCGCGCGCGTTAAAACGTTGAGGACTCGAACGAGATCCTGGTTTCGCCTCTCTGACGCTAAGGTGCCACAGCGAGTTATCCTACATACTTCCTAAATGGGCCAACATCCCGGCCAGTCATGAGTACGCCGACCTAAACTATGAATGTGACGGGCAATATCATGAATCCTAAACCTAGAACTATGGGTTTACCGGGAAGTATCATAGAATTATGCGCCCAAAACCATGAAGGTCCCGGGCAGCATCGCGAGTCACATACCTAAAGCTATGAGTTTACCGGGCACAAACATGAATATACCGGGCACAAACATGAATGTGCCGGGCACAAGCATGAATGTACCGGGCGCTAATCCCAGATGTGGGTTTTTAACATCCAAATAACGGAAAAATTACCTACAACGAAGAAAAATAGGAGGGATAAACGCTTACTTAGAAGTTAAGAAGAAGGTACGGCAGCGGTGGAGAAAATCAATGGAGGAAGGTACAGTAATCTTGCAAAGTTGTAGAGAAACAGTGGCGGCAAAGGCAGAGGAAGAAGGAGAAGCGCGAAGAGGAAAAACGAATTATGGGACCCAAAGGTCCTATTTATAGGGGTGACGTGGAATACGAAACGTCACCCCGGGGAACCACGAACTTCCCCTCCTCGACGTCTACTCCCCTAGGCAATGATGGCCCTACTCTCTCTAGGGTGGCGTCACGGTTCCCAAGGGTTGCCTCGTGTACCCAACGAACACAGCCCGCGAGGAATCCCTCGAGTACGCATCGACAAGGATTACGCCACGTACGCAACTCATGAGAAACTTCTCGAGCAGTCACGGGGAGGCAAATATCCTGGGCCGGGCATCAGACCCCGTGGCAAAGGCGAGCTGAGGTCAAGTCATAACTCCTGCTCCAGGAGCCACGACTTAGGGGGCTCCTGTTCTGGACTGGGCCCGCCCTGGCCCAAAAGCAAGAACGAAGGCCCAATCCAAGCAACTCTTCGAGGAGCACGCACCCGAGGATTCCCGCCAGCGCGCCCGACCAGAAACTACAGCTGTGCCCGCGAACATGGTGTCCTCGACCAACGTGAACTCCAGCTCGAGCCCAGCTTGAGCACCCCCCTCCTAGGGCAGACTCTGACCGTTACCAAATCACTTGAACTCCAGAAAGACCGCGTCCTCGTCCCTCCTCATTTCTCGCAGAGCATCACCAGGAAGGAGACCACGTACGGGTCCCCACTACACACGTAGAACCTGGAAGTTCCTTTATTGGGCCAGTTCTGGTTGGCCAAATGAAGGGACCTTGGCCCCGCGCTGGGGGCTATAAATACCCTCTGTTCCTAGAGGGTCAGGTATTCATCTCTTACGCATACATACACTTTTTGCCTGCTCATTTTGTCACTCATTTTAGCATCGGAGTGCCTTGCAGGTACCCCCCCCCCCATCTCACTCCAATTCTGTTCGGAGCCAGTCGCGACGGTCCAAGTCTGATCAGGTAAGATCAGATACCATTACTGATGAAGAACTTCGCCACGAATCTTCTCAGAAACTTCTTATCATTAATAGATGCACCTCGGGGTACTCCTGAGCCTCAAGATACTTCTTTACCTCGTGGAACCAGGGTTTATCTGCTACCTCTTCAGTCTCAATATCATAGCAATGTGCAGGTTCGTCCAATCTCTCTATGGTAATCTGGGGAGCTTCATTGTCCCACCTGACCTTGAACATAGAAGACATGGTAGCTAGCGCGTCCGCTAACTGATTCTCCTCCCTGGGGAAATGTTCAAAGGTTATCTCCTCGAAGTGTGGAAGCAACGTTAATACATAATCTTTGTAAGGAATAAGATTTGGGTGTTTCGTATCCCACTCGCCTTTGATCTGACTGATCACGAGAGCGGAATCTCCGAACATACTCAGAAACTTAATCCTTAGGTCAATAGCTGCTCGAAGGCCCATAATGCACGCTTCATACTCCGCCATGTTGTTGGTGTAGTTAAAACATAATCGGGCGGTGAACGGAGTATGACATTCTTCAGGAGATATGATCACGGAGCCAATGCTGTTACCCAACACGTTCGAAGCTCCGTCAAAGTACATAGACCATCGGGATCCCTCCTCAGGTCCTTCATCCGGTCCAGGTATTTCACAGTCAGTTACCAACATGATGTTCTCATTCGGAAACTCGAAGTTCATAGACTGGTAATCATCCACGGCCTGATGCGCCAAATGATATGCCAATACACTCCCCTTGATTGCTTTTTGGGTTGTGTATTAGATGTCATACTCAGTTAAGATCATCTGCCATCTTGCTATTCTTCTGGACAAGGCAGGCTTTTCGAAGATATACTTGATTGGGTCCATCTTTGATATCAATAGGGTAGTGTGAGTCAGCATATACTGTCTCAGCCGGCGAGCAGCCCATGCCAAAGCGCAACAAGTTTTCTAAAGCAGTGAGTATCGGGTCTCACAGTTGGTAAACTTTTTGCTAAGGTAGTAAATAGCATGCTCTTTTCAGCCAGACTCGTCATGCTGCCCTAGCATGCACCCTATCGAATTGTCGAGTACTGTCAAGTATAGGATCAAAGGTCTTCCTTCAACTGGAGGCATCATAATGGGTGGCTCTTGGAGATATTCTTTGATCATTTCGAAAGCAGATTGACATTTATCATTCCATCTTACCACTTTATCTTTCTTCAATAGCTTGAAGATTGGTTCACAAGTAGCAGTCAGGTGTGAGATGAATCAGGCAATATAGTTCAGACGTCCCATAAAGCCTCTGACTTCTTTTTCCGTTTGGGGAGCTGGCATTTCTCGTATAGCCTTCACCTTTGCAGGATCCACTTGAATACCTTTATCACTAACGACGAAACCCAGCAGCTTACAAGACCTCACCCCGAAGGTGAACTTGTTCGGGTTTAACCTCAACTTGTATATCTTTAACCTGTCAAATAGCTTCTGAAGATGGTCAAGATGTTCCTCTTCAGTTTGGGACCTTACAATCATTTCATCAACGTATACCTCAATCTCATGATGAATCATGTCATGGAATAAAGCGACCATGGCGCACTGATACGTTGCCCCAACATTCTTCAATCTGAACGGCATGACCTTGTAGCAAAAGGTGTCCCACTGCGTAACGAAATTTGTCTTCTCCATGTCCTCGGGAGCCATCTTAATTTGATTGTAACCAGAAAAACCATCCATAAAGGAGAAGATCTTATGCTGTGCGGTGTTGTCGACCAAAACATCAATATGAGGGAGTGGTAAATCATCCTTGGGGCTTGCCCTGTTCAGATCCCTATAGTCCACACACATCCGCACCTTACCATCTTTCTTCGGCACCGAAACCACGTTGGCAACCCACTGTGGGTAAGAAGTGACAGCTAGAAAACCGTCATCAAACTGTTTCATGACCTCAGCTTTGATTTTCTCAGACATCTCTGGGCGCATTCGGCGAACTTTCTGCTTCACTGGAGGACATTCTTCTTTAGTTGGCAAGCGGTGAACCACAATATCAGTATCCAACCCAGGCATATCTTCATAAGACCAAGCGAAGATCTCAACATAGTCATGCAGCATCTGTATCAACCATTGCTTGACGCTAGACTCTAGATTTGCACCGATTTTGACCTCTTTCTTGTCTTCCTCTGTACCTAGATTCACTGATTCCACTGGCTCTTCATGGGGCTGTATGGCCCTCTCTTCCTGTAGTAACAGTCTAGCAAGTTCCCCAGGCACTTCACAATCATCCTCACCTTTGTCCTCGACTTGGTTGATCGGACTTTTGAAGTCATAATTGGCAGTATCAGAGTCGTTATCAATGGGATCCATAGTGGATGTGGATATGCATTATGATATGTGAGTGTGTGTAAGACAATAGCTGTTTTGATAAAGTGCAAGATAGAAAAGAAAAACAAGGAGCGCAAAATTTGTAAATGCAAGAAAACGTCCAATGCTTTATTGATGATATATGGAAATGACACATAATAAGCCTTCACAAACAAAGCCACGGTGTCTCGGGCAAGGCACCGGGCCGTAAAGTTTTAAATTGTCTGTTATAAATCTCAAAACAAAAGTCTATTACTGTGTAATAAAAGAAACGGGCACGAAGTCCTTCGCCGTCCAATTATTCAATCCACCGTCGGTAGTCGGGTAAATCCAGCTATCAAACTCTAAATCTTCTTCATCATCCTCAATTGCATTCACTCCCAGATTACTGATACGGAGGGGAGGTCTTCCAATTCGCGCACGCCGGACAACCCTTTGAGCTTCTTTTTCTATTATAGACCGGGCATCTTTGAGGGAAGCCATCTTCATTGGAGGTTCTTCAACAGCAACTTTTGCCGATACCAGAGTCTGGGGGACCTCTTCAGAGTTCTGACACGGGGTTTCGATGAACTCCCCATCCATTTCCACATAGAGGAAAGAGTTAAGGTGGCTCACCATGTACTACTCCTTTCCTCGTACCGTAACAATCTTCCCCTTTACTGGATATTTTAACATCTGATGGAGCGTAGAAGTTACTGTCCCAGCCTTATGAATCCACGGGCGACCTAGCAAACAAGAATAGGATGGTCGGATTTCCATCACATAGAACGTAGATGCGAAAGTCTGAGAGCAAACTTTAACAGGAACATTCACCTCCCCATGTACCATCATTTTGGACCCATCGAAGGCCCTAACCACAATATTACTCGGCTTCAGAACCAACCCTTCACAGTCCAACCCGGTCTAACGATTTCTTGGGTAAAACATTTAATGAGGACCCAATATCCACCAGTACATGGGCTAGAGTAGTGCCCTGCACTCGATCGAAACATGCAGAGCGTCATTGTGATTCCTTCCTTTGGCAGTCAGATCTGCGTCGGAGAAACCCAACCCATTGTCAGTGGTCAAACTAGCGACACAGTCTTTGAATTAATCAACAGATGTTTCCTGCGGCACATGCGCAGTTTTAAGGAAAGCAATTAAAGCCTTTGCATGGGCTTCTGAGCACAACAATAAGGATAACATGGAGATCTTCGACGGGGTTTGCCCCAGCTGCTCGACTACGTTGTAGTCGCTTTTCTTGATAATCTTCAGAATTTCCTCTATCTCCTGCCTAGAGGTTTCTACAACAATCTTCTTAGGTGCCTCCACCCGGGAAGGCTCACCTGTAACTTCTTTGCCCCGAGCGTTAGATGACTCGGCGACAGGGGTGATAATTGGAATATGAACTGGGACAATAGCTGATGTACTGGCAGATGGAATAGCAACAGGCTTTCGAATAGTTGGAGGGGAAATCTCAGGAGAGAAGAGTCTTCCGCTTCGGGTGACCTTGCTAGCCCCAACAATATTGCTGACATCAGTATCAGCTTCTTCAACCTTTAAGTCTTGTTTGATCCCATGATAATACACATCGGCCCCATAGTGCCACGGAACAGCCTTATCCGAAGTGTATGGGATTGGACCAGGAATAGTAATGATCAATGGAGCAACTCTTGGAACGGATGTAATCCTAACAGGATTTCTCAGGGAAGCCTTAGAAGGATTGGTGGAAATGGTTATGATGGAAACATCTTCAACGGGAATCAACGAAATCAAAGTTTTCTCGAACATGATCTCTTTGTTATCCATCAGGCGCTGAACACCTGATTTCAGTAAATGGCAACCAGCAGGAAGGATTAAACATAGGTGGAAACCTTCGCCACAACCCGGAAATAAAACGGCCAACAATAGATTCTTCTTCACTGTCATCAACGGAGTAGAAATGTCTTCCACAGAGGTCACAAATGAACCATCGTCCACAACATTTACTCCATGCTTGGGCATAGGAGCAGTCATGACATTAGGCTTTTCTGGTGCGTCAAACTCGATTTCTTTAGCTTCAATCAAATCTTGCACCTTATTCCTCAAGGCCCAACAATTATTTGTATCATGCCCTGGGCTATCAGAGTGATAGGCGCAACGGGCGTTCGGATTATACAATGGTGATGTAGTACTGGGATTCCTCGGGGCTTCCCTCAGAGTTATCAGGTTAGTCTTCAACAATTGCGGCAGAATTTGAGACAGGGTCATACTGAGCCGAGTATACTGTCTTTGCAGTCTCTCTATTATTTGCTGATTGTTACATTGTGGGGCAACAGTGGGTCTTGATATTACTACCGCATTAACTGCTTGGCAGCGTTCAGGTCAATTTTGGCTCCTCAAGCTGTAAACTGCACTAGCTTCTTTTCTGAAAGGCTTCTTCTCTGTACTTGATGAAGCACCTTTCTGTATCTTTCCATTTTTGATACCAGCTTCCACTCTCTCCCCAGTCAAAATCAATTCAGTAAATCCGGATGATGAACTACCGATCAAATGGTTGAAAAATGGACCAGACAAAGTCCCGAGAAACATATCCACCAACTCCCTATCAGACAGAGGGGGTTGGACTCTTCCAGCTAGATCTCTCCATTTCTGAGCATAGTCCTTAAAGCCTTTGCCTGTACCCATAGACATACCCTGAAGCTGAGTACGTATGGGAGCAAGGTCGGTGTTATACTTGTATTGCTTGTAAAAAGCAGAAGCAAGGTCCTCCCAGTTGCGAACATTAGCTCCTTCCAGTTGATAGAACCATTCAAGTTGAGTCCCTGACAGACTATCTTGAAAGAAATGAACCCACAAATTTCTATCAGCAGTGTAGGGCTGAATTTTTCTGACGTATGAGCGAAGATGAAGCTTTGGACAAGATACTCCATCATACTTAGCAAAGACAGGAGCTTTAAACTTGTGAGGGATCACCACCCCAGATGCCAGTCCCAAATCTCCGAAGTCCAACCCAGGAATCTTCTGAATCTCCATTGCACTCAGACGGTCTTCAAGTTATTTATATCTATCCTCAGCAGAAGGATACTGTTCTTCGTCAAAATCAGTGCCATTATCAGAGACCACAGGACTAGGACCCTTTCTTTCCTCTTGATTCTCTCCTCCTCCAGATGAATGAGACATATCAGCTTCTTGTCGCAACCTATTCCCAAATTTGTGACCCATATTCAGCAGAACCACCTTCTTCTTCTTCTTCTTCTTCTTCTTCTTCTTCTTCTTCTCTTTCAAGATGAGAGTCTTCGAATCCAGTTGTCCTTTAGCCAAGTTCAGGAACAACTCTTGGAATTGAGCATTCTGTGCTTGAAGAGCCTTGATGGCTTGATCGGTAGGTGTTTCGGAAGACATTCACGCTGAAATAAACAGTGAAGAAGATAAGAAACCTGTAATGGTACCTGTGATGAGGTGCATGATGATGAAATGCGTATGAAATGATTTCAAAGACTTTGGGAGATTTAAATTTGCGAACCAAGAAATAAACAAACTTTATTAGATTCAAACTTGTAAAATGTTTAACAATTCCTTTAAGGCGTTTACAAAGGAAATAAACTGAACACAAATCTAAACTAGAAACAAGCAGAAATCAGAAATCCCATGGTCGTTTTCCCTTCGTGCTGACATAATCATTGATTGTCCTTTCATTCTCAAGCTGCCATGTGAGCTTCAAGATCTTCCTCTCCTGTTCATGATACTTCTCCATGTAGGTATCCCACTCCTCCCTTAGCTGAATCTAGGATTTCTTCAATGCCCCAAGATCAGTAGGCATGTAGGGATAAAGCATGGTATAAGGAACCCCTTCTTCATTAGTATGCTCCACAATCACTGGCAAAACAACTTCATAAGGCATCCCCAACTTTTGAGCACGGGCTCGAACCCACTGGAGATAAGGTTGCATAGGGAGATAAGTCTTTAGTCCTAGCTCTTGAGGGCCAGACCTGTTCACCATGCTCCAGGCTCGTATAAACCTTCAGCGATGCTCATTCACGTCCCCCTTGTAGTCAAAGACAATGTCTGTAAGAAGCAGCTCATGGGGACCGTCTCTCTGAGCGCGTCCAAACTGTCGTAAATCCAAGCAAGGACTGTAAGTTATACCCCCTCTAATTCCAAGCAACGGGACATTAGGGTATTCCCCACATCGATCAATGACAACTACTCTTTCCATATCCTTAGAACTCCAAAGAATGTCCGTATGAGCAAGGGACATGATTCTGTAAGCCCAACCTACACCTTCCTCATTCTTCAAAATGGACTTGGGGAGGTGCAAAATAAACCACCTCACCAACAGCGGCGTGCAACACATGAGGGTCCCCCTTCTTCTCACAGTACGAGTATAGAGAGCATGTAAAATATCACCCAGAAGAGTAGGCACTGGATTACGAGACAAGAAGATCTTGACCGTATTCACATCTATGAAAGAATCTGGATTCGGGAAAATAACCAAGCCGTAGATGAGGAGAGCCAAAGTGTCTTCATAAGCTTGAAAGTCCAAGTCATCCCAGAACTATTGAGCTTGATCGATCAAGAACTTAGCTAAAAAACCTTTAACCCCGCTCCGTGTCTCCCAATTAGACACTACATCAGCCTTTTTCAAGTGTAAAGCTAAAGCAATGTCCTCTAGCCTAGGAACCTCCTCCAAACCTGTGAAGGGTGTCTGCTCGAGGATAGATATACCTAATAAATCAGAAAACTCCTCCAAAGTGGGGACTAGCTGATAATCCGAGAAGGTGAAACAATGATGCAACGGATCAAAGAACTAGAAAAGGACGCTCATCATCTGCTCATCCAACTTTGAAGTGACCAAACTAAGGAGATGACCATGTCTTATAACAAATGAAGAAGTATCAGGAACTTTTGAGACTAACTCTATGAGCTGAGCAGGGATTTGCACGAAGTTGACTCGAATGGTATTTCTGCGTATGGAAGCCATAATCTGCAAAACAGAACAAAGATAAATCCCCTCGGTCTTTGAAATGGTTAGTCTAATGAAATATGCATGCTATGTTATGATGCATAATGTCATGATAAAGCACACAATAGGTATAGCAGGTAACAAACATGGTAAAGGCACACAAGTCACACAAGATCCCTTAAGTCTCAGGCTTGCATGGAGTCTAGGTACTACCCTCTTGAAGTTCAGTTGGTTCAACCTGTCCTAATAATAGTAACCGGGTTCTAGAGGTTCTCAATATCACTGACCATCCTTCACCGGTCATGGTTTCAGCTCACGCAATCTTTTCTTATGGTCGGAACTATCTCGAGAGTATGGTCTTAATGAGTGTAGTATCGAGTATCAACCAGTTCCCAGCTCTATGCCGAGGCCGGCTATCTCACTACTTCCTATGGCCAAGTTGGTCAATTATAGGTTCTAAGGTCAGTTGATGCTTAATGACCCATATAGTAGCCCCGTATTCTCCTTGTTCCTTCACAAGGGATACCGATACCAACTAATGTGCCACATCAACGTAGCTACTGCTTCAACCGTATCGGTCTACGCTGTACAGTTCCCTCACAGTTTATTGCTACTTACCTAAAAGGTGTTCCCCATATCCGGGTTAGGATCTATAGTAACTCTGATACAAAACCCATAAAGATAAAGCAATCAAATCAAACAATAGAAGCAATATGATGAACTAATTCTAAGGTATACCCCACCTATTAAATCCCCAGCAGAGTCGCCAGTTCTGTGATACGGTGGCCAGAACCGGGACTGTTTTAGGAATGCTGGTTTACGTTTTGCGCTTGTGTTTGAAAAATGTCGTGGTAAGTAAGAGTCGCCACCGACTTTTATTTTATCCAACAGGAAAGGAAAAAAGCACAGAAAAATTCCCTTTTTCGAGATTTTGAGTACGGGGGGTAGATTATAGAAAGGGAAGGTATTAGCACCCTTTCTATCCGTAGTTTTTTACAGGCTCTTAGGTACTTGCTCATCATTTTCAAAAAAATTGCTTGTGTGTGTTTGATTTGAAAAAGTTTTTAACTTCGATTTAACCCTTTCTTCTGTCTTCAAGAGTGTTACGAAGTGTTTTTTTGAAAGCTTTGTTTGAAAAGAGTGTAAGTGTGGAAATTTTTTGTTTGGATTGAGCAAGTACTTAAGATTCTACCTACTCAAAAAAGAGAACTCTTCTATGTTTGTTTCCTTTAGACAGTGCTATCCCACTATTAGTGAGTAGGTAGCACCGTCGTCGGAGTTTTAAGGGTCAATTCGAAAGGGACGTACGATCACTAAAGCAATGTTAGGACGTCTTAGTAGTAACCCTAATGTCTTAGATCAATTTATTCGAGGCAATAATATCCGAGGCAACCATTCCGAGGCAACTTTTCCGAACGGGACTTTGATCTTTGTTTAGACAAGAGAACGACCACTAAAGCATCCTATACTTAATGACCGTTTACCGAAGGCAACCAAAGTGAGAGTATACCCTAGGAGTGCGCATGTGCGAGTGATTCAATTTCAAGTTTATTATCTTTGCATATTTAGGGTTTGCTAATTGTTTTAAAGTTTACATACATTCTTGTCATGCAACCCTAATTATTCATACATCTAACAGTTAATATTTTCCGGAATTTAAAGTGCGGAAAGTAAAGCTACGCTATTACAAGGCTTCAGGTATTTACATAGCCAAAAACAAACCCGTAAAAAAAACGATAAATGAAAGTAAAGGTCCTAATTAATCTATTACAACTTGTGAGCAATTACATTAATATGACAAAAAATAAAATGATAAAGCGCGCGATGACATTAAGAACGATAAGAAATTAGGGTTTTGACCCCGTCTAACCTAATCGAAAGAAAAATTATTTTTTGTTGTTTTTAATATTTTTAAGAAAAAGAATTAGGTTTTTAAATTAAATACAAAATTAATTAGTAATTAAATTAATTAAATAAAATGACTAAATTTAACCTATTTTTGTGTTTTTGGTTATTTTAAGAAAAAGAAAATATAATTAAGTTAGAAACAAAAACCCTAATTATTCTAATTGTTTTTAATTTATTTACGAAATAATTAAAGTTACCCTAAAATTAAATAATCTAATTAAATTAATTAACTTTTGATAAAAAATAAACCTAAATCTAATTGGATGAAAAATATTATTTTTGTGATTTTTTTGAATAAAAGAAAAAAATTAATTTGTGTTAGTAAAATAATTTAAATGAATAAATAAAGAAAATAAAAAGAATGAAGGAAAATAGATATGGGCCTGAGAAATCAGCATTTTTGGAGGTGCAGATAGCAAGCTTGGGGCCCAAAAGAAAATAGCCCACGTTGACTTCTTGGATCCCATGCTTTGCTTTGACCAAGGCCTTTGGTGATCCTTCATCTGATGGCCTTTAGATTTGGCCATCTGGACACTTGGCTGGCTGGATAATGATGGACCATGGTGGTCATCCCACCTGTGCACGCGTCTGATCATTGAAAGAAAAACAATATGGAATAATTGGGGGGACCTGGGATTCGAACCCAGGCCCTGATGCCTTTTCCAACTGCTCCACTACCAACTGCGCTGCACGTTCTCTTTGTATATAGAACAATAATAAAAGATAATATATAATATATGCAAGTTAATGGAAAAAGGCCCCAGAATTCAAATCAGCGAATGAGATGGTGCCACGCCAGTCATCCCTGACCTTGCTCCGTTGGTAAAAGTCATAAACTTTTACTTACGGACGTGTGTCCGTCACTACAACTCTGGCTTATCTCAAAATCTCCCATGGGCATGATAAATAACATCTAATTCCATGGATCAACGCGCCTTGGCCTGCTGAAAATGATGATGCCCCTTTTATGGCCCAATTTTACCTGTGTGAAAATATCCCAAATCGAAGCAAAAAACCCTAACAATGGTAAACTCTGACACAGTCCATAAAAACACAATTAAATGTTATAGAGAGGTTGCAAATGTGTTAAGGAACAAGAATATATGATTATTTCATGCTATAAGTGCCAGAATTATGCAACATGAAACCCTAATTTGAGGTAGACTGCCTTAGGAGAGAGCTTGTCTGGTCAACCCTTGGGCTTCCTTGAGCAACTTGAGGATCCTACTTGCAATGTTTTGAGAAATATGGGAGGGACAATTTTGGGGTACAACATGTGGAATCAACACTTATATGAGAAACAACTCAAGTGTTCTAGTGAATAGTGAAATCAACACTTATATGAGCAACAACTCAAGTGTTCTAGCAAATGATAATTTTAACACAGTAACAAGCAACAAATCTTGTTTTTTGATATTTTATTTCCTTTTTATTTTCTTTTTCTTTGTTTTTGATTTTGCTTTTGATTTTGGCAACATTTTTGTTCTTGTTCACTAGTTTCTTGTTTTTCAAATGAAACAGTTGATCCTTTATATAGGCGTTGAAGAAGTAAACAGTTGTAGTAGTGCACACGTCACTTTCATCTTGCCAGCTGTCATAATGGTAGGATTTGATTGTGGGAGACAAATAATACACTGTACGTCCATTTGATTGGAACGTGTAATTGTATCTTTGTACTAACTCTTCTTGCACTTGTTTCTGATGATATTGTCTTTTGATGAATACGAATTCTGATGAAGTATATTGGCTTGAGAAGATATCATCTTGATCTTGTCTTCTGATGGACTATATGATCTGTAGAAGTGATGAGTCCAGAAGATCTAGATTTTCTTTGATCAGTCTTCTGATGGACTATATGATGTATAGAAATGATGAGTCCATAAGATCTAACTTTCCTTTGATCAGTTTTCTGATGGACCATATAATGTATAGAAGTGATGAGTCCAGAAGATCTATCTTTCCTTTGATCAGTCTTCTGCTGGAATACTTCTGATGTAAAGTTAAGTGCACATATTCCACGAAGTTCCTGAATCTTCAGAATCTTGACTTTGTCTTCAGAACTACGAGCAACAACTCTTATAATGAAAAAATATTGACTTCTGAATCTGAGGTATAATTTTTCCTTTGGTGTGTTCAGAACCTTTACTTTATCTTCAGAGATACGAGCAACAACTCCTTTGATGAGAAAATCTTGACTTCTGATCTTTGATGTGAAATCTTTCCTTTGATATGTTCAAAACCTTTACTTTGCCTTCATAGTTATAAGCAAAAACTCCTCTGGTGAACAAATCTTGACTTCTGATCTTTGGCGTGAAAGCTTGTTTCTATGCAATCTTGTTTTCTGATCTTGGAGCAGCAACTCTAACAAAATTTCTTTCTTCTTGAATACTTGTGACTTCTGAAGCAGCAACTTCTGATGGAGTACACTGGAGATCCTTTTTCTGAATAACATCTGCATTCTTCAGAACTACTGATGTTACTTTAGAATCAGATGCAGTAGTCTTATGATGCATGCTTTTGATGATTCTCCAGACAACAATCCTGAATCAGTTAGAACTTCTAATCTGCACACTCAAGAAACTATTAGAAACAAAATTGTTTACATGTAAAATATATGTACTGTTATCATTAAAATCCAGAGATTAAACATAGATCCAAGTCTTGTTCTAACAATCTCCCCATTTTTGATGATGACAAAACCATGTATTTTGATGTAACAGTTTTACAAGGTAATATCATAATCAAATTTAAAATTATTAGAGTTATGAAGAAAACTCCCCCTGAATAGCGTGAGCTCTCCCTGAGTCTAAGACTTACAGTTTTTTGAAGGAAGGGATTTCTCAGCATTGTTTAGAAAACTCCCCCTGAGTTAAACAATCCCCCCTGATTCTAAAACTTAATACCTTAACAAAAAGTAGGGTTTTATGAGATTCGTTATTATCTCTTTCATAATTCTGATTTAAAGCGAATGTGGAAGCAATTTATCAGTTTTTGCTTTATCAAAACTTCTTTCTTCATTAAACTTTCTAATCATCAGATAGGTTCATTATCATAGCTTGATCTATCAGACCCTTGTAAGTTTGAAGTTCGTTATCAACACTCGATCTATCAGAACATTCTATATCCTATAATTTCTTTTATTAGAGTTTAATTAACAGATCCTACCAAATATTAGAAGTTCTTTATCACAGCTTGATTTAATTTGAACCTTCTAGACTTTAGAAGTTCTCAATTCACTTATCTTTCTTTTGATGTACCTGAAACATATTCTAAAGAGCTTTGCATATATATATATATATATATATGTATGTGTGTGTGTGTGTGTGTGTGTGTGTGTGTGTGTGTGTGTGTGTGTGTGTGTGTGTGTGTGTGTTTGTGTGTGTGTGTATGTGTAAGCAATGAGATTTAAAGAATTAGGTATGCATTAAACTCATCATTATAATTTCTCCCCCTTTTTGTCATAATAAAAAGATTTCATTGATTTGGAAAATAGTACAAGAGAAAAACAAAATAAGATAGAAACAACAAAACAAGGTTTCCTGAAAGTGCCTAAGGTTTACAAGAAGATGGGAGTTTCTGAAGGATTTGTTGGAGCGTATCCGATAGGCTTATGTTGAAGGCTTCCTATTTATCAAATTTTGTATTGACTCTCTCTTGTTCCCTTTTCAATTCTTCAAGAGTTTGTAGAATAGTAGAAGTTTCCGGAGCCTTAGAACTATCTGCAATAGCTTTCTCAGTAGTTGCTTTTCTAACATCTTCTTCTTCAGCCTATTTCTTAGCAGTTTCTTCTTCTACCTTTTTACGAGCCGCCTCTTCTTCTGCCTTTTTCTTAGCTTCTTCAACTCTTTTCTTAACCGCTTCTTCTTCCGCCCTTTTCTGAGCAGCCTCTTCTTCTGCTTTTTTCTTAGCTTGATATCTTTCTTCTACTTATTTGGAAAATTTCTCTTGTGACTCTCCAACAAGATTTCTGATTGTGAGATACTCATCAACCATCCATTCTTTAAGATGATCCCAGATGGAGTTCAATTGAGAAGAATCAGTGCATGAATTAGATTCCTCCCTGAGCTCGTTGATTCTCCTTATTTCATCTTCCTTGAAGTTAGAAACTACTTATTCCAAGTTCATATTTAGAGGAGGAAGATCAGAGGATTTGGAATTCTTCTCCTTTTCAGTGACAATTTCACTGGAGACTGTGTCATCATAGTCATGTAAACCATGGGCTTCATCAATAATGTGATTGTTGTTTGAATCAGAAGGTATTGGTGATGGTGGAATTTATGTGATGTCTATAATTTTTGACGGTTAGATGGTAAAAAGGACACCTGGCGAGGAGGTGGTAATGGTGATTCTTGGATTGATTTGTGTTTGTTGTGGTGGTGGAGTGATTAATTTGGATTTTTTAGTGGGAACTGAAATAGGCATAAATGATGATAGAATGGATGAGGTAGTAACCGTGGTATAAGTTTGTGGAGGTGGAATAGGCATAGGTGGAGTAACATGAGCACGTTCAGAAACAATTACATCAACTTTAGAAAACTTACTAGCTTGAGACGCAGAGACATTAATGTTAGTAGAATCTCCTTTATCCAGAGTTTTCTGCTTCTTACTGTTTGTCTTCTTCTTCTTCTTGCTTGAATCGTACTTCCTCTTAAGAGTAGCTGATTTCTTATCATTAATCTTATTTTCAGAGTTATAAATACACTCTACTTCAATCCCCTTGATATAGACTGTTAGAGTTTTTGGTGAATCAATCTCCACAAATGGAGGATATCCAACAACTGGTATCCTAAGAGTCTTGATATTTTGTGGATCCTCGGGATTGCTTGAATTGATTACTTCCCATGCCTTTTCAACAATTTTCAAGGTTTTGAGATTATTACCATTGAAGGGTTTTCATGTATTTGCCTCAATACCTTCCATAAGGTTTTTATCAGTGAGATGTTTTATGAGGCCATTTTCGACCAAAATATCTAAGACCAGTCTCCCTATAGGAATGTAAAAGGATTCCCCGGGTTTGATTTCTCTAGATGATATGACAGAATCTCTTAAATAGTTAAAGAGAAGAAATGGAAGATGCACCTTGATTCCTTTCATCAGATAAAAAAGTATACATTTTTGATCGGTGTTGACATAATCAACATAACTAGTTGTTTTTCTGGGATGAATGGAGCTCAAGATGATCTTAAACCATACTTTAATATTTTTGTGTAGATCACAATATTTAAACTCTGATTTCCCTTCATAGGTTCATGGTTTGCCATCAATGAAAATTGCAGGAGTGACTACTTCACGCACAAAAGCAGATTTAGGATCAATTCGATAAATCCGTTTTCCTTTTTCCTCTTTCCTCTTTCATTCCAAGCAAGGTTGCTATGGATATTTCTGTAATAACCACTTTTGATCCAAAAACATGGGACATAATATACATATCTTCAGCTTCAGCAAGTACCCAAAATTCCCTTACAAGTTTGGTGTAGATGGAACCACAGAGTCGTTTAAAGTAGATTTCTCATCCTTGATTGTTAAGTTCTTTAGTAATATCCAAACCATTCAATTTCAGGTTTTCAAAATCAACTAGAGGTTCATAGAGAACATTCTGTTCATCCGAACATGCGGAGAGATGAACAACATCAGGGCGATGAAGGACATGAATCTTTTGAGTTTGTTGATTAGATGCAGAGCCTAGGTTAGGAGATTCTGTTGCCATTTGTTGTGAATGATTTTCTTGTTGTTGAGCCGCCATAGATGATGATGAGAGTGACGAATAATTTTGATTTGAAAGGGTTTTAAGTTAAGAGATGAAACATGTATAAGTGAGGAAGTGTAATATGTGAGTGTGAGAAGCGTGAGCATTTATAAAAAATTTTAAATGATTAGGAACCGTTGGAACTTTAAAAAATAGTGGAGTAATGATGATTTCAAAACCTAATCTCAAGATGTCACATCACTCAAGATGTCATCCATACGGCGTGTTATGATAAATGTCATGATGAATCACAGCCACACGTTAGACGAGACACATGTTGATGTTCCCAGAGTCAAGAAGGCCAAAAGGTTTTTGACTTAAGATGTTTCCGATTAAGACCTTTTCTAACTCGTATAAGTATCTAAACAAAACAAATAAAAAAATATAAAAAAAGATTCTAACCTTATGTATGTAGTATAAATGGTTTCTTTCAGGACTCACACATTTATACCAAAATTAGATTCCAAGTTTTGGAATGTAAGCTTCTTTAGAAACACATATATCCAGAGTTCAGGAGTTATGACTGTTGTTTCAACTTTGTTGTCTAGAACATCTTCATGATACACAATCTTATATTTTGGTACCCATAATCTCTTGAGTCCTTTTATGTTAGTTCTCCCAGAGTTTCTGACAACTTTGGGTTACTGTGCATTAATATATTTTTGTATTTGTGCAGAAGGATACAAATAAGAGAATGGTGAAAAGGGTTGATCTTCTTTAGAAAAGTTCTGATTTGTTTCATCATGCACATAACCAATTCCTCTTTTCCCGTTTTGACCAACACCATAGATCGTAGAAGCCATCATGCTTTTGGCTATGTTATTGTTTAGAAATTTCTGAAAAACTTTATCATGTTGGTACATGACAGTTTCAGAAGATAGAGAAGCTTTAGAAAGAACTTCTTCAAGTTTTGAATATTTTTTATTTAGAAACACATCTTCATTTTTTAAAATAGAATGATCATCTTTATGTCAAGAACTTTTTTTCTATAGCTTATCGTATTCTTCAATTTCATATTCATGAACCTTCAGAAGATGCTTGAATTTTAGTTGAAGCTTCTGATGCTTGTTTAGAGTTTCAGATAAACATAATTCTAATTTAGTTCGAGAGAGTTCAGAAAATACCTCTTCAGAGTCGGACTCTGTTTCTGACGTGTCTTCTTTTGAGCCGATACTCATGAATGCTACGTTGGTACGTTCTCCTTCAGATTTTGATTCTTCAGAGTCAGAATCATCCCATGTTGCCATGAGACCTTTCTTCTTACCTTTGAAGGTGCTATTCTTGAAGGTTTCTTTTCTGGTACTCTCCTTCTTGAGATTTGGACATTCATTTTTGTAGTGTCAGAGCCTTCAGGGTTTGTTCTTGGGAACTCAGAAGGTGAAAATTATTTTATTGTAACTCATTTGTAATCTCTTGTAACAACTTTATGAGTATAGTGAATTGAAACTTGTCACAACTTTCTAAGTATAGTGAATTGAAGAGTTTCTCTCTCCCCTAAATATAGATCTTTTGATCGAACTAGATAAATAAACATTTTGCCTTTTCTCGCCTTATTTTCTTATTTTATATTTTTTTATTATTGATTATTATTGATAAAGGTTATTTATTTTGGTTGTTAATATTCTTTGTCCCCACGTATCAAAGTGTTGATTTGAATTAAATTTTTTTGAGGATAGTGAATTAAAGCTTGTAACAACTTTTAAGTAGATTGAATTGGATAAACAAACATTTTCCATTTTTTCGCGTTATTTTCTTCTGTTACATTTTTTAATTATTGATTATTATTGTTTAAAGTCATTTATTTTTGTTGTTATTATTCTTTGCCCTCGCATATTAAAGTATTGATTTGAATTGCACATTGTCATATCACAATATGACTAAATTTTCACTTTTTAAAAGTTCATCAGTGAAATATCGCATATTCGAATTCACGCTCTTACATGGTCATATACAACTAACAATTGAGCTGATTAATTTAATTTAACTAGAGTAATATGTTGTAGTATAAATGATCATGTGGAATATGTAATTTTCAAACTTGTTGAAATTTCTCATAGACGCCACCATGCATCACCTTCGTTATTTCCCTCTTTCTTCTCCTCACCTATAAATACAACCTACCATTCTTTTCATATTTTCTCATCTTTCATTATTTATTTTTTCAAATTTTACAACACCAATATTCTCCCTTATTTTTCCTATAAATCAATCCTCACCTCTTTGTAAATGAAGACATTGTGTACCTTCACCTTTCCACTTCTCAGTTTATTTTTCATTGCAATCTCTCATTTGGGCCAAGCTCAAAATTTTGATATTTCTCCAGCACCTACTCCTACAAGTGATGGTAAGCAAACAACATATTTTTCATTTTTACTTTCTTTTTTTCATTCTTATTGATTTATGAAGTTAGAAAATTCTTCATTTTCTTAAATTTTGAATTAATTATTATTTTTATTTATAACAGGCACTGCTCTAGATCAAGGAATTGCTTACCTTCTTATGATGGTGGCGTTGGTGATTACATACATGTTCCATTGATTTTTATTATTTTTTCTTATTAATTTGTGTATTTTTATCTTAATATTTGCTGAGGAGGTTCCACGATTATTTTGTACTATGACAAAACTAAAATTAATGGATTTAGAAATATTCTTTGAGTGCTTGTGCTTCTTTTTCTTCTTTAATTTATTCTTTCTTCTTCCTTTTGGCATGCTTAGTGGTGAATCCACGTTTCTTGGCACATATTTGCTTGAGATATGGTTTAAAATATAAAAGAAAATTTTCAATTGATGTCATGTTTTTGATTAAAATATTTGTAAAATGAAATAAACATTTTACGTCTTTAATAAAATAATCAACTCATAGTGACAGAAACTGGTCAAGGTGTACCAATTTGAATAATATCTTGATATTGACCATGTGATTAATAAACTTTAGTGGTTGTTTATTTGAATACATATAAACTGTCAATTATGTTAGCTACTTAGGATTTGTTTTGTTAAATCGATAAGAGGAGATGGAAGAGATTTTAACCAAAGGGAAGGATACATTAAAAAGGGTGCGAGAGACAAGATTACCAAAAGTATAACATTGATATTTTTTTATTTGTTTATATTTAAAAATAAATATTATGAGTCAAAAACAACTAAATGTTATATTTTAGAGTAAGGTGATTAGAAATGTTGTAAAATCCGACTTAGTCGAATCTTTCTATGTCTATTAGATTTACGAAATTAGTCGGGTGTTAGATTCAGTCCAAATGGAAGTTAAATAGGATGAAGTTGAGGATGGTGTTAAATCAGAAGATATTGAAGATGATGTTAAATTGATTGATGTCGAGGTGGATATTAAATCGATTGTAGTCAAGATAGATGTTCGTGAAAATTTTACAACTAAGTTGGAGTTTGTTGAGCGTGAACATATGTTTCAATGGATCCGCACGGAGTCCGTCAAACTTAGGTTCGATGTTGTAATCTGGAGGTCTGATAATGGTTATAATAGAAGACAAATATTATAACAATGAGATGTGAAAGAAGCGGCATATACCAACAACCTATTCAGAAGATAAACAATATGATACCGAATCCAGAAAATATGATTGTCCTTTTTAGGTGCGTGGATACCGCAAAATGAATAGTACATAAATGTGGTTTCTGATATACATAATTGTTACTTGTGTCACAAGTTATCTAGTCATGCCATTGTATATCGCCTTAATCCTGAGGAGAAGGAACTTGTTTCTGACTTGACATTGAATATGGTTCCGCCTAAACACATACTTGAAACTTTAAAATGGAAAAGACCTCAAAATGTCTAAAATATCAAGTAAATATGCAATGTTTGTGCCGTAAACAACAAAGTGATAAGAGGACCAAGAACTGAAATGCAATAATTGTTAAAGCTTCTGGATAATGACCATTTGTTTCTAGGTACAAAGTGTGTGAGGATGGAGTCACTGTTTGAGATATATTTTAGACTCATCATGATTTCATCAAGTTGTTCAACATATTTCCCACTGTGCCTATAATTGATTCAACATACAGAATAAACAAGTATAGGTTTCCACTTCTTGAAATTGTTTGTGTTACTTCGATGGAGATGACTTATTCAATGAATTTTTCATTTTTTAGTGAAAAAGAGGAAAACGTTATATGAGATTTGGAAGTGTGAAAGACTACGTTGAAGGACCAAGAAAATATGCTAAAGGTCATTGTAATCAATCGCGATGCCGCATTGATGAATTCGATTGTGAAGGTGTTTTCTACATCATATACATTATTTTGTAGGTATCACATAACAAAAAAGTGAGAAACAAACTTAAGCATGCGGTAGGGACCAAACAAATCAAGAGTGAATATGGGGAAATGGTCAAAGTTATTATGGTAGTGGAGAGAATAATGGATGCCTGGAATGATATTATAAACTCTTCCACAGAGGAGTTATATGTAAAATCTATCATACAGTTCTGGAGGGAGTGTACGAGATATCCAGTTTTTCTGAAATATGTTGAGAGTACAACTATAAACCAAGTGAAGCAGAATATTTTTTGTGCTTGGACTGATCGAGTTAGACACTTTAACAATACAACAACTAACAAAGTTAAATCTACACATGCTACGCTAAAGAATTGGTTGAAAAATAGTAATGGTGATTTTTGTAGAGGTTGGGACTCTGAATCAAATGATTAAAATCAATATAATGAGATACAAACATAATTTTGTTTGAGAATTACTGTATTAGAACACTGATTCAAAGACAACATCCTTTATTCACAGTCGGTTAGCAACATCTCTTAGGCGGGATTGAATTTTATTTATCACATAGCCAAATGAGCAGAGAAAACATGATCAAATGGTTCAAAGTATGGTTGTGCACTTAGGAAGACGTACGGTCTTCCTTGTGCTTGTTTAATTGCAAATAAAATGAAGGTTGTTATACCGATACCATGGATGAGATTTACACTCATTGGAAAAGGCTCTGGTTTAATGATGATGATGTGATGAAGGATGATAAATCAAATAAATTGATCATGATAGAATAGACAGTGATCCATGAGAGATTTATGAAAGCTGGTGAAAACATGAAATTGCATATCAAAGAGCAACTGAGGAAGATTGCCAATCCAAAAACCATATATTTGAAAAACCACCCACGAAACCGGTTAAAATGAATGGTGCCCATAAATAGGTCAAACCGGATGAGAGTGACAATTCTACAAAGTGGCATCCTTATTACTTTGAGCGTGTTGACTCATATTTTCCAGATTCTCCAACTCCTATTATCCAAAAATTGTTTTCAAAGGTGCTCACATTAGCAAATCATCTCCCTCAAACATGGTTAACAAAAATCACCCACATTAAAGAGATGACACATTTATGCATAAATACGTTGAGAGGATTGTAAGATGGAACCATGTTTTACATGTTATTGATCAAGGAAGCTCTATCATGGATGGACATGATTTTTGGGATCACAACTAGTCTTTGATGGCAACAACTAAAGTCAACTATAAAGTTGTTGAGGATGAAAACAAATCAATAGGGTTTGATAAAATTTGATGATGGCATCTAAAAGGAATATAAATCAAGCTTCATTTTCAAGTAAATATCAAGCAAATGTCTATGAAGTACTTAAACAAGTGTTTATAAGATTGATATATCTGACAAGACTTAAAGTGTGTGAAAGCTCGCCATAATGCGTCTGAGTGAATAACATTGTAAAAGCATCAAGGCTTTCTCTTAAAGTTATACGGCTAATCACATACGATAAAATTATTTTTTAAAATTATTTTTCTCAAGAAAATATTTCTAAAAATATCTTGAATTCGCACCAAATGATTTGGGAATTGTCAGAAAAGTTCAGGGCAATTTTTTGTTCTTGCCAATCAATTGCCACTTCAAACAATCGATTGGATTAATGCAAAAATGCGCCCTAAACATTTAGGACAACATCTTAATGATTGGAAATGACTATATTTTTTCTTGCCTTTTAAATCTTTCTAATTGATTATTTTTAGGTCATCCAATCAATAGGTACATATGCCATTTGCCAATCAATTGGCTCATAAATAATGGCCCCAATTTTGTGTGTGTCAAACTTTAGCTTATAAATAGAGGTCCATTCCATCATATTTTCACATCCAAAAATATGAGCTTTCATTCATCACTTCTATCTCTCTCTAAAATATTTTTGTTTACTTTCTCTCACTAAATTTTAGTCGTAGCGCTTTTGAGAAAGTTGTTATGCAAGTGAGGCATTTATAAGTCTTCAAGGGTTATATTATAAAATCATCAAGGAAGTTTTGTTTTACCCTATTTGAATAATTTATCCATTTAGGAATTGTTTATTTGGGTTCGAAGCTATACCGTTTAAAAGCTTGGTTTTTGGGATTTAGTAACTAAGTCACCGGTTCAGTTTGAAGGCTAAGCACATTAATAAGTCTTCATAGAATCAAAATCATCCCGATATAATCTCAAATTGGTTGGTGGTTATCCTGTGTAAAACCTCTTTTCTGTTTAAGATCAACCCGATGTTAAAATCTTATTAATGTTGGAGATCATCCTAATATAACATCTTAAAAGCTCATCCATGTTCAAGATCAGCCCATGTAAAATCTTGGTTTGAAACTTGAAGATTAATCACTCTGAGTTTCTGTTTGGAAAAAGACTAATCGCTTAAATTTGTCATTTGGAAGGAATACTCACAACTTTTCTACTTATATGTTGTTTGGTTAGAAGTTAGCCAGAAACTTCATTTTAATTGTATAAGAGGTTATGTATGAACAATGGGTCAGTGGGCGCGAGTCTGAAGATGTACTTCTGGATTAGCCCCACTTTAACTCCAAAAACTACCAAGATTGGGGTATTTTGGAAATTCATATAAGTAGAAACCCTTATTTCGAAGACAGAAATAGGTTGAGTCCGTAAATGCATATCTAAAATAACCTCTGAGATAGGAATGGGTTTTAATGTCTATAATGATCTAAAACTTGTATAAATATGGAGTCTCTCATATCATGTTGTTTACAAAAAGACACTACACCAGAATGAGCATATATTGACATACCATATTTGTCTATCTCAACAGTGCAAAAAGTTCTCTTGAATTTAGGGTCAAAGAGTACACCTCTCTTGTAGATATGAAATTCATATTGGAGAAAATCCTACAATGCTCAGACAATCGAAGAATACTCAGACAATCAAAGAGTTGTGAAGCTAGAGTGCCGTTTATCTTCGATTGAAAATGAAGGGAAGATTCAGTTTAACAATGTGGAGAATATTTCACAGTTACGAAACAAATGGCCCGATTGAAGTGGACGCGATAATTGCAAGATCGACCGAAGATATTCTAATGATGTTGCAATGTCCTGATGGAATGTAATGTTAAATTTATGTTAACGATTATCTATGTAATGTTACGTATTTTGATGTTAATTCATGTTTTTCTTCAAGTCTCTGCATCTGTTACTAGTTTGTGGTTTGAGCTAATAGAGTGTATTCTGACGATGTATCCCCGTAAAACTCATTGAGTTTTTAAATAAGGGTTATTATGAAGATGAATCTCTGGATTCACCCTAATATGGATATGGAGATGCATCTACTCAAATTTTGTAAGCAGCATGGGGTTGCTCACCCACGAAAGCATTAAGAGTGTGTAATATGAATTTGTTCGGAGATGCATCTCCAAAATCTAAGGGTATTTGTGACTTTTCACTATGGTGAACTAGTACCCAATGGGGTGTACAAAGTAATTCCCAAAATTAATGCTTGAATTTTGTAAGGGCTTTTTTAGCGTACAGTAAAAGGCCCACTACCCATTGGGACTAGTCCATATGGGCCACATGTGACCTGTTTGGTCGATATAACTAAAAATTCTAAAAATTGTCCCAATGTTTATGTTATTTCATTCAATATTCACATATTGAGTTGTCACACTTCACTAAATTTATCTCTTATATTATGCATTAATATAATCAAATCAATATTTAATCATTTCATGTTTCAATTTAGATCTTTCTCATATTCTAGTAATTTGTATTATGTTTAATATTTGTGTATTATTTTAAACAATTTTAAACTTGTATTAAATTTAAAAACAAGTTAGATTATTTTAAAAATAATAATATAGTGTCATATCCCAAATTTGCCTTATCGATTCAATAGTCTTAATACTATTTTGTTTCTAATTTCTAAAGCATATCATGCAATTTGTCCATGTTTGAATAATATTTCTAGAAGGGTTTAAAAGAAATAAAAGAATGGTGTGTGTTCTAATTAAGGGATTTGTGGACTTTCAAAATCAGAGACGCCCTTGTAAAGTTTTTATGGTCCATTAGGATTGCTGCTCATTTACAAAAAAAATTAAGTGGAGAGCCCATAAGCCATGTTCTGTTTTATCATTAGGGTCATTTTCCGTTTTTAATACTATTATTAGTTATAATTATTACTATTAATATTAATTAAACTTTCTGTAAAATATTATTGTCAATTTATTACTATTTTATTTATTATTATTCATTATTAATATTATTATGTCAATATTATTATTTACGTTATTATTAATTATTATTATAATTATTGTCGTTTTTATTTTTCTTTTTGGAAACGTGGACCAAAAGTCGAAATCTGAAAGAAAACCCTAATGGTGCTACCAGTGGCCACCCCCAATTCTTGCACCTTTTACCATCTCCAACCCTAATTCTTCAATAAAGTCATATTCAACTCAAACCCAACAATAACATACAAGCCCAAATCTCGGAATTATAACGCAGAAGTCTTATAACATAAACAGAAACAAAAATCAGACCTAATTACAAGTCGATACAGAAATAAAGCTAATATCAATTTAAAAACATAAACAATTTAAAAAGAGATTACAAACCCAATCAATTTATTTCCTAAATTAGACTTTCCAAGAACAACATAATGTTGTTTCCTAAACTACAAAACCTAAAAACAGAAATTACATTCAATAATTTTTGTTTCCAAAAAAATACATTCCTAAAAACGCTATAAAAAGAAATTCGCAGAAAGCAAACGGGAACGAAGAGATTTTGGTGACAACAAAATAAAAAATATATACAAAAGAGTAACGGTCCTCCTTCGCTCATCTCCAATCTACCGCGGACCTCCGCTCACAACCACAGCTACCGCCGCTGTATCATCATCACCATTATCACCTGCGTAAACCAAAGGGGGAGGAAAATATTAAAAGATAGAGGTCGGATCGGACGTGAGACTTGAAGGACAACCACAACCGGAGGCAGTAAAACACTTAGCTATCGTGATTTTGATTTTTGCAATTTGTAGAGTTCTTGGGGATTTGGGGAGTCACGATTCGGGTTGGGGTTGATTTTGTGCCGCCGGTTTCTGGGTTTATGTTTAAGGAAATTGTTGTTGTTTGGTGTTGTTGAGAGAAGAAGGAGATAAAACGAGGAGAGCGAGAGGCGGAGAGAGAAAGATAATAAAGAAATGAAATATTGTCTTGATTAAATGAAACATAATGTTACCATGAAATCCTGTGCGTGCGTGCCCTTGACCGTTACCATGATCCTCCCCTAGCAACCATATTATCTCAATCACGCACTCCAGATTGCGCAGGTCCATGGGAATTCCCTGTGCACAACCACACGTAAGACATACGGACTCTCCAATTCGTTCTGGGCCTGGACCATTAATTATTAGACCACCCCTTATTTTTGTTTTTTTAGCACGCATGAACAACACCCTTGCCTCCTGGGCCTGAATTCAATATCTGAGTTCATGCTCATGTTATTAGAACTCCCCAATTTTACTACAATAATATAATTTGCACCCCCAGCGAAATTATTTTTATTTATTTATTTTCTTTTATAATTTCATTTATATATTTATTTATTTATATTTTCTGTATTTATATATATTTGTATATATTTATATATTTATATTTTTATAATATTATATTATTATTTTTTATTATAAATGATTTATTTTAAACCTACTTAAAATATAATATTGTTTATTTGCAAAAAAACATATCTTTTAAATCATGTACGTAAAAATATTTTTCACCATATAAATTAATTTAATATTTTACATCAAAATATTAAAATCCGCGCGATTCACCAAATTACTACATCCGCAAGCGACATGTGGCCAATATCTGGCCACGTGATGAGGAGGCTATATCAGACTCCTTCGTTCTACGTCTAAAAAATACTCAAGCAAGCATTAAATTATTTTTCGTAATAAACTAATTCAACATTAATTTTTGAAAAAGGAATATGAATATATTTGAATCAACTGCGCACTTTGTCTAACAAACTCCACTACTCACACTCTTAGACTATGTATGCGGGAGATTCAATTATATTTCACAATCCATAAAAAACACAAATCAACCGCGAACTACAAAATGAGACTCTGATTCCTCCTAAGAGGATACGTAGGCATACGAATAAAATCGTGGCGAGTTCCCCCTAACTAAAATTTAAACCCTTTCCCTCTAACTAATATTAAAACCCTATTTCCTAAATATTGCGCTTCTAAGCCTAGTATCCTTGCGAACAAGGTAGATGAGGGGTGCCTAACACCTTCCCTTCGTCTAGAACCGAGCCCAAACCTAGAATCTCTGAACTTTAGGTTTATTCCTTTATACTCCCTTCCATTAGGATAAAAATTAAGGGTGGCTACTTTGATTTAAAAACCAATTGCAACAAATAGTGACTCTATTGGGGACTCAACCCAAGGGGTTACATCAACCCTATGAGTTTATGTGACGACTTCGGCTAGAGTCGGTGGAATTCCACAAAAGGAACACCTCTCGAGAGACATCCTTTTGGGAAGTAGGACTTTGGAATGACACCTACGAATCTTTGTACGAACTTCAAATCAAAAACTCGTGATGATGCCTTTCATGACCTAGAGACGAAAGTTTCGGTCTGTAAAGAGACTCCGCTTAAGGGAGGCCCTTATGCCTTTCCCTCTAATGTCATTCATGATATCCTTAAGGAAGCTACCTTATGGGGAGGGTAGAATATCCGGAGGCCAATACTAAGAACCTACCTTCTAAGGATACCTTTCATAAATCCCACTACAATCTGCAAACTCGCAAGGGTCATCCCTTTATCCACTACTATCTTTAGCCCGTAGGGCTTCCGTATTTATCATCATCCCTATCCTGTAGTAACTCCTCATCGTCTTTCATTGGTCATAATCCTTAAGGAATTCCTACCTGTCTCAATCTCTAAGACAATGTAGGTTATCATCAAATCTATATCTATTATCATCTTCGTCTGTAGGGAGTCCCTGCCTATCTCAATTTCTGAGTCATGGTAGGATATCATCATCAAACCTGTATAGGGAACCCCTAAGTCTATCATCATACTATGTCTACATTGCATTGCATATCCATGAAACTTTTTTTGTATACCTAAGAGCGAAAAATGTTTTTTCATAGCCAAGCATTTCCATACATTTAGATTTCCATCCATTTTCAAAAAATCATTTAAACTTCCACCCTTATCCAACTGTGATCCAGCTAGAAAGATTCTCGATACTCGCAAGTGAACTCAAAGCATGTCTCAAGAAGCCATGGAAGAACTCAAAAAAGGCCAAGAACTGTTAAATGAGGAGTTCCACCAATTAAAGACTCAAATGAACTTGATCATGCAATTATTACTGAGGAATAGAGGTAACCCTTCGTCATCCCAGCCACTGGCCTATTCAGCACCACAGATGCTGCCACCACGAGAAATTCCCCCACCTCAAAAGCAACTCAATGACCTTATCAACATAAGGGATATGCCTAACAAAGGAAAAGACAAAATCTATCACCTAGGAGATTTGATCCACTTCCCATACCGCATAGTCAACTACTACAACATTTACTCAAGGCATCCTTGGTAGAGCTTAAGCCACTTGTTCCTCCAATCGGAGCACTCCCACCAAAATATGATGCAAATGAAAAGTGTGAGTATCATGCAAATTCTCCAGGGCATACCCTAGAAAAATGTTGGACTTTCAGATACAAGCTCCAAGATTTGATCGACAGTAAGCAGTTGACTTTTGAAGAAGGGGTCTCATCGGCGAATGGTCGCCCTTGCCTTGACAAATCCAAAAACTAAAGAAGAATCCCCTAAAGTCAGTGGGTCAACAAGAAGGCTTATCCCTAGATCATTAGCCCTTTACCATTTCAAATTGTAATTTCTTTCTTGCTAAGTGTTATTTGTTATAAAATTTGTACTCTTTGGTCAAGTAATTCTAATAAAATAAGCATGCATGTTTTTGAAATCGATTCATTCCAAAAATAATCAAGGACTTTCCATTTTCACTCTTCGTTTCCATTTTTTAAGTTAAAAAATTTCGATGGAGAATGATGAAAATACAAAATAATCATATTTTTGATGACGTATGCTTTTTAATAGTAAGGCTTAGCTAACGATGTAAGGCATAATTTCAATTCCTAAATAATGGAGAAATATGGTGTTAAACCGTAGTTAACTCCCTCGTGCCAGAAGTCGGAGTTCTTTCTATTTTCTAAAAAACCCTTAATCTTAACCAGGGGCAGGGTAGATTTAAATTAATTCAATGATGCATTCAAATCCCAGGAGAATCTAAATGATCCAAGCAAAGGTTCAAGCATATCTCTTTCCGTGATACATCACTGTGAGAACAATCTAAGCAAATATTCGAGCACATCATCTTCCCCGTGTTCATCATCCAAGATTGAGGGATCAACGAAGACAAAGTCCACAACGTCTTCCTCCTCAAGTAAATCAATCAAAGGAAACGATAAAGACGAAGCTTACAATAATCAACGTGGCAGTCACAAATTTTCAAAATCAAAAAGCAAAAAAAAAAAAAATTTCAAAAAATATAGAGAAAGCCCGCTAAGTCAAAGAAAACAAAAACTTGACTTAGACAAAAGTTAGGGCATCCCGATGGACCAAATTCAAAAGAATCATCCATGCAAAAATAAGGGATTTAAAACAAATAAATTGGAGAACAATCTTGCGACTGCCACCTCAAGAATCATCAAGGCTTCCCATTAATGCTTAGATATTATCAATGCTTTTCCATCGGTGTTTGAATCTTATCAATGCTTCTCGTCATCTTTGCAACTATAAAATTTCTCTTGGGGACTAAATGTATCTGTTGGATTAATTGAACTTAGGATTAAAGAACATCAAGGAGAATGGGGTGGGATAAATAAATTTTGAGCCTTATATATTTTGTTTATTAAACCATGAACCATGTCCATGTTACAACCTTTAAAAGTCCCAATTGAAGCTAGGTTCACTATGAAAGCATACTCAACAAGATTTATGTTAAAAATGACTCCTATGTTTGCTAAAATTATTAATCACTTCGCTTCTTCGAATATCTATTCCTAATCATCCATTTCTTTTCAATAGTCAAACTTCAATTTCAAGAACTTGCATGTGCATCTAACGGAATTACTTTTTCAAAATGTACAATCTTATCTACGAATCAATACTTAGCATAAAGGAGATTTTAAAAAGGTCTGATCAAAGGCAACATTTCCAAAAATCTTCTAACTAGGAGCAAAGAATTTAAGTGTACCCCTATAAACATGGGCAAATACTAATGATCATAGGGGTATATCACATGAAGATACTATTGATAAGGGGTGATCATTCCAATATTTAATCAACTTGGGTCAATTTCAGAGCACTGTTCAACAAGGGGCATATCTTTCTAAGGGGAATTCCTTAATCAATTCATACCACAAGAGGTTATGACTCGGTTTCCTCATCTTAACAAACCTCTCAAGGAATGGAAGCAGGGGCAACATCCCAAGATCCAAATGCAGGGGCAGTGCGTATCAGGTTTATCCTACTGCACATAGGGTCTAAATCTTTAAAACAACTTCAAGTACAAACTTTTGAAGCTTCAAATACTTGAGGCAATCTATGTCAAGTTCATGGTAAGGTCAAAGTTCTTTCTGAAGGTGCTCCCTCCATATCTTGGAGATTGATGGGCATGTCTTTCAAAATTCTAATATTGGGGAAAACCATTGCGAGGCTCGATCAAAAGGAGTTGATTCAAAATGTTCATCAAAGCCAAACATTTTCAAGAGTATTTTAATCAGGGGCATAGTGCAAAATAGTAGGGTCGTTCATATTATGATCAAACTATTTCCAAGCTCATATAAATGAGAATCTCCTCCAAGACCCTACCAACAAATTAGGGAAAGACAAGCCACAGAAGGCAAGCTCCCTGCGTACTTTCACAATCACCAATGGATCCTCCTCCTACAACAGCAATCTTTGAGTTCAAATTGAGTATCGGGAAATCATGCAAACACAACACTCTACCATCATGTAACAAGCAACCTTATTGCATAAGCAAACCTATACGCTTTAATCATCCACGACCCATCACGGGGGCACCATTCCAAAGAGCATTCAAGTTATAATCATAAAGCATAAGGCTGCATAAATCATGCATTATGGTTCCTTGATCCAAAACCAAGCTATACTTATCACCTCATCCATATCACGAAGTCGGACAACATGGGTCAAGAATATCTCAAAAAATCCCAATTACGCATTTACATTTCAAAATCCAACATCCATTCACACATATCCAAGTCATCCATCACATACATCAATCAATCCTCACATTTCATGCATCAATCAATCATCACATTTCATGCATCAATCAAATTTGCACGCATAGCATAAAGCCTCATTTTTATGTGAAGACAATCATCATTATCGATCAAATTATCAATTCTACTTTGAATCTCAGTAGTAGATTCCCCTGGTTGATCACAACAGTTGATTATCCAGAAGACTTCAACCGAAGGTATTTCTCAATCGAATCTCGACAGAAGATTCCCCTGGCTAATCATGACAGTAGATTATTCGGAAGACTTCGGCAGAAGGTAATTCACAATGAATCTCGGTAGAAGATTCTCCTAGTTGATCACGACAGTTGGTCATCCGGAAGACCTCAGCAGAAGGTAGCTCGCAATTGAATCTCGGCAGTATAATTCTTAGAAATCTCGGCAGTAGATTTCCCACTAAGAGACTCACATCAAGCACAACGTACACATAATCATATCAAAATCTCAAGGTCATCCATAATATTTGGTGCATCTAACATACAGAAACACCAAAGAGCATTTGATAAAAGCATCAAAAAAGCATTTTTGGTTAGAAAAGCATCGAAAGAAAATTTGCACCACGCCTACGTATACAACTATGTCAATGTCCACGCCAATGTCAACATCCACGCCTATTTCCATGTCCACACCTACTTCTACGACTATGTCAACATCCACGCTAAAATCCACGTCTACATCCATACCTACATCTGCGCCTACGATACAACTCTTAAGATCCTGCTGACATCTATCACCAAATTCAAATCAACTTGGAGGTACAACATTGGAAACAAACAATGTTGGGGAGTTGGTGATTACGAGAACCCGATGATTTAACAAAAGAGAATTCTCAAAAACATTTTTAAAATACTTTGGGCATACACATACATTTCGGGCATACACATACATTTGGGGCATATACAAGCATTTGGGGGCATATACAAGGATTTGGGGCATACACAAACGTTTGGGGCATATACATACATAAGCATTTTGATGCATGAGCCTTTAAAAACATTTAGGGCATACATCACACTTGGATATCACATCAATTTAGAGCATTATGCATGCATGGCATCTTGCAAAGCTACTTTGGTTAAAATTATGAATTTTCTTGGGGTTCATTGTTAGCAAGCCTATCCGTGCGAACTATATAGTTCAAACTTTAAAGTAATTTCGTGTTTATTTTTCTCATGTTGATAGTTGTGGTTGAGAATGACACAACCGACTTCATCATGAATTTGGTGTTCTTCACGTTGATAGTTATGGTTGAGGGCGACACAACCAACTTCATCGTGAATTTGGTGCTTATTTTTTCTGTTGATAGTTGTGGTTGAGGGCCGTATAACCGACTTCATCATGAATTGGGTGTTCTTCACGTTGATAGTGGTGGTTAAGGGCGAAAAAACCAACTTCATCGTGACTTTGGTGCTTATTTTTCTCATGTTGATAGTTGTGGTTGAGGACGACACAACCGACTTCATCATGAATTTGGTATTCTTCATGTTGATAGTTATGGTTGAGGGCGACACAACCGACTTCATCGTGAATTTGGTGCTTATTTTTCCTTATGTTGATAGTTGTGGTTGAGGACGACACAACCTACTTCATCGTGAATTAGGGGTATATTTTCTTCATGTTGATAGTTGTGGTTCAGGATGACATAACTGACTTCATCATGAATTTGGCATTCTTCACGTTGATAGTTGTGGTCGAGGACGACACAACCGACTTTGTCATGAATTTGGGGTATATTTGTTTCATATTGATAGTTGTGGTTGAGGACGACACAATCGACTTCATCATGAATTTGGCGTTCTTCACGTTGATAGTTGTGGTTGAGGACGACACAATCGACTTAATCGTGAATTTGGGGTATATTTGCTTCATGTTGATAGTTATGGTTGAGGACGATGCAACCGTCTTCATCATAAATTTGGTGTTCTTCAAGTTGGTAGTTGTGGTTGAGGGCGATACAACCAACTTCATCATGAATTTGGTGCTTATTTTCCTTCATGTTGATAGTTGTGGTTGAGGGTGACACAACAGACATCATCATGAATTTGGTGTTCTTCGTGTTGATAGTTATGGTTGAGGACGACACATCCAACTTCATCGTGAATTTGGGGTATATTTTCTTTATGTTGATAGTTGTGGTTGAGGACGACACAACCGACTTCATCATGAAATTAGTGTTCTTCACGTAGATAGTTATGGTTGAGGACGACACAAGCAACTTCATCTTGAATTTGGGGTATATTTTCTTCATGTTGATAGTTGTGGTTGAGGACGACACAACCAACTTCATCATGAAATTGGTGTTTTACACATTGATAGTTATGGTTGAGGACAACACAACCAACTTCATCGTGAATTTGGGGTATATTTTCTTCATGTTGATAGTTAAGGTTGAGGACGACACAACCGACTTCATCATGAAATTGGTGTTCTTCACGTTGATAGTTGTGGTTGAGGACGACACAATCAACTTCATCGTGAATTTGGGATATATTTTCTTCATGTTGATAGTTGTGGTTGAGGACGACACAACCACTTCATCATGAAATTGGTGTTCTTCACATTGATAGTTATGGTTGAGGAAGACACAACTAACTTCATCGTGAATTTTGGGTATATTTTTCTTCATGTTGATAGTTGTGGTTGAGGACGACACAACCGACTTCATTATGAAATAGGTGTTCTTCACATTGATAGTTACGGATGAGGACGACACAATCGACTTTACCGTGAATTTGGTGTTTATTTCTTCATGTTGATAGTTGTGGTTGAGGATGACACAACTGACTTCATCATGAAATTGATGTTCTTCACGTTTATAGTTGTGGTTGAGGACGACACAACCAACTTCATCGTGAATTTGGGGTATATTTTCTTCATGTTGATAGTTGTGGTTGAGGACGACACAAACGACTTCATCGTGAAATTGGTGTTCTTCACATTGATAGTTATGGTTGAGGACGACACAGCCAACTTCATCATGAATTTGGGGTATATTTTCTTCATGTTGATAGTTATGGTTGAGGACGACACAACAGACTTCATCATGAAATTGATATTCTTCACGTTGATAGTTGTGGTTGAGGACGATACAACCAACTTCATCATGAATTTGGGGTATATTTAATTCATGTTGATAGTTGTGGTTGAGGACGACACAACCGACTTCATCATGAAATTGGTGTTCTTCACATTGATAGTTATGGTTGAGGACGACACAGCTAACTTCATCGTGAATTTGGGGTATATTTTCTTCATGTTGTTAGTTGTGGTTGAGGACGACACAACCGACTTCATCATGAAATTGGTGTTCTTCATGTTGATAGTTATGGTTGAGGACGACACAACCAACTTTACCGCAAATTTGGTGTTTATTTCTTCATGTTGATAGTTGTGGTTGAGAATGACACAACCGACTTCATCAAGAAATTGGTGTTCTTCACGTTGATAGTTATGGTTGAGGACGACACAACCAACTTTACCGCGAATTTGATGTTTATTTCCTTCATGTTGATATTTATGGTTGAGGACGACATAATCGACTTCTCCATGAATTTGGTGTTTATTTTCTTCATATCGAAAGTTGATTGAGGACGACACAACCGACACCATCAGGAAAATTTGGGTTCCATCACTTCAATCCTAACATATTTCACCCGACTATCGAGTCTCGGTAAATATGAAATTTTTTGCGTTCCCTTTAGGTATTGACAATTCATCTGCATCGTCATGTCTAGATCAAAACTTTGGTACAAATGCCGGTAGGATGATACATCATCATCTGTACCTATTCTCCATACCCATGGGAATGCTGTACAGCGTATCTTTATAATCTTTCGGGAAAATTTTGAGGTCTTCCAATATTTAATAAAATTCCAACAAGAACATGCGAGACCTGCATATTCTCGCACTATTCAATTAAAAGATATTTAAATATGGGCAACTGTCATACTCCTAATTTTTCCTATCGATTCAATAGTCTTATTACTATTTTGTTTCTAATTTCTAAAGCATGTCATGCAATTTGTCCATGTTTGGATAATATTTTTAGAAGGGTTTAAAAGCAATAAAAGAAGGGTGTATGTTCTAATTAAGGGATTTGTGGGCTTTCTAAATTAGAAAGGCCCTTATAAACTTTTCTTGGTCCATTAAGATTGCTTCTCACTTACAAAAAATTTTTAAGTGGAGAGTCCATAGTCCATGTTCCGTTTTATCATTAGGGTCATTTTCCGTTTTTAATACAATTATTAGTTATAATTATTATTATTATTACTATTAATTAAACTTTCTGTAAAATATTATTGTCAATTTATTACTATTTTAATTACTATTATTCATTATTAATATTATTATGTCAATATTATTATTTACGTTATTATTAATTATTATTATAATTATTGTCGTCTTTATTTTTCTTTTTGGAAACGTTGACCAAAAGTCAAAATCTGAAAGAAAACCCTAATGGTGCTACCAGCGGCCGCCCCCAATTCTTGCACCGTTTACCATCTCCAACCCTAATTCTTCAATAAAGCCATATTCAACTCAAACCCAACAGTAACATACAAGCCCAAATCTCGGAATTATAACGCTAAAGTCTTATAACATAAATAGAAACAAAAATTAGACCTAATTACAAGTCGATACAAAAGCTAATATCAATTTGAAAACAAAAACAATTTAAAAAGCGATTAAAAACCCAATCAATTTATTTCCTAAATCAGAATTTCCAAGAACAACGTAATGTTGTTTCCTAAACAAAACCTAAAAACAGAAATTACATTCAATAGTTTTTGTTTCCAAAAAAATACATTTCTAAAAATGCTATAAAAAGAAATTCGCAGAAAGCAAACAGGGACAAATAGATTTTGGTGACAGTAAAAGAAAAAATATATATAGAAGAGTAACGGTCTTCTGCCGCTCATCTCCAATCCACCGCGAATGGCCACTCACAACCACCGCTACCGCTGTTGTATCATCATCACCATTGTCACCTGCGAAAACCAAAGGGGGAGGAAAAGATTAGAATATACGAGGCTGAATCGAACGTGAGACTTGAAGGACAACCATAACCGGAGGTAGTAAAACACTTAACTATCGTGATTTTGATTTTTGCAATTTTTGGAGTTCTTGGGGATTTTGGGGTTAGGGTTTGGGGAGTCACACATTCGGGTTGGGGTTGATTTTGTACCGTTGGTTTCTGGGTTTGTGTTTAAGGCTATTGTTGTTGTTTGGTGTTATTGAGAGAAGAAGGAGATAAAACAAGGAGAGAGAGAGAGAGAGAGAGAGAGAGAGAGAGAGAGAGAGAGAGAGAGAGAGAGAGAGGCGGATAAAGAAAGATAATAAAGAAATGAAATATTGTCTTGATTAAACGAAACATAATGTTGCCATGAAATCCTGTGCGTGCGTGCCCTTGACCATTACCGTGATCCTCCCCTAGCAACCGTATAATCTCAACCCCGCACTCCATATTACGCAGGTCCATGGGAATTCCCTGTGCACAACCACACATAGTCCATACAGACTCTTCAATTTGTTCTGGGCCTGTCCCATTAATTATTAGACCCCCCTTATTTTTGTTTTTTTAGCACGCATGAACAATACCCCTGCCTCCTGGATCTGAATTCAATATATGAATTCATGTCCATCTTATTAGAACCCCCAAATTTTACTACCATAATATAATTTGCACCCCAACAACGAAATTATTTTTATTTATTTATTTTCTTTTATAATTTTATTTATATATTTACTTATTTTTGTTTCTGTACTTATATATATTTGTTTATATTTATATATTTATATATTTATATTTTTATAATATTATATTATTATTTATTATTATAAATGATTTATTTTAAAACTTCTTAAAATATAATATTGTTTATTTGCAATAAATTATATCTTTTAAATCATGTACGTAAAAATATTTTCACCATATAAATTAATTTAATATTTTACATCAAAATATTAAAACCCGCGCGATTCACCAAATTTCTACATCCGCAAGCGACATGTAGCCAATATCTGGCCACATGATGAGGAGACTATATCAGATCCCTTCGTTCTACGTCTAAAAAATACTCAAGCAAACATCAAATTATTTTTCGTAATATATTAATTCAACATTAATTTTCGAAAAAGGAATATGAATATATTTGAATCAACTGCGCACTTTGTCTAACAAACTCCGTTATTCACACTCTTAGACTATGTATGCAGAAGATTTAAATATATTTCGCAATCCATAAAAAACACAAATCAACGCGAACTACGAAATGAGACTCTGATTCCTCCTAAGAGGATACATATGCATACGAATAAAATTGTGGCGAGTTCCCCCTAACTAAAATTTAAACCCTTTCCCTTTAACTAACATTAAAAACCTATTTCCTAAACATTGCGCTTCTAAACCTAGTATCCTTGCGAACAAGGTAGATGTGGGGTGCCTAATAATTTCCCTTCATCTAGAACCGAGTCCAAACCTAGAATCTCTGAACTTTAGGGTTATTCCTTTATACTCCCTTCCATTAGGATAAAAATTAAGGGTAGCGACTTTGATTTAAAAACTAGTTGCAACATATAGTACATAAAAATATATCATATTTAAAGTAGTATATTTTATATATTAAATATTATAGGATTATTTATAAAAAATAATAAATATATTACCCGTTTAGGGTCGGGTAGCCCTCAATTTGTTTTGGGCCGAACTCAGAAAATATATTTTGAGCCCATATTATAACAAGCATTTTAAGCTCGACCCTATATAGCCCTATGCCCATCAGGGCTAACCATTTAGGATTGGGTAGCCTGTTTTGATGCTCTAAAACAAACGTTTTGAGCATTTTTATCTCCTTGTCACTCTATTTTTACTATATTTGTTCATTTATTAGTTTAGTAGCTCAAAATTTTCCCTAACATATATGCCTAACACTCTTTCGAAGAGTTAAGGAACCCATATTTGAGGAACATAATTTCTTCTTTAACATAATCACTTGAAGAAAAATAATCACAATTTAGAGCTATTAATTGATACCTCAACTAACTTTTAAGTTTGACAACAGTTTTGGCACGCTTGGTAGAATACTAAATTAAAAATTGCTAAACCTTTTAATTCATTAGGTCACAATTGTTCTTGGCACGTACACTTCTATTTAGGAAAAATGGTAAACACCATGGATGAGGGCATCACAATCAAAGAGGTCAAACCAATACATACCTAAAACCTTCATCACTATTAGGAATGCTTGGATATATAGCTCATTCAAATGCTTATTAAGAGATATTGGTTGATCCACATGATCCCTCAACAATTATAATTACACCTATCATTGGACAATAAATTGAAACTTAGATACATGATGTCATGTACCAAGAATCACATCAACTCGATGAAATTATCAAACACATGGTTTAAAATGAGGTTCAACAAGCAATAGAGTTTAAGGCCAGACAAGTCAATTCATATGATGATTCATTTAGATCCATATTCTAAGGGATTTAACAATAACCTCTCGCAACTTAAAGCCATCCAATTATTTTAATAGCAAGACTAATGTAGACCCAACCGAATCATATAACACATGCAAATTTTATTAGTTATAGCTTTCATCCTAAAACTTTTGCAACGGTTAACCGTGGAGAGTACCAAGTAGAGACTAATTTTAATTATGATAATATTTTATTGGACAAGTACATATGGCAAGAAGGTCTTCTAAAGTAGCATGAAAAATAGTTATGCTCCAAGTCCAAGTTTCTCTTTTTGGAAACATTTTATAAACGAACAAAAAGCCGTAGTGTTGTACCCAAAAATTTGCCCTCCCATTTCATCACTATTTTCTCACCACAAGACCCTTGGAGCTCAAGATCAAGTTAGGGTTTGCTCTGCTCAAGACTCCTTCTTGCACTATTGACCCAAATTAGGGTTTGTGTTTGCACAAAGATGTTTTGACCTAAAAGGCCCAAAATGACTTTCATTCTTCATGTTGAACTCACAAGTTTATCCATACCAAGTTTCAAGCCTTGATTCCAATCTTTGCCCAGTCAATTGGACAGTTGACCTAGAAATCAACTGTATTGGGGAAAAAGTCAACTGTGGTCAATTGACAGTCAAACTTCATGATTTTTGACCCACATCAACATTATGAACTCATATGAACCATTTGATCAAGATTGGATCACAATTCCACAAGAAATTTGATCAGATCACCAAAAGGGCAAAATGGTCATTTTTAGGGTTTTGACTGCACAAAGGCAATTTTTGACTGTTTGACCTAGCCAATGGCAAACCAAGCTCACATATGGACTCAAGGACTCAATTACATGGTCTTGACATGTTCAACAAGTTCAAAAGATCCCAAATGCACAAGATTGACAGATGAATTTTCCAGTCAACTGAGCCAAATTTGACTGTATACTGAAAAGTCAAACTTTGACTTTTTGGTCAAAATCAAGTGTCAAGATTCATTTTTTATCAAAACATGTCAAATTGTGAAACTTGTTCATCAAGAAATCAAGAATTACAAATTAGGATTTGAAATGAAGAATTTTCATAACTTAGAATTTTTCTAAGTTATGAAAATTCCTAATTTTTTTCCTAACTTTGTCCCATCTTTACATCAAGATACATTTGGATTCAAACAAAACTCAAAACATGAAAGTTATAGTCCATTGCAAAATATACAACTTTTATTCACAAAGTTTCCTCAAAAGAAGCTTGTAGCTCAAGTTATGATTTTTGGAATAGGGGTGCAAAACATTCTTAACTTAGAAATTTTTTGACCTATTTTAGGCAGGATTTTTGCCTAACTTCATGACCACTTTTCACATGCTTCCACTTGGAATTTCAAATTTCATTACAAAGATGGATTGTAGTACACATTCCAAGATTTCCAAATTGTCCAAGAACTTCTCAAACACCCTTGTGGTTAGGGAGAATCGAATTTGTCAATATGGGCAAAAGTCATTTTGTTCATGAGCCAATTTCATGTTCATACACTTAGGCATTTTTGAAATCAGCTTGCACAAGCTAGTTACAGGCCTCTAATCTCATTTAAACTCAATAATTAAATGTCAATCCATTGTGCCAAGATGTTATTTTGTGCATTTGGTCATTACATGGAAGTTTAATCCATATTTGGAAAAAGCAAGTTATCCATTCTTGTAAAGCATGACTTTATGTCAAACACAAATCCAAGAAGTACAATGCAAATCTCTGAGGCACAAGTTATTAAACTAATCCCACTGATCAAGACTAACTTTACAACATGTTTAGGGGGCCTGTGGTAGCTTAGAAACCAAGTTGACAAACTTTGCTTAAGATAGAAGAAACTTGCATTTTGAAACACAACATTGAGTTCCTGTCAACACAAGCCTAAACAAACTTCTTGAGCATCTTCCAAACATCCAACCTGACCTGAAACACGAGCCAACCACCTTCAATACCTCCTCAAACACAGAAACACCTCCTTGCTGCAAAAACAGAGTCCCTTCTGCAACTTGACTTCCACAAACACTTCCACTCGTGCGTTTTGGCTGAAACCTTTGCAAACACATTCCATAACATCCATACAAACTATTCCAAGCATTGAACTGGAACTGTAACAGCCATAGCCAAGTGTGCCATTTTCATTTTTCATCTATGCAGATTAACTTCTGTAGCTCGATTCAGCAAGATTCAAAGCAAGCTAAGCATAGGAGAAGCATCCCTAGACCTCAAGCAAGCTATACAAGTCCTCACATTGCATTGAAAGTACCTCCATTGTCATACACGAATCAAGCTGAACAGGTATTAGTTTGAACTCATATCTCCTAATCCAGGCATATCTAGGCTTAGGTTTGTGAAGAAGTTATGTCATACTCATGTCCCTGAAGCCACCCATATCCTCACTTTCCATTTATATTGCATGTGCTGAGAGAATTTAAGACATGAACATTGGAAAAAAACTTAGGTCAGGAATTGGGGGAGAAGAAATTCTCTCTCATTTCTGAGAGTTAGAATGACTTTTTTTATATATTTGGAATCGTGACAAGATGCTCTATAACATTGTTGTTGTAAGTTTTTGCTGAATGTCAAAGAATCATGAGATAGCAAGAAGCACGCGTTTTGCTCTGTTTGAATGTCCAGAGGTTGAAGACAAAGTTCTTCTGGGCTGGGCCTGACCTTTTTTCTATTTGCACCACTTTTCCACACTTGCACCCCCTTGGCCTATTGTGTTTATTTTTATCATTTTTTGACTTTTTCTTTTTGTTTCTGACTTATTATTTTTTGCCAAAATATAAAAAAATATTAAAAACATTTTTTCAACCTTTTTTGCATTTTATTTGGATTTTTGTTTGTTTTATTTGAATTTATACATGTAAATAAACATATTGCCTTTTATTCAAAAATACAAAAATAATACAAACACTTTTATTTTCTGATTTTATTTTATTTTATCTTTTGAAAACATTTTATAAAAAAATATACTTTTTTTTTGTAAATAATAAATATTGTTATTTTTGTACATATTTAATATATTTAGTAAATATTATAAATACTTATATATTTATTAGAATATTTAGGGAAAAATACAAAAGTAATACATTTTTATTTTTATTAATATTTGACCTCAAAAATCACTTTTTTACAATATACTTCCTTTTTATTTATTTTTTGTATATAATTAATAAATATTGCATATAATAAATAGTAAATACTTCTTACTTAGAAAATTAGGGTTTTGCCCTAAAATGTAAAAATATCCAAAATTATTCCTTTTTATTTTTGTTTATTTGTCACATAAAAAATACCTTTTACATACATATAAAAATCATTTTTTGCATCTTGCATATTTTATTTTATTTTATTTTATTATTGTATATTAAATAATTTGTATATTCAATTTGGATGTAATAGTTTAGATTTAATTTTTCTTGCTAAATATCCCCCCATTTGAACATTTGTACCCCCCATCCCATAATTGTGTTGTAATAATTTAGGACTTTAAATTTCGCACTTTAAAGCTTTCTAAAAATGCCATGATAGACTTAGGGTTTTGAATGCAAAAATCAACCAAACAAATAGCTTGACCTAATTCCAAGATAAAAGCATGAAAATGAACAAACACCAATCACACTTGCACCCCTTAGGGTTACTCCACTTGTTGCCTCCAATAATGGGCCATGTTGCATGTTAGGTGTCTTTGGCAAAACAAAAACAATTCAAATGATCATAGTCCCTCGATGACGCTTTCGAAAGTTGCCTAAAAATGATCAAGTCCCTCAAAGAAAAAAGTTGCCAAAGACACTTGGCACCATTGCAATCATGGTCTAAACGATGACCCACGCCCGTCCCATTAACATCCTAACACAAGATTGTCCACCAAATACAATGGTGGAACAAAATTGTTAAAAGGGTTAAAACATAGGAAAAACCTTTGAGTAAATTTAGGGGTAGACAAACTCTTAGTTACTTGAATCAACTTGCAAAACAAAACCTTGCCTATTTTCAAAACACACATCACAACACACTTTCAAAACAACTTTCAAAAACATTGAAAACTTTTCAAAAGACATACATCTTTGTATACATCCCAACATGGATCATTACAAAGGTTGCCACCACATTGGCCTCTTTTCAAAACATTTTCAAACCCACACACAAAGCACCATTTCAAACAATTGAAAATCAAAGGCAAGTGATCTAAGCAAGTAACTAAGAGCCCATGGATAACCATGGATAGAAAGGGTGCTAATACCTTCCCTTTCTATAATCTACTCCCCGAACCCAAGAAAACATCTCAAAGGTTTTTGCTGTGCTTTTTAACCTTTCCTTAGGATAAAATAAAAAGTCGGTGGCGACTCTTACTCAACCGAAACATTTGCGAAAACAAACGCAAAACCCAAGTCAGTTCTCCCACCGTATCACACGTAGGCTATATGATAAACCTTTATCCTAGTAGCATGTACACAAAGTATAGTAGTGGATTATTTGACTAAGAAGCCATGAGGGTCACCTCTCATTAGCATCTGTTAATCCCATAATATATCTGCCTATACGTGATGAAACAATACCAACCCTAATGGATTCAACCAAGTCAAGACCACTTGGTGGTTATGTTGATAAACATTTATGGAATAATAAGAATATGAATAAATTTCCAAATTCATGAAAAGTTTAGGGAAAAGGAAATGAAATTTTATGTCTAACTCTATGGTGTTAAGTTCAACTTAATGGCCATAAGTGAAATGCATACAATTAATGACCAATGTTAATTGGCTTTGAGGGATAATGTATTGAAAAGTTCATCCAATTGAAAATATATGACAATTTATTTCATGAATAACATATTAATGGTTGAGATCATGAAAGGTGAAATCTAATATTGTCCTTCCTTCAGGTCTGCAGAAGTAAGGACATCGATTCGTTATAAAATAAGGTTGAGTATTCCTTTTGTTAGTTCTCTATTTTTAAGATTGAAATTAATTTTAGTAAAACAAATATAGTAGCAATATGTTAAATAGGACGTGATTACTTGCTATGAAGAAGAGGTTGACCAAGAAGTCCTATTTTAGGAAGAACACGTTGAGTTGAAGTGTTTCAACATCTGGAGCAACATGTCAGACAAGATGTCTTATGCAGGGTCATACGACATCGCGCCTGAGTTGCGATGGATAGTTGGATTTTGTTATGTTTTAACAATTGCAAAATATTATGGGAATATTATGCTATCCTATGTGGCATTGTTTTACATGTCTGGAAGATTCAATCAGAATTCAAGAGGAAAATACACTTTCTAAATAAGGAGATTTTTTAGTAAATATTTGATTGAAGACCTATTTTGTAGCAGAAGTTTCTGCTGATTTGTAGCAGCTGATATGCTGTGATTTGAAGCCCAAATCCAGTTGGGAAAAAGGTTATAAATAAAATCATTATAACCTAGAAGAAGGTATCGGCTGTGAATGTAAAAATGTAGATTATTAGGGTTGAGTCTGTACCACTCTCTAGGAGAATTAGTTGTGTGATCCACTCGGTTATGAGTTAGATTGATGTTATAGAGTTGTAGTCGTTATTATTCTCCTCGAAGCAGTGAAGCAAGAGTGAGTATTGTTATTGGATGAAGCTTTTAAGCAACTCCAAGTTGTGTTCTTAGTCAAGAGTCTTGGCTAGGTATTGTCATGGAAGTGTATCTTCTAGTTTTGTATCATGGAAGTGTGTCTTCCTGTTTTGTCTAATCATTGTCTATGATTGATGAGGGATTGAGTTGGGTCTCATACCTAGGTGAGTATTAGGTAGAAAGTTATCACGGGTAGTGATTAAGTGAGAAGTTGTAAACGGGGGAATTTAGCTTTGAATAGATACTACTATAGTGGATGTTACCCCTGGCTTGGTATACCCCAGAGTAGGAAAGTTGCTCTGAACTAGGTTAACAATTCTGGTGTGTTGTTTATGCTTTTCAGTACTATTATGTATGTTTTATACCTTGCATGTGTGTTTTGTTCATATAAGATGTCTCGATATGTCATAAGACATCTGTGATCTGATATACCAGAACTTCAATTGGTATCAGAGCAGGCATCATGTTCTATTTTTGGGTGAGAATCTGGGATGATACTTTCTAGTTCATGGGAAAGGAAGGAGGTATCTATTGAAAATTTGTTTGAACTTGGATAAGTTTATATTGTGGTTTGAACGGTCCCTAGAAGTGGAGGATGAAATATTCATGACAGGGTGTGTATTGGCCCTGCTTGATGTTGTTAGGCGTGTAGCTTTGGTGGTGAGTTGCTTTATGGTTTGATTTATTTTCAAACCAACATTGACCTGTTGCACCTGGAGTGTGGTGTGTTTGTGCAAGGTTTTTTTGATGTGCCTGAAGGTTGTTGAGGAGTTTTCTGGTTTGTGTTTTGCTACATATGTATCTCATGGAAAACTCCCGGTGGTGTTGTGAGTTTCTAGTGTCGAGACTGTAGCCATTTGTTCTTCTCTGGAGGTTTATCCCATAGTGTGGTGATACTTGGAGGATAGATTCAACCAACTTGGTAAAGTTTCCAAAGATACTTGAGGTTTATCTCAAGTTCACTCATAAAGTCACTTTCAAATATGGTTGATGAAAAGAGTTCTGGAGGTGGCAAGAGCTCTTGTTTGTGGTTACTTCCAAATGGATCTTATTAGTTTGTGGCTAGATTAGGAAAATGGTCTTGACCCTGTTGTTTGCTTATGATGGTATGGAAGATGGAAGCCTATTGAATATCTTGAAGGTGATCAAGGTATATTATGATTTTCCAGGATAAGTAAGGACTTCATAACCAATCTCAACAATATGTTGATTGGGTATAGGAAAGATGTTCCACCAGATGTTGGAACATCTCACCAACAATTTGAACATAATTCTGTTGGACAAAGGATTGGCTTAGCAGATGCTTTGGGTGCTAAACAAATGTATAATGATCACATGTGTTTGAAACCTACTCCTGATTTGGAAGAGGAGGCATCTGAGTTATGTATATAATATGTTTTATCTAGGAAATATGTCTTAGATAAGTGGACTGGTTGAATGATGATCAACCTATTGATTGCTTCTTGGTTTAGTTTATTTATGATCCAAGTAAGTAGAAGTGCAGAGGCTGAGTTCTATTTTCTAGTAGAGAATTGTTAAAGACATCTCATCCAGGTATTTTACATATAGAGGTCAAGCTTAGTTGGCAAGGACAGTCTCTATGACATCTAGAAGATCCTTCTGATAAAAGGAGCCAGATTTATAGAATTTTGTTTTTAGCCATGGAACAAATTATGTTTAAATTGAGAGAGTTTTGTGTGGGTGTGCACTAACCACATGTTGTGATACTATTAAAGAAATATAATGTATGATTATCAAGGTATTCCTAGAAGTTGGTGAAGAAGAATCTCTGATATGGAGTTGGAGATTCTTGAAGAGATGTCAAATATAATGTCCTGACATCATTGTGTTGAGAATTTATTTTTTTCAATGTGTTTGACTGATGTTTCTCTCAAACATGATGGAGGTTGTTTACTCAAACTTGATTTTTCTTATCAAGTCTATGAGAAAATGGAACTCTTGTTCTGCTGTTGTAGAAGAGACATTCAATGGGTTGTCTGCAATAAAGTTGAATCAACTTGAGTTAAGTTAATATTCTGGAAGATTAACTTACAATAGTGGAGTGTATTATTCAATGGTTAATTGGTGTCTACACTTTGGAGTGTCATCCAAATCACCTAGGATTAGCATTTTAAATTTTTATCTAGAGCAAGGAGAAATTGTTGGGTTCAGTTATATGGTGTCCTCACATGATGGAACATTTGCTTTTGCAAGGATTGAAGGGTATCCTTATGTTTTAGAAGATTGGGAGCAGCAAACTTAGTTTGAACAGTATGCTTGTGGCATATAATGATCTTTCAATGCTATGTTTGTTGAAGTCTGCTCCAGATACCTGTTAGAGGGAATCTCCTATTTAGATTCAGAAGAATGGTGTCTAACACCTCAAGGTTAGACAAGATGTCTGGACATTGTGCTTATGAGAAGAAATTTTCTTGAGGTGTGCATGCTCTGCATGTATTTTGATCTGGTCTTGAAGGTTGATCAACTACTGATGGTTGATTCTCTTGTGTCCCTTGCAAGAACTGTATATGGATTTCCATGGGTATTGTCTCCAAAGCTATGGTAAGTGGTTAAATGCACGTGTTTTAGACTGTTGTCTGAATTGATGTTGGAACATCATTTCAGTTCTTTGCTTCTTCAGTCAAAGAAGTTTTTGGATTTGTTTATGGTGAAGTGTAAGGTCAAGCCACTGGCCTAATTTGGATCAGACTATGGTGTGAATGGCTGTCATGGCTGGTTGTCATGAAGGAGAATCAGCTGGTGCCAAATGTGTGCAGAAGAATGATGTCCTACCTAGTGTGAGAAGGTAATATCACCTGTCTAATGATAAATACTTTAACGGGAGCTGCGTATTTGTTTGTCCTCTGATGAGGGTGTGCATGAGACTGATGTTAAATACTTTAACGGGAGCTAAGTATTTGTTTGAAGTGTTATGCAAGTCTGCAGTCTGAATATTATGATTCAGAAAGCTTGTTGAGAATTAATTTTTCTCTATGTAACTGTGTTGAGTAGCTTGGTTTAGGAAGTTGCTAACTTTTTAGAGTTTATTTCTCTCCATGGTGCTCTGGTGTATGACCACCAGAATTAGTTGCTGAAGGTGTTTTTTTTTGTGTGGAGATTCTCTAGTGTCAAGGACTTCTATGCAAACAATAAGTCATATGAATGGTGTTTTAAGAACCATAGTGATTAGTGTAACGATGAAAATCGGAGATCGAGATATTAATTAACTTGACTCACAAATAAGAAAGAGTCGCCACCGCACTTCATTATTTTCAAGGAAAAAGAGAAAAATGCGAAATAAAACCCATAACATGCAAGATAAAAGCAACACTAAAAGTAAAGCTATAATTATGCATTTTTGAAAAGATCGAAGGTTCGAGGGTTGGTTATGCAAAGGGAAGGTGTTAGCACTCAATGCATCTGCGGTACTCCGAAAGAACTTCTTATTATATCTGTGTTTTTGGTTAAAAAGTTTGTTTGCAAAAAGGATCAGGGAGATGAGAAGTTTTGAAAATGCAACGACCTAATGTCTAGGTTTTGGCTTAAAAAGGTGTAAATTTGAAAATAGGATTTTAAAGGTTTTAACTAATGAAAAACAAATATGAGGGATAAAATATAAAGACTCACAATGACATAAAGTCAATGAGACGATCTTTTCCCTTTGATTCAAACACAAAGATAATAATCAGATGAAGATCGGACAAGAACCATGCATCAAATAAAAATGGATAGTAACCATAGTCCAAGGATTAAAGAACCAATTTTAGGTTTTTTTTTATTTATTAAGTGGCTTATAACAAGCAAAAGAAAATAAGAAGCTCAAGTGAGCAAAGAGAAGATAAATGCTCAAGTGAGCAAAGAAAAAAATACATAAAGTAAAGAAAATAAAATGCTATAGATGATAAATGGCATAAAAGTAAAGAGAGGAAAATATAAAGTGCAGAAATATAAATGATATTAAAGTAAAGTTAATACAATATAAAGTTAATAATCTGATTTAGGATAAGTGTAACTTCATATGGAGCATAGAATGTATGTATCTATACATGTTATAGAAATGACACTTTGAAGTTCATTCTCTCATACATGTAGTACAATTAAGAAACATGGAGATCAAGACAAAGTCAAAGAAGATACATTATGACAAACTTATCATCAATCCCAAGTACCTTGAATGATCAAAGGACCATTTAGAGGTAGATTGGAAATGATGAAAATTCATCAAATATCTGACAAACTTAGATGAACTAAAAAAGCTCAAATGCTTTCCAAATTGATTCAAATAAAAATAAAAATAAAAATAAAATAGACAAAGAAGAATAAGATGAAGTCTATAATAAAAATAGTATAAATGTCATAAATTTCTCAATTTTTTTAATGAAATTAGACAGATGAATAATGAAAATTTATCTACTCAACCTCACGAACAAGAATCCATGCTCAAAATAAATAAATAAACAACAAAAAATTACATAAAAAAACGAAAATTAAACAACAATAAATCACTTTTGCTTTTGGAGTTTAAGAACACTTTTCAACTCTTGGTTTTGAATCAATGGAGTTTCCTTACAAAATGGTGATAACTATGATACTAAATAAATAAATAAAGAGTAAAAATGCAATAAAATTAAATAAAAAACAAGTATAATAGCCTACATATTCAATAAAAGGAAGAAATGACTTGAAAGAAAATGAAGAAAAAAGAAGAATAGAGTTTTGGCTTAGTGTAGTGAATGATTTGTGGTATTGTTCCTTCCAAATGAAAGAAAGATCTTATTTATAGGATGAATGAGGTGGGAGTGTTGATGTGACAATCCATGTGACTTTATGAGAATAGTTCTTGGTCATTGATAAGTACAAATTAACAATTCATGTGAAGTGTTTGTACTATATTATAATGGTCTCAACTTTTCTTTATTGACACAAAAAAACAAAAAGACAAAGTAATAATAATAAAATAATAATAATAATAATAATAATAATAATAATAACTAAAAGTGTTAGTAATAATAAAAAATACAAATAGAAAATAAAAGAGACATTAAATTAACTATTTATAATTTTTTCTTGAATTAAAATAAATGAAAATATAAGTGCAAATTAAAAGATATAAAATAAAATACATAAATGATATCAATATATAAATTTAAATTAATAAAAGAACATATTTTTAATAATTTTTTAGTAAAGAGGTAAAAATAGTAAATAAAAAAATAACATGATGCTAAATACATTTTTTTTTGTGATTTTTTAAATGGAAAAGAAATCATGAATAAAACACAATAAAAATCAAATTCCACTAAATTCATAAATGACTTCTAACGTTTCTATTTATTCGTGGTTTTTCAAAGCATAATCAGCTCTGAACTTGTAAAGAGAAATTATAGATGATGTCAAGGAGAATCATATGCAAAAAGAACTGCTCAAAAATTTCGAAATTTGAAAAAGTTATAAATTTTTGAAATCTAACTTAAGAATTGGCAAAAATAGGTCAAACCACTTGTGAACCTTTGCTATACAATGATGCGGATGGAATGCAGGATCTTAGATAAAAAAAATTAGGGTATGACATATGTCCCTATTTAAGTTTTTTCTATTGGAAATATGAAGATACTTAAATATAACATAAAATTCAATTTTTGGTTCTAAGATGCCACAAAATAGATATGATATCTTTTATATATATATATATATATATATATATATATATATATATATATATATATATATATATATATATATATATATATATTCTAACATTATATAACGGATCCGCAAATCGAACCAATCAAACTCGAAATTTGTGAACCGTCCAATTCATCATTTATTCATTGCTTCCATCAAGAATCAAGATGTTGGATGGAAATCCATCATTTATATTCATGATTGTTGAGAAATAACACTAAATTCACTCATCATACAATGTCTTTTCCAATTCTCTTGTGTTTCCCTATTATCAAAATCAAGCTCTGATATCCATTATTAATGCAATGTAGTGTTTCTTGCAATGCTAACAATCTAATGAATATATATTACGGTGAACAATGAATAATTAAATGAATCCGGTAACTTATGTAGATGAAATTGAGTTTTAAAAATAAAATTACAATAACTTTTATATTGTTTTTTTTGTTAAGTAACCAATTTAACTAACTAACTAATAATTAATTATTAGTTAAGTCACTAACAACAACTTAGAACCTTTATTTTTAGAGTTTAACACTTGACGATCTACGAGATATTTTTACACCTATCCCGCAAGACAGTTTTCTTTAAAGAAGGTTTTAAGAATGAAGACTTCAAACCAGACTTGAATATACACTATTCTAAAACTTGAACTCGCGATTATACAAACTTGATCATCATAATATTTGCACATATAGCTCCCACATCAAACATATTAAAAAAAGTCAAAAACAATCATACCAAAGTTTGTTAGCAAAATTTTCATGATCAACCACAATTCTAGAAGAAAAAAATCTTATCAAATCAATACTCAATAAAATAAAAATGTAGATACATGTTTAATTTTGTAAGAACAATATTACGTAGATTTTATAACATTGCCGTGGCTCAATGTAATTATCTCAAACGCAGCAAAATTCAAACATGCACTTACTAAATAATTAAATCGATTAAGCATGAATTTGCACGGATATTAGTTAAACAATATATATGCAATTATTTTGTAGAGTAAACAATATGAGAAGTGTTTCTAGAAAATTTGGTGTTCAGTTCAATGAAACCTTTGAACGTAGTTGTTTGAATCCAAACTTGTAAGGCACAAAAAACACACATATATGACACTAATTGCACATTGTTGCGACACATGTAAATATGTAATGTAACATTTATATTTTTCAATGATATGATGTCACCAACTGCGTCAACGAGTTGCCAACCGAGTCGAAGTAGCTGACGCGTCTTTAAACTCAGCAGCTTGTTTCGTTGAAATTTCTGAGACGCCTCATTTTACTCTTCCTTTTTCTTTCTCTACCTATAAATACCACTTTTCTCTAACTTCAAATTCAAACACATACATACCCTTTAATTTCAAGATTTTCTCACCTCCCCAAAATCAACTTTTCCATCAATTTCTAGCTTCTTTTTTCCAGAAAATAATGAAGACAGTGAGTATTTTGATCTTCCGAATTCTGAGTATTTTGTTGATGGCAATATCTCATACGGGACATGCTCAGAATTTGGATCTTTCACCGGCACCTGCTCCCACCAGTGATGGCACTGCAATGGATCAAAATATTGCTTATTTTCTTATGTTGCTGGCGCTTGTGATTACCTACATGCTCCATTGATTTTCTTTTTCTATTCATTTTTCTCATACCAAATTCCTGAATTTTTTTGTTGTTGGACTTGTCTATGTAATTATTACTGATGAAAATTGGTATTAATAAATATTCTTTCATACATGTTCTTCTACAATTGTGATCAAGATGAAATTATCTATATTTTAATTCAAGTTTTAATTTGTTTTAAATAAAAATATATGAAATTTAGGATTTGAATCATAGGACTCAAATAAAAAAAATACATGTAGCAAATGTGTGACGCGGTGGTTAAGGGATAGAGAAGAAAGAGGGAGGAAATAGGGAAATTGAATTCCCAGCACTCAATAGATCTATTATAGGGAGAGCTATGCACTGTGCTTATCTCAATAGTTGAAGTCCACCCATCAGTCTTGTGTATTTGACACCACATTCGGAGATGGTTCCAATCCTCGTTCATATATAAGCGTGGGTTTGCGACACACTAAAGTACAATTTATTTAATTCTTGCAAATTACACATCTCCGACTTTATTGATTTGAGTATTAGAGTGCTAATTTTGTAAGAATAAATCATCTTCATCTATCAGATACACTCATTGTCGCACTGGAGAGTTTCCACAATGGACTTCATCACTAATTTCTAGTTACATGTCAGAATAGTGGCATCGTGCTTGAGAATCATTTCTTGATTTTCTGGAAATTCCACGTTAGATCCTTCTAATCTCCTATGTTGCTTCATAACAACCGTTTCTATTAACTTATTCGGTCATCCCGAATTTCACAACCCTCAACAATGATAGCCGACCGCCCATCACAATGCTACACCTACAACCAATGTTGTTGCACAATTCCTCGTCTCCACTCTTAAAGATCCGCCTCCCCCCCCCCCCCCCCCCCCCCCCCTCGGGAGAAGCAGTCTGGTTGTAGTGACTTCTCTAAATCTCCACTAACTCTAGGCCGTGTTTGGAATGGAAACCCCTATAAGTTAATTACAAATCGTTTGGACACGTTGCTACATAATTATTTTAGAGTTGTTGTAATGACGTCTCTACCCCCCCCCCCCCCCCCCCCCCCCCCTTGTCAATAAGAGACATTTCTTCTCATGTCCTCAATTACAGAGGATTATCCCGTCTAATAGAACAACTCAAAAAAGGCACAAAGAGGCAGGCCATAAAATCGAAAGGGGAAGGCAAAACTAATGATTTAAAGGGCGAGAGACCCATTTCAGGATTTAGAGATGACAATAGGGTGTGAGGTGTCCCCAAAGAAGTTTTTCCATTGCTAATAACAACCAAAATCTCATACTACGAAGTATCTAGAATTGGGGGCTCAAGTGACATCATGTGCCTGATCTATTTAAGTGGTTAGGGTTGGAAATAGGAAGATTTTCCCCTATGCAACACCCATATACAAGTGTTGAATAACTCAATAACACACCATTGGGGCAACATATAGTTGATGATCACTTTGGGAGAAGGAAGAGATGCAAGGACGATAGACGTACAGTTCATGGTGATCCATTGTAGAAGTGTTTATAGTTGTATCTTAAGAAGTCCCATATTCACAACCCCTTACATCGTCACTTCTCTCGTCCACCTAAAGGTGAAATATCATATTGTTCATGAAGAACTAGTGACAGTCTATACACACCAAGCACAAGCCCGTTAAATACAAAAATTACTACCAAAAGACTCGAATGCGACTGCACTCTAGAAGAACAAGAAGATGAAAAAAGCTTTACCCTTAAAGTAGCACTGATTCGACGCTCGCATCCCCTCAAAGTTACACCGGTTCCACGAAAAATGATGAACACAATCTCCTAGTGGAATCTAGGATCAAGATACCAAGAACAATCTAGTACAACAAATTCATAGTCGTCAAACTCTATGGAAATGAAATTATAACTATAGAGATAGAGGCCAACCTACATGATATTCTGGAAAAAATCACCAGCATTGGCCTTAAGGACAACACAAATCTCTTCGATGTATCTGAATGATATGCCCAATATAGACCCAAGAATTGCATGTTATCAGTTGAACATCAACCCATCTTCCCAATAAACGACCCATAGAAGAAGGCGCCAATTGTCGAAAAAGACTATAGCTGCTAGGAACACCATTCAAGGACTCTTATTTGCAAAGTTTATTTTTGATTTGAAGTACAGTTAGTGGTTTTCCAACATGGTTATAGCAAAGAAAGCATCAGGCAAGTGGAAAAATGTGATTTGACTACATATATCTCAATAAGGCATATACCCTAAAGACTCATATCCATTGCCTAACATTGATAAACTGGTTGACAATTCAACTAGATAAAAGTTGATATCTATCATGGATGCCTATTTAGGATACAATCGAGTCCAATGCACAAACAAGACATGAACAAAACTATCTTCATGATAGAGAACACTAACTATATGTACAACATGAGGCCCTCTGGACTATAAATTTCAGGGGCAACATATTAAAGAAGGATGAACACGATTTTTGAAGCGGAGATCCGTGAGATGGTGGAGGTATATATGGATGACATGATCATAAAGTCCAACAAAGAGCAACTACACAGATCCTACCCCACTAGTGTGTTCAACCTTATCTGATAATACAACATGAGACTTAATCTAGAGAAGTGCAATTTTGGCACAAAGCCGACAAATTCTTGGGATTCTACTTGAATGATAGAAGCACTGAAGTCTACCTCAAAAAATGCGATATAGTTATCGAAAGTGAAACAAAAAACACAAAGGAGAAGATAATATGAAGTTTAATTTAAATGCTCACTGTTATTTGCAAATTTATTTCGAGGCCAGCCTAACATGTGCTGCCATTTTATAGACTCAAAAGAAAATAGGTGCAATTCTGTTAGAATCTAAAATGCGAGCAAGCCTTTCCAAATTAAAAACTGACTTCTATGCCTTCAACCCTCTCTAGCCCCATAACCATAGATATATTATTCCTCTATTTGGTCGTATTCTCAGAGGAAATAAGTGTAATTATCGTCAAAAAGGTAAACGACATTCAGATCCAGTTTTTTGTTTGTATCAAAGGTACTGGTCGGTTAGTACACACTAATAAAATCACTTTGGCCTTAATAACGACATCAAGGAAGCTGCAACACTACTTTTGGCACAAACAATGGTGATTTGACCAGACCAGCCTTAAAACAGATCATCCATAAGCCATACTTAGCATGAATGATGACTAAGTAGTTGATCAATATTTTTGAGTTCGAAAACTATTTTGAACATAAAAATACTCTTAAAGCTGAAATATTTGCAGTCTTCATTGGTGAAATGACGCCAACAACATCAGAATTATGTGCATTATTGCTTGAAAATATGCGATGTCACATGCAAGTATACATGTATTTTAAATTAACAAGTGATACAACTATAAAACTATCTTTTGTAAATGAACATGAGCAAGAATAAAAAAGTTGATGGTTATTGTTGTACCCCAAAATTTGCCCTCCCATATTCTTCAAAATTTGCAAAGAGCATGCTTCAAAATTCCCCAAGGGTTGCACAGTTCAAGGGCCTCCTAACAGTCAAAAACTAGGGTTTTGGTTCTGACAAAGAAAATGAAGTTCCCAAGGGTCCAATCAAGTCCCACAGGACTACAAACATGGTCAAGCATCTTCATACCAAGTTTCAAGACTTACAGCACAAAATTGCACAGTCAAAAACCCTAATTGCTCTACAGTCAACTGCAGGGGCAAAATGGTCATTTGACAGTCAAAAGTTCAAATTTTTGGTCAACATCTCATTTTGAAGCCACAAACATCATTTGATCAATTCTTGATCATGATTCTCAAAGCTTGGCTCAAAAAGTCTCAAGATGCAAAAGTTTCCATATTTGGACAGTTGAAAAAGTCAACTGTAACTTGACCAAGGCATAACTTCCACATGGATTATCAGAAAAATTCCATCCAAAGCTCATTTTGAAGATAAAGACATTTCCTACAACTCCTCTTCACACTTCAAGTCCAAGAAATGCTCTCACAAAAAGTTATCAATTTCAACATTATAGGTCATTTTCAAAAGTCAACAAAAAGGGACTTTAAGTCAAAGGCCATAAATTGAGATTGGTAAATCACAATGACATGGGACCAAATGAATTGGTTAGAGGACTCCAAGACCTTTCCAAAATGTCCAAGAACATGAGCAAAGCTTAAAAATTGAGCAAGATATGCCTTGTGGAAGTTGGGAAATTTTTGGATATTTTGAAAAGTCCACTTTGCTTCAAATGTCTTAAAATTGCTAATGGGCCACATTTTCTTCCAAGATTCATCATCCAAAGCATATGCACGACCATTTGGCCCAAAAGGGATTTATTCATCATTTTTATTTATTTATTTGAATTTTTAATTGCAATTAATTCATTTAAATTAAATAAAATATGGAAAAATACTAAACCAAAGTTTTTAAATCTTTTTGTGCAGAATAAACACTCCTTAAAGGCTCAAGATTCGTGCATAATCAAAATTGGAAGGTTTTGCCATGATTGGAATCAAAAACATGTGAAAAATATTTGAAAGAATTATGCATGAAAATCAAATATTGTTCTCATCAATGCAAAGATCTTTTGATTGAAAACTCAACCCTAATTCACTCCATACATAAGCAAGATGCAAACCTAATGCCAAGAGAACCAAAAAGATGCGCCCAAAGTTGAAGAGAAACATTGAAATTTTTGTGAAAAATTCCAAAACTGAAAACGTGATTACAAAGGGTTTCAAGACAAAATAATCATTCCATTGCATCCCTGAGACTTCAAGGAAAGTTTCTGGATCAAAACCATCATCTCTAACGCGAAGAATTGGTAGAATAACCCCGTCCTGTTCATACTTTTTTCCGCATTCTTGCATCACGATTCACGCATTATTGTCAATTTTTAATGTTTGATTTATATTCAGTTAACCATTCTAAAGCCAACCATATGTTTTAATTGAGTTTTCACGCATCGTATGAAGAATCACCATTGAAGCACTCTAGGGTTTCAGACTTGCAAAATTAGGGATTCCCTCGTCCAGAAAAATTAGACCACAAGACCAAGGCTATTGGATTCAGGAGCTTCCTGTGAATCGAACACACATGTCGCGCTCAATTTATGAGCCACCATGTGCTAATCGCTATTATCCTGTTTACCACTTAGTGGGGGTTTAAAACCCCCGCTATTCAATTTGTTTTTTTGTTTCAGGTACAGCAAGCCATTGGAGAAGATGGTGATGTGTAGGCCAATGATTGGAGCATTTGAAATTCGCGCGAAAATGTCCCACTAACGTTTGTCTTTTCTTATAATAATTATTTGTCATATAATAAACAAAGCGCGCGTTTGGTACAGATGGTAAAGGCGTTATCTCATAAAACCACTGGGACCTGGGTTCGATTCCCAGGTCCCCCACTTTGTTCAATATTTTTTCTTTCAACATAATCCCATGCAGATTCAATCCAAAGGCCTATCATACGTCCCTAATCCAAGCGTGCCACATGGCCACTGAGGGCAATCCAAAGGTTGAGATCTGATGAACACCATGGACACTGGTCAATGCATGTACACGTGACCAGGAAAGTCAAAAGAGGCATTGCTAGCCAAAGACCTCCAGTTTGGGGACAGAACCCCCCATTGGTTTGCCTTTTCATTCTTTTTTTTAATATTTTTATATTTTATTTGTTTTAATTAGTTTTATTTTAATTCATCAAATTAATTTTTCCACAATATAAAAAATAACAAAAATCAGAAAAAAATCATAAAAAATAAAATATATTTGATTTAATATTTTTGTAAATAAAATCTTGTATCAATTAATTTAGTTTTAAATTCTAGGATTAGTTTTAATATTTTCTTAATAAACTAAAATTTGTAGAATTAGGGTTTTTAAAGACTCTTATCCTTTTTTTTCTTTTTCTCATTATTAATAATTAATTTTTTTTTTGTAAATAAAATTGTATTAATTAATTAGGTTAATTTTAGGTTAAATTTTAATGCTTTTCTTAATAAATTAAAAATAACTAGATTTAGGGTTAATATTTAAATTTCATTTAATTCTCTCATAAAAATCCATAAATACAAAAAACTAAAAAAAAATAATTTCTTTTCATTTTAATTTAATTAATTTCATAATTACAATTTAATTTCCTTAAAAGGGTCCAACGCCCTCGCATTCCCGATTTTAATTCTCTTCGCATTTTTTATTTCTTTTCTTATAATATTAATGTAATTCTCCCAAAGCCGTGTAAATTGGACGTTTTATTTCTCGCACTTTATTTCTTTATTCAAATCGGGTCTTGGATTAAATTTGGCGATGTGGACCCGCGCCTTTGTAATAGTTTATGAACTTTAATTCTCGTCTCTTTTAAACTGTTAATAATTGCATGCAAGAATGAATGTCAAAATAAAAGCAACGCGTAGATCACCCCCGACATGAACAAGATAAATATAAATGAACATGACACACAAATCACACACCACCCCTAGGGTACGCTTCACTGTTGCCTTGCCTCTCGAAAGGTGATCGTCGAGTAGAGGATGTTTTAGTAAGTCCTCATGATCCGGGAACCTGGCATGAGGGTAGCTTCTAAGGTATCTTCCTATTGCTCCGGTGATCACTATGTCCCAAACCTTCGAATTGACCCGAACACCTCCAACGGTGGTGCTACCTACCTCTCAATGGTGGGATGGCACTACTTTAAAGGACATCTACACAGACGAATTCCTTAGGGTAGGTAGACGACTCTAGATACTTGCTCTAAATTTCAAAACAAATTCAAAAATACTTTTCACACCGACACCTTTTCAAAAAGCTTTCGAAAGCAAATTTTTCAAACACTCTTGAGGACCGATACAAGAGTCGAACTGGAATTTTCAAAGAAAACTTTTTTAAAACCCACAGTTGAAAAGCAAACAAACCATTTTTGAAAACACAAGTGAGCAAGTATCTAAGAGCCCATGGATAACCATGGATAGAAAGGGTGCTAACACCTTCCCTTTCTATAATCTACCTCCCGAACCGAGAGCAATCTCTATAAGGAATTTTTCTGTGCTTTTGTCCTTTCCATTTGGAGAAAATAAAAGACGGTGGCGACTCTTGCTTACCGCGACATTTCACGAACCAGCGTTAAACAGTCAGTTCCAGATCCACCGATCACAGAACTGGCGACTCTGCTGGGGACTCTTTATAAAGTGAGGTGTACCTTAGGACTAAGATCATTGTGTTTTCAATTGCTTTGACTTGTTTGCTTTAAATTGTGGGACTGTCTTGGGAGTTCTAATAGATCCTAACCCGGATCTGGGGATACCTTCTTAGAAAGTAGCAACAAGGCTGTGAGGGAACTGTGCGGGGTATACTGACATGGTTGAAACAGTCTGCCACGTTGATGTGGCACTTTGGTGTGTACCGGTAACCCTTGAGTTCAGTCAAGGAGAGTACGGGGCCTCCGCGTGGTGTTGTGAAGCATCAACTGACCTTAGGAACCTTAATTGAACTATCTTGGCCTCTTTAGGGTAATGAGATAACTGACTTTGGTGCAGTCCGAGGTTGGTTGATACTCGATACTACACTCAATTAAGGGTTGCTTTCCTGGAATATTTCGGTCGCCAGTTCAGTGGCTAAATCGAAACGATGAACAATGAAAGCAATCCAGTGATATTGGGACCCTTAGAACCCGGTTACTTCTAATAGGACATGTTGAACCCACCAACTTCAAGAGGGTAATACCCAAACCCCATGCTGGTCTAAACTCTAAGGGTTTCTCTTGTGTGACTTGTGTGCCTTCGTACTTGACTACTTGCATGCTTGTTATCTGACACATGAACTACTTGTAGGTTTTGTTTACAGTCCTTAATTGGGACTCATAACAGGGTTTACTAAGTTTCGTGCAGGTTTTGTTTATAGTCCTTAATTGGGACTCATGACAGGTTTTACTTGAGTTTCTTGCAGGTTTTGGTTTGCAGTCCTTAATTGGGACTCGAAACAGGGTTTACTTACATCACCCCATGCATACCATAACATCATACCATTACATACATCCTAACCCATTTCAAGGATCTCAAGGGCTTGTGATGCAGGTCATGCTGAACCAATTATCCAGCAAGGGGCAAACGGGATTTATTTTCCTCTAGCCAAGGTTGTCAGGGGCTATGACCCACTGGATATGGTGAGCCTTTGACCCTTGAAGAAGGACTCTCAACAACATGCAGTTCCTTCAATCCAGCTACCAGACCCAAATTCTAACAAACTTTCTTGTTTATCCCGCGAGGTCCTTGAAAACATTACATGCATGTCATACACATCATTGCATAACAGGTACCCTTGTTGCAGGTCACTTACCTTTCTTGCTGTCTATTTCAGCAATGGCTTCCCAACAAGATAACCAGGACCTTCTTGCTCAAGAGACTCGGTTCGGGGAAATCCTCCTGAATCTATCCAAGGGGCAGGAGGAGCTAAGGACACTTCTCATGGAGACTTTGGTCAGGAACAGCGCTGAGGACGAACGGCTGAAACATCTGCAAGCTGAAGTGGATGCAATGAGAGCCCAGATGCTGGGGCAGGTAACTATCATCCAGGACTTAGCTCAAAGACAAGAAGAGCTCGGAGTTCTCATCAACCAACTGCTTCAGGGTAACCAACTGGGGAAAACGTCTAAGGGTAAAGAGCCAGTCACCCTTCAACCATCTTTGAGACAAGGAGATAAGGGGAGAGCTCCTCAAATGGCTTCAGTGTCACAAACTCAGCAGCAACTTCACCAGCTTCAGCCAGACAAGCCCAGGAGGCAATTTACCCAGCTCAACATGTCGCTGTTTCAAGCTTTACAACGCCTGTTGAGGTTGAATCTGATCACATTAAAGGCTCATCCTCGGAACCCCAACACAGCATCTCCTATCTATGATCCCAATAAAAGGTGTGCCTACCACTCTGCCTGTCCAGGACATGATACAAATGAGTGATGGGCTCTGAAGAACAAGATCCAGGACCTGATTGATGAAGGGGCACTGGAGTTCACACAAGATGGTCAGGCTGAGTTTTTCTACCATCCCTCCAAGGCTCACAGTTTGAAGTGACAGGCCCTGAGACTAGAAAACTTTTGTTCATTAGAATTTTTCAAATTGTAATTTTCTTTTGTTCAAACATTTAATCATGTTAAACGTTGTTATTTCATTAATGCATCGCATATGTCTGTTTTGAAGCAATATATTCGTGTTCACTATATGCAAATTATTCTCATATTTTTTCTGATGATCAACTCTCCATTAATAATTCTAAGCCTCTTGAGGGAGGATGACGAAAACGATACCACGATCTACAATATGCTTTTGAACATACCCCGCTGATGAGGTACATGCATTGGTTCAATTCCTAAACACCGGAGTTATAAGGAAGATAATCCCTCGTCAACCCCTCTGAGACAAAGAAGTAGGAGTTTTTCTTTTTTGAAATTTAAAACCCTTAATCATAACCTGGGGCAGGGTAGTCTCTCAGTTGATCCAAGTGCATAACAAATGGCACCAAAGAGGTCCTTACGAAAAAAGAAGACAGTGATGGTTCCGAATAATCATAAGGGTAGGCAGTCATTATATCTCAAAAAAAATAAGAACCCAATAAGTCAAAACCTATGAAGGGGACTTACAAAACTGGGGCATCCCGCTGACTGTAATTCCAAAAAGGAAACAGCTCAGGCAAAAAACAGGGATAACAAAATCAAAAAAAGAGGTCCTACAAACCCTCAGCAAAAAAGAGATGACTGCCTATTCAAATAAATGTTCAACATCCGAACCATCACTGGAATTTCAGAGCAAATACTCAAACAAGGTCTAATGTATGATCAACTGAGTTTAGGTTTGGAGAACATCACGAAGAGCGGGTGGGTACAAATATAATTTGAGCCTTTATCCTTTGTTTCTTACACCGTGAACCAGGCCACATTATAACCCTTAAAAGTCCTAGCTGAAGCACGGGTTAGTTCGAAAGCATACTGTTACAAAAGGTATCCTGACTCCTTAAGGCTTGCGATAAAATACGGAGTTGACATCACGTTTTACAAACATTCACTTGTTTTATGAAAAAGAATTCATTTTCAAAAAAACTTCGAAACAGACGTAAGCTTTGCATTTTTAACATAACTTTGTTTGCATATGACCTTTTGTTTGAACAGCATAAAAGTTCGCACGACGAATGCCTAATGAACGAAAGCTCCTCCAATCAAGGGGCATGACATGATCATGGTCTATCATCTGGGACAGTCCAATCAAGATTCGGAGAATCTCTCAAAGGCCAAACAACCTGGGGCAAATCTCCGACTGAGTCACTTAGGGCACTCCAGCAACGAATCTTGCATGACCAAACATCTTCTGGTAGCGTGGCAACACAACAACAGGGGCACCTCCCTACATTATGAGAACATGGACATCGTCGAAAAAAATACTGCGCACAATCAAAGACCCGCTAGGTTGACACACCTAGGCAAAAATAAGGGCTTCCCGGCGAATCAAAAGGGTTCGGGCTAAAATAAGGGATGAAATGAAAAAAATATGTACACCCGGCAAGTCGAAAACCTGAAAAGGCGGCTTGGGCAAAAATGGGTATCCCGGTGGACTGAAAACCCGAAAAGGCGGTCCAGGCAAAAGTTAGGGATCAAAGCGTACGACTATGTCCTGTCATCTTGTCACCTGCCTACCAGAAGAAGGCTGGTCCATCAACAACTATCAGCACCTCACGGGTCTTCCTGTCCCACATCAGAAACAGGGGCAAGGATGAGTTGTCCAAGAAATCTAGTTGTTCCGTCCTCCAAGGTATAAAGGTGGGCTCGGCTGGAGAACATAACCCGTACCTTAAATTCCCCAGAGAGTGAGTCAGCAAGTCAACACACTCTCCCCAAGCAAAGTTACAGTCAACCTTAAGGAAGTTGGGTATCCCCCGCAGAGCTCAACATTCCCCAGCCGTACATGCATTCTTAACAAGCATCCCCGGCAGTCTTGGCCTAAAGATTGTTCCCCGGTGGCATATCAAACATTCAATGGAGTCACCTTCCCTGATACAGCTCAATACTTCCCCAGGAGAGTCCAATCCAGTTTCCCCAGGAAAGCTGGAATTCATCTCCCCAAGCAGTAAGCTTATCCCCAATAGATTCTAGAAGCTTATCCTCGCGGAGCACGAACGCGTTCCCCGGCTTTATTCAAAGAGTTATTTCCTTACCAGGATATAACTGGGTTATCCTCAGCCAAAAGCCACGGAAAGAGCATCCTCGACGAATTCTTCTCATCCCCAGCGAAGTCTATTAACACTTCCAACACAACAAGGGTATCCCCAGCAAGTTATTATCAACAACTCAGCAAAGTATCTCTCTCCCCACAGAGTATTGCTTCCTAGCAAGATCGTTAGAGTACTTTTTTCCTCGTAGAGTAATCCATTCGCCAAGCTTATTCCCCAACAGAGTTATCTTCTCCTACTGGTATTCTTGCAACTATCATCCCCAGCGGAAGCGAAAATCTATTCTCCAACATCAGCCCAGGAGTGACTTCCCGGCACCCGTCAAGGATTTATTTTCCTAAGACGAAAACATACATTCATAAACATCACATATATCATTATAGCATGCATATACGCATCATATCTTACAAATCTCATTTATGTTGAGAACATCATTGCTTGATCCATATCATGCATTGCATATGACTGACCTTTACCTTTCAGGAAAGATCCAGTTAAGTTCTCAGCTATATTTCAATACCTTGACCGGTTCAGTTAAATCGACCCTAAGATTTTACTATTTCTTATCCAGTCAAAGGTCTTCTCTGGTTCAGTCAGATCGACCCTAAGATCTCCCTGTTTCTTATCCAGTTGAAGACATTTCAAGACCTAGACCGGTTCAGTTAAATCGCCCCTAAGATTTTACTGTTTCTTATCCAGTCAAAGGCCTTCTCTGGTTCAGTCAGATCGACCCTAAGATCTCCCTGTTTCTTATCCAGTTGAAGATTTCAAGACCTAGACCGGTTCAGTTAAATCGCCCCTAAGATTTTACTGTTTCTTATCCAGTCCAAGGCCTTCTCTGGTTCAGTCAGATCGACCCTAAGATCTCCCTGTTTCTTATCCAGTTGAAGATTTCAAGACCTAGACCGGTTCAGTTAAATCGACCCTAAGATTTTTCTGTTTCTTATCCAGTCAAAGGCCTTCTCTAGTCTAGTTAAATCGAACCCTAAAAGATTTTCCTAATAAAGACTCAGTAGAAGATACCCAAGATTCTCTCAGCGTTACTGTTGAGGTAGTAATCATCCCCAGATTCTCTCAGCGTTCCTGTTGAGGTAGTAGTCGCCCCAAGATTCTCTCAGCGTTCCTGTTGAGGTAGTAATCGTCCAAGGTTCTCTCAGCGTTCCTGTTGAGGTAGTAACCATCCCTGGTTCATTCATCACCTTTTGAAGCTCTAGATCCAACTCCTGTAACCAGTCAGGACACATCTACACAAAGAATTTGAAGACCAGCTCCTGTAACAGGCCAGGTAATCATTTTTCTTTTTCAGGTACGCAAGCTCTCGCTAAGGAATCTCTTACGCGATCTACATCCAGATGGCATCCATAAGCTCATCCACCATCCATCATCTCTCAGCATGGCATCTATAAGCCCATCATCCTATCCATCAATCTCCAAATGGCATCTATAAGCCCATTCACATCATCACACTACTATGTGAGCGCAAATTTCTGGGCACTCTAGTGTTCAATCATCTTCCACCTTCGGATTACGAAAGGCACGTCAGCCAATCTGCATCCTCAGGTCTAAGAAGATTGAACAGGGGCAACTGTTGTACCCCAAAATTTGCCCTCCCATATTCTTCAAAATTTGCAAAGAGCATGCTTCAAAATTCCCCAAGGGTTGCACAGTTCAAGGGCCTCCTAACAGTCAAAAACTAGGGTTTTGGTTCTGACAAAGAAAATGAAGTTCCCAAGGGTCCAATCAAGTCCCACAGGCCTACAAACATGTTCAAGCATCTTCATACCAAGTTTCAAGACTTACAGCACAAAATTGCACAGTCAAAAACCCTAATTGCTCTACAGTCAACTGTAGGGGCAAAATGGTCATTTGACAGTCAAAAGTTCAAATTTTTGGTCAACATCTCATTTTGAAGCCACAAACATCATTTGATCAATTCTTGATCATGATTCTCAAAGCTTGGCTCAAAAAGTCTCAAGATGCAAAAGTTTCCATATTTGGACAGTTGAAAAAGTCAACTGTAACATGACCAAGGCATAACTTCCACATGGATTATCAGAAAAATTACATCCAAATCTCATTTTGAAGATAAAGACATTTCCTACAACTCCTCTTCACACTTCAAGTCCAAGAAATGCTCTCACAAAAAGTTATCAATTTCAACATTATAGGTCATTTTCAAAAGTCAACAAAAAGGGACTTTAAGTCAAAGGCCATAACTTGAGATTGGTAAATCAAAATGACATGGGACCAAAGGCATTGGTTAGAGGACTCCAAGACCTTTCCAAAATTTCCAAGAACATGAGCAAAGCTTAATAATTGAGCAAGATATGCCTTGTGGAAGTTGGGAAATTTTTGGATATTTTGAAAAGTCAACTTTGCTTCAAATGTCTTAAAATTGCTAATGGGCCACATTTTCTTCCAAGATTCATCATCCAAAGCATATGCACGACCATTTGGCCCAAAAGGGATTTATTCATCATTTTTATTTATTTATTTGAATTTTTAATTGCAATTAATTCATTTAAATTAAATAAAATATGGAAAAATACTAAACCAAAGTTTTTAAATCTTTTTGTGCAGAATAAACACTCCTTAAAGGCTCAAGATTCGTGCATAATCAAAATTGGAAGGTTTTGCCATGATTGGAATCAAAAACATGTGAAAAAGATTTGAAAGAATTATGCATGAAAATCAAATATTGTTCTCATCAATGCAAAGATCTTTTGATTGAAAACTCAACCCTAATTCACTCCATACATAAGCAAGATGCAAACCTAATGCCAAGAGAACCAAAAAGCTGCGCCCAAAGTTGAAGAGAAACATTGAAATTTTTGTGAAAAATTCCAAAACTGAAAACGTGATTACAAAGGGTTTCAAGACAAAATAATCATTCCATTGCAATCCTGAGACTTCAAGGAAAGTTTCTGGATCAAAACCATCATCTCTAACGCGAAGAATTGGTAGAATAACCCCGTCCTATTCATACTTTTTTCCGCATTCTTGCATCACGATTCACACATTATTGTAAATTTTTAATGTTTGATTTATATTCAGTTAACCATTCTAAAGCTAACCATATGTTTTAATTGAGTTTTCACGCATCGTATGAAGAATCACCATTGAAGCACTCTAGGGTTTCAGACTTGCAAAATTAGGGATTCCCTCGTCCAGAAAAATTAGACCACAAGACCAAGGCTATTGGATTCAGAAGCTTCCTGTGAATCGAACACACATGTCGCGCTCAATTTATGAGCCACCATGTGCTAATCGCTATTATCCTGTTTACCACTTAGTGGGGGTTTAAAACCCCCGCTATTCAATTTGTTTTTTTGTTTCAGGTACAGCAAGCCATTGGAGAAGATGGTGATGTGTAGGCCAATGATTGGAGCATTTGAAATTCGCGCGAAAATGTCCCACTAACGTTTGTCTTTTCTTATAATAATTATTTGTCATATAATAAACAAAGCGCGCGTTTGGTACAGATGGTAAAGGCGTTATCTCATAAAACCACTGGGACCTGGGTTCGATTCCCAGGTCCCCCACTTTGTTCAATATTTTTTCTTTCAACATAATCCCATGCAGATTCAATCCAAAGGCCTATCATACGTCCCTAATCCAAGCGTGCCACATGGCCACTGAGGGCAATCCAAAGGTTGAGATCTGATGAACACCATGAACACTGGTCAATGCATGTACACGTGACCAGGAAAGTCAAAAGAGGCCTTGGAACATTGGGCCTGATTGCTAGCCAAAGACCTCCAGTTTGGGGACAGAACCCCCCATTGGTTTGCCTTTTCATTCTTTTTTTTAATATTTTTCTATTTTATTTGTTTTAATTAGTTTTATTTTAATTCATCAAATTAATTTTTCCACAATATAAAAAATAACAAAAATCAGAAAAAAATCATAAAAAATAAAATATATTTGATTTAATATTTTTGTAAATAAAATCTTGTATCAATTAATTTAGTTTTAAATTCTAGGATTAGTTTTAATATTTTCTTAATAAACTAAAATTTGTAGAATTAGGGTTTTAAAAGACTCTTATCCTTTTTTTTCTTTTTCTCATTATTAATAATTAATTAATTATTTTTTTTTTGTAAATAAAATTGTATTAATTAATTAGGTTAATTTTAGGTTAAATTTTAATGCTTTTCTTAATAAATTAAAAATAACTAGAATTAGGGTTAATATTTTAATTTCATTTAATTCTCTCATAAAAATCCATAAATACAAAAAACTAAAAAAAATAATTTCTTTTCATTTTAATTTAATTAATTTCATAATTACAATTTAATTTCCTTAAAAGGGTCCAACGCCCTCGCATTCCCGATTTTAATTCTCTTTGCATTTTTTATTTCCTTTCTTATAATATTAATGTAATTCTCCCAAAGCCGTGTAAATTGGACGTTTTATTTCTCGCACTTTATTTCTTTATTCAAATCGGGTCCTGGATTAAATTTGGCGATGTGGACCCGCGCCTTTGTAATAGTTTAGGAACTTTAATTCTCGTCTCTTTTAAACTGTTAATAATTGCATGCAAGAATGAATGTCAAAATAAAAGCAACGCGTAGATCACCCCCGACATGAACAAGATAAATATAAATGAACATGACACACAAATCACACACCACCCCTAGGGTACGCTTCACTGTTGCCTTGCCTCTCGAAAGGTGATCGGCGAGTAGAGGATGTTTTAGTAAGTCCTCATGATCCGGGAACCTGGCATGAGGGTAGCTTCTAAGGTATCTTCCTATTGCTCCAGTGATCACTATGTCCCGAACCTTCGAATTGACCCGAACACCTCCAACGGTGGTGCTACCTACCTCTCAATGGTGGGATGGCACTACTTTAAAGGACATCTACACAGACGAATTCCTTAGGGTAGGTAGACGACTCTAGATACTTGCTCTAAATTTCAAAACAAATTCAAAAATACTTTTCACACCGACACCTTTTCAAAAAGCTTTCGAAAGCAAATTTTTCAAACACTCTTGAGGACCGATACAAGAGTCGAACTGGAATTTTCAAAGAAAACTTTTTTAAAACCCACAGTTGAAAAGCAAACAAACCATTTTTGAAAACACAAGTGAGCAAGTATCTAAGAGCCCATGGATAACCATGGATAGAAAGGGTGCTAACACCTTCCCTTTTTATAATCTACCTCCCGAACCGAGAGCAATCTCTATAAGGAATTTTTCTGTGCTTTTGTCCTTTCCATTTGGAGAAAATAAAAGACGGTGGCGACTCTTGCTTACCGCGACATTTCGCGAACCAGCGTTAAACAGTCAGTTCCAGATCCACCGATCACAGTTATCACAAGTTCAGTTTGGAGTAAACAATGGTGAAAACAATTTAATAAGAGTAAATGAAGTCAATAATGGAGATCTTGTTGGGCAATGATCAGTTAATATAACTTGTCTATTGTGTGTACATGATGTGTTAAGTTGTGCCATAAGAGGTTATAAAGTGATCTTATGGTGTATCTCTATAGCATCAGAAACTTATACAGCAAATCAAGGGGATAAATTTCTAAGCGTTACTTATAGCTTTAATGCAAGTCTTATTTTATTGTGAATGTCCTCTATGATTGTATCTCTTTATATCTAAAGTAGATAATCTATTGAATATATCTATCCTACTATTTTTAATCACTTTTATCATAAAATCCACTTATTGTTGGATCTCTCACAACAACAAGCTTGTATCCTTTTCTAAGTTGATCATTCAAATAAGCAAATTTATGACAACTTAACACATGATAAAACAAAGCACTAACATAAAGTGTGTACCAAAATAAAATCAAAGTATAGAACATAGAAAATTAAACATCACATAAAGTTATGTACCAAAATAAAACCAGAGTATAGAACATAGAGAAATAAGGAAAAGATTCCCACTAATCTAAGGCAATCTCCAAACCAAGACTCATATTAGCAACATGCCCATGAAAAGCCTTAGGTGTCAAACCTTTGGTTAATGAACCATCTAACATTAAGTATATCCCTATATGTTATATCAAAATTTTCTTTTCCTAAACTCTTTCTTTCACAACAAGATACTTGATATAAAATAATTTAATTTTGTAGAACTTATTTTGTTGTTAGAGTAGAGCACTACTGCAATATTGTCACAATGAAACTTCAATGGCCTTTCGATTCTCCTAATGATTTGCAGGCCCGTGGCAAAGTTCCGTAGCCAAATTGCATGATTTGATGCCTCAAAGTTAGCCACAAACTCTACTTCCATGGTGGAGGGATACAGTAAATTCTTTTTGGAAGAATTCCAGAAGACAGCTCCTCCAACAAGGACAAAGATGTAACCAAATTTGGAATGTATGTTATCCGATCATCCTACAAAATTGGAGTTAGAATACCCAATGATCTCCAAGTTATCTGACTTTTGATAAGTGATCATGGAGTCTCTAGTTCTCTCTAGGTAGAGCTTTACACGCTTTACTGTTATCCAGTGTTGCATACGAAGGTTTTTTAGATATCTTTCAAGTACTCCTATAATGAATGCTTAGTAGGGATGTGTGAAAGATTGAGCATACATAATACTTCCCATAAATGAAGCATATGGAATCTTATGCATCTCTTCTTTTTCAAGACACGTAGTGGGGAACTATTTGAGACTAAACTTGTCTCCTCTAGCAACAGATTTGTCTCCTAGTTTTCTATTTTTCACGGAGAACTTATCCAAAAATGTATCAATATAGCTTCTATGTGAGAATCCTAAAATACCTTGAGAGCGTTCTCTAAGTATTTGAATTCCAAATATAAAGGAGGTGTATCCAAGATCTTTCATTTCAAAAGTATTTGTGAGAAATCTCTTAGTTTCGTGCAATAAGCCTATATTGTTGCTTCCCAAATAGATATCATGTACACATAGTGTAACACCCCTGATTTTCATCCGAGACATGACTCAGAAATCACCAAAATACTTTTTTAAACGAAAATAAAATGCTTTAAAAAATTGAATCAACTGAACTTCAATCCAAATTCATAAGCGGAAAATCACCGCACTTCTATGAATCTTTTATAGTATCTTAAAAGTACTTAATTCACCCCCTCTTAGGCGCACTTCGTACTTACAATTGGTATCAGAGAAGGTTATAGGTAACCTGTTCCTAAAAGATCCATAATGGCTTCCGCAAATCAAAATCCCGTTTTCAGAGATGGTGGTAGTAACAACAAGCCTCCTCTATTTTGTGGTGAATATTTTGAATTCTGGAAAATTCGCATGAAGGCACATCTAGAAGCACAAGGAGAAGAAATATGGGATGCCGTTGAAAATGGTCCATTTATCCCTATAACGGTAGTCAATCGTGTTGGCCCATCAAAGCCTAAAACTGCATGGGACGATGATGATAAGAAGAAAGTTCTCTATGATAAAAAGGCAATAAACCTTCTTCAAGGTGCACTTAGTATGGATGAATTCTTCTGTGTCTCGGCATGCAAGACAACAAAAGAAATATGGGATATCTTGGTACAAACTCATGAAGGAACGATTGAAGTAAAAAGATCAAGACTAAATACCCTAAGTCAAGAATACGAATTATTTCAAATGCAGCCCAGAGAAACCATTCTTGACTTACAAAAGAGATTTGTGCACTTGACAAATCATCTAAGTGCTCTTGGTAAAACTTTGACGAATGATGAACTAAATCTGAAAGTACTTAGGTCCTTAACTAGGGAATGGCAACCAAAGGTAGCGGCAATTTCAGAAAAGAAAAGCCTCTCCAACATGACATCCGCAACATTATTTGGAAAACTTCAAGAATATGAAACGGAACTCGGAAGACTTGAAAAGCATGAAAATCAAGAGAAGAAATCCAAGAATATTGCTTTGAAGATAGATTCCAAGGAAGTTGAAAAGGAAGACAATCTGGAAGAAGATGAAAACTTCATGCTTCTTGTTAAAAGGCTTGATAAGTTCTTTGGTAGAAATGATAAACCTTTCTCTCATTCAAAAGGAAAGAAACAATTTAAGAAAAAGGAAGCTTTCACATCAACACAAGAAATCACATGCTATGAATGTGGTAAGCAAGGTCATATCAAGCCAGATTGTCCAAAACTCTCCAAGAAAGGTGGCTTCAAAAGCAAGAAGGGATTCAAGAACAAAAAGGCTTATGTCACATGGGAGGACAATGAACTAAGTTCCTCATCCGATAGTGATGAAAGTGAAAATCTAGCATTGATGGCCTCACACCATTCCGATGATGAAGACAATGAGGTTAGTAATGAATTTTCTCTTTTTGATAGTGATGCACAAGGTGCTATAGATGAACTATTGAATGAATGCAAAATTCTGTATAAAACCATTTCATCACAAAAGAAACAAATTTCATCCTTAGAAGAAAAATATGACTCTATGGAAAAAGATTTCAAAGAAGAAAAACAAAAATCAAGTGATGAACAAAAATAGAATTTTGTATGCAAAAACTGTGATTCACTCTCTTTCCAAATTGTCCAATTACATAGAGTCATTGAAAGATATGAAAAAGGAAAAATTGGATTGGAAGGTGTCCTTAGCCAACAAAGATACTCCAATGATAAAAGTGGACTTGGATATTTAAAGTTTTCAAAACCAAGTTCTAACAAAACTATCTTTGTTAAGGCTAGTGATCAATCATCCAAAGAGAAAGTGAGCAAACCTAAAATAGTTCGCCACTATCCTAAAAAGAAAACATTTCCTAAGAAGAAGTCTTATCCTTTTAGATATAGAAGTAACTTTGAACCTACTTGTTTTTATTGTGGCATTAAAGGCCATACACCTAATGCTTTCTATGTTAGAAACTTCAGTGTGGCAAGTGGGCATCATGTATGGGTAAAGAAAGGCACTAATTATGAAGGACCCAAAGCAACTTGGGTACCTAACAAAACCTAATTTTTTTGCAGGTATGCTTGAAGACCACATGCAATCTTTGGTATCTTGATAGTGGTTGTTCAAAGCATATGACAGGAGATATAAACCAATTTTCAAATCTAGCGCTAAAGGCCAAGGGTTTTGTCACTTATAGAGACAATAATAAGGGGAGAATACTAGGCAAAGGCAAAGTTGGTGCTCCACCTTTCACATCCATTGAAGATGTTCTTTATGTTGAAGGGCTAAAGCACAATCTTCTTAGTATTAGCCAACTTTGTGACAAAGGATTCAAAATCAAGTTCACCAAGGATGAATGCTTGATAGAAGACAAAGTCACTCATGAGGTTATACTTAAAGGTAAAAGAATCAATAATATATTCATGATTTCCCTTGATGATCCATCTTTTAAGGTTAAATGTCTCATGGCGAACAACGATGATTCATGGCTGTAGCACAAAAGAATTTCTCATATTCACATGGAACACTTGAATAAATTAATCAAGCATGATCTTGTCATTGGATTGCCTAAGAGAAATTTAGTCAAAGATAGACTATGCGATGCTTGTCAAAAAGGGAAACAAACTAGATCAACTTTCAAATCTAAGAATATGGTGTCCACTACTAGGCCACTACAATTGTTACATATGGACTTATTTGGTCCATCGAGAACAAGGAGTTTCGGAGGTAATGTATATGCTTTGGTTATTGTTGACGATTTCTCTAGATATACTTGGACATTCTTTTTAGTGCAGAAAAGTGATGCATTCAAGGCGTTCAAGAAGTATGCTAAACAAATTCAGAATGAGAAGTCTCTAACAATTGCCTCAATAAGGAGTGACCATGGCGGAGAATTCCAAAATGCTCTATTTGAAGAATTTTGTGGAGAACATGGAGTATCTCACAACTTCTCGGCATCAAGGACTCCTCAATAAAATGGAGTGGTAGAAAGAAATAATAGGTCTCTTGTGGAACTTGCTAGAACAATGCTTAGCGATTCAAACCTTCCGAAATACTTTTGGGAGGATGCGGTGAGCACGGCATGTTTTGTTAGCAATAGAGTTAACATTAGACCGATCTTAAAGAAAAATCCATGTGAACTCTTTAAAGGGAGGAAACCAAAAATTGCTTTCTTTCACATCTTCGGATGCAAATGCTTTATCTTAAACAATGACAAAGATAACCTTGGTAAGTTTGATGAAAAATCCGATGAAGGTATTTTCCTTGGTTACTCTCTTTCTAGTAAAGCATATAGACTTTACAACAAAAGAACTTTGACAATTGAAGAATCTATGCATGTTTCTTTTGATGAAACTAACCCCTCCAAGGAGGATAATATTGTTTGTGATAATGATGATGATGAAATACTAGAAGGTCCTCAAGAAAATTCTTCCAAAGATCATCCCATTTGTGATCGGTGGATCTGGAACTGACTGTTTAACGCTGGTTCGCGAAATGTCGCGGAAGCAAGAATCGCCACCGTCTTTTATTTTCTCCAAATGGAAAGGACAAAAGCACAGAAAAATTCCTTATAGAGATTGCTCTCGGTTCGGGAGGTAGGTTATAGAAAGGGAAGGTGCTAGCACCCTTTCTATCCATGGGCTCTTAGATACTTGCTCATTGTGTTTTCAAAAATGGTTTGTTTGCTTTTCAACTGTGGGTTTTAAAAAGTTTCTTTGAAAATTCCAGTCCGACTCTTGTATCGGTCCTCAAGAGTGTTTGAAAAATTGCTTTCGAAAGCTTTTTGAAAATGTGTTGGTGTGAAAAGTATTTTTGATTTGTTTTTGAAATTAGAGCAAGTATCTACGAGAACCTACCTACCCTAAGGAATTCGTCTGGGTAAATGTCCTTTAAAGTAGTGCCATCCCACCATTGAGAGGTAGGTAGCACCACCGTTGGAGGTGTTCGGGTCAATTCGAGTTTAGGGACATGGTGATCACCAGAGCAATGGGAAGACACCTTAGAAGCTACCCTCATGCCAGGTTCCCGGATCATGAGGACTTACTAAGACATCCTCTACTCGACGATCACCTTTCGAGGCAAGGCAACAGTGAGGCGTACCCTAGGGGTGGTGTGTGCGATTTGTGTGTCGTTTTCAGATAATTTGTCTTGTCATGTCATAGGTGTTCTACGCTTGTTTTTATTTTAATCCATACATTCTTTCATGCCATTTGTTAACAGTTAAAAATATTACGGGAAAGTAAAAATCTAAAGCTATTACAAAAGGCGCGGGTCCACATCGCCAAAATTAACCAGAACCCGATTTGACAGAAAAATAAATAAAGAATTAAAAGAAGAGTGCGAGAAAAATTGAAATGTTACAAGGCTTTGGGATAGATACATAAATATTATAAAGAAATAAAATAAATATGCGCATAAGAATTAAATCGAAACGAGGGCGTTGGACCCTTTTTGCAAAATTAAAATCACATGGAATTAATTAAAAAAAAGAGATGTTTTTGGTATTTTATGATTTTTTAAGATTTTAAGGAAAAAGAATTAATTGAAATTAAATGCTAACCCTAATTCTATTTTATTTTTAATTTATTAAGAAAACATTGAATTTTAACCTAAATTAACCCTAATTTTTTTATATACAAATTTAATCATAAAAATAAATATTTGGTTATTTAATTACTATGAGAGAAAAAGAAAAAAAAGAATAAATTATTAATTAAGCCCTAATTCTATGTTTTTTAGATTTTTTATTAAAAGAATTAAAATTAAAACCTAATTTAACTAAGTTTAATTACATGCAAATTTATGAAAATACTAGAAATAAAAATATTTATTATTTTAATTTTTTTCTGATTTTTATGTGTGTTTTTTTTATATTTATGAAAATAATTAATTAATCAAACAAATAATAATTAAAAGAAAAGTAGAAACAATGCAAAAGAAAATATAAAAAAAAAAAAGCAAACCTAGGGGGGTGTCAGTCCCCAATATGGAGGTATAGCCCAAGCAATTCAGGCCCATTTCAATTCCTGGCCTTGTGGACTATTTTACTCACGTGCAGAGGCGTTGACCAAGATGCATCATGTTCCTCAATTCTTGGCCTTTGATTGAATTTCATTGGACGCGTGGACGCTGGATTCTGAAGGTGTATCATGGAACAATAACGTTGAACCTGCATGTGATTGTTAATTGGAAAATAATATTGAGAAAGTGAAAACCTGGGGCTCGAACCCAGGTCACTAACTTTACCAACAACTTCGCTTGCCATCTGATCCAACCAACGCGCTTGTATATTAAACATCAAACAATTAATATAAAATAAGAACACACATTGATAATGTTTTAGCGCGAAATTTAAAAGAGCCAATGGTTGCTGGCCACGAGTTCATCTTCTTCGTTGTATTTTATTTTTCTGAAATACAAAGGACAAAGGCCACGGTTTCCTGAGTGTCCTCTTAGGCCATCTATGGAAAAATAGCGACTAGCTCTAGGATGCTCATAAATTGAGCGCGAGGGTGGGTTCATAATCGTCTGGGCTTGCTGATTTGAGTCATGGTACTATGGTGGTCTGATTTTACCGCGTTTGGAAACCCCCAATTTCAAGCTTCACGAACCCTAATCTGCATCAATGGTATAATTGCATATAGTACACGAAAACACAATTAAGATAAATGGTTAGCTTCAGAACACCTTAATTAGCATGAATCCATTAACAATATGCAATGAAAATGCATAAATCTTGAAATACGATTATGCAAAAAAGTAAGAAAAGTGGGACTTCTGTACAATGTTTCAAGGGCTTAAGGACCGTGTTCTTGATTCAGGCACGTTGCTTGGCGTCCTAGGAATGCAATGGGAGGGGTTTTGTGGCTTGAAACGTCCTGCAAACAAGTTTTCAGAATTGGAGTTTTCTTGAAAAAAATGCCAGTTTGTTTATGCTCTTCTGTGCCGCTTAGTGGTTCCAAGCATTAGGTTTTTATTCAGGCTTATGTAATGAATCAATTAGGTCAAGAAAAACAAAACAAATCAATTGCATTCATGGTTTTGAGATTTGATTTTCAATCATATTTTTTCCAATCTTTTTCATGCAATTTTGTACCAATTATGATCCAATCAATCCAAATCTTTCCATATTGAATTATGCACGAATTATTGAGTAGATTATATGTGCAAAAAGATTTGTTAGGTTAAGTTAAATATTTTTCATATATTTAATTGATTTAAATGAATTATTATAAATAAAAATTCAAATAAATAAATAAAAAATGAAGAAATACTTCCCTTTGGGCCAAGTGGTCGTGCACATGCTTGGAATGATGAATTGTGGAAGAAAAATGGGCCCATTAGCAATTTTAGGTCATTTGAATCAATGTTGACTTTTCAAAATATCCAAAAATTTCCCAACTTCCACAAGGCATAACTTGCTCAATTTTTAAGCTTTTCTCATGTTCTTGGACATTTTGGAAAGGTCTTTGAGTCCGCTAACCAATGTCTTTGGTCCCATGTCATTTTGATTTACCAATCTCAAGTTATGGCCTTTGACTTAAAGTCTCTTTTTGTTGACTTTTGAAAATGACCTATAATGTTGGAATTGATAACTTTTTGTGAGAACATTTCTTGGACTTGAAGTATGAAGATGAGTTGTAGGAAATGTATTTCTCTTCAAAATGAGCTTTGGATGGAATTTTTTCTGATAATCCATGTGAAAGTTATGCCCTGGTCAATTTACAGTTGACTTTTTCAGCTGTCCAAATAAGGAAACTTTTGCATTTTGATGATTTTTGAGCCAAGCTTTGAGAATCATGATCAAGCATTGATCAAATGATGTTTGTGGCTTCAAAATGATATGTTGATCAAAAATTTGAACTTTTGACTGTCAAATGACCATTTTACCCCTACAGTTGACTGTAGTGCAATTAGGGTTTTTGACTGTGCAATTTTGTGCTGAATGTCTTGAAAATTGATATGAGGATGCTTGACCATATTTGTAGGCTTGTGGGACTTGATTGGACCTTTGGAAACTTCATTTTCTTGATCAGAAGCAAAACCCTAATTTGGACTGTTTAGGAGACCCTTGCACTGTGCAACCCTTGGAGAATTTTGAAGCATGACTTGGCAATTTCTTGGAGAATATGGGAGGGCAAATTTTGGGGTACAACAGTTGCCCCTGTTCAATCTTCTTAGACCTGAGGATGCAGATTGGCTGAAGTGCCTTTCGTAATCCGAGGGTGGAAGATGATTGAACACTAGAGTGCCCAGAAATTTGCGCTCACATAGTAGCAGTGTGATGGAAATGGGCTTACAGATGCCATTTAGAGGTTGATGAATAGGATGATGAGCTTATAGATGCCATCTGGATGTTGATCGCGTAGGAGATTCCTTAGCGAGAACCTGCATACCTGCAAAACAGAAAATGATTACCTGACATGTTGCCGGAGCTGATTTTCAGATGCTTGGTATAGATATGTCCTGACTGGCTACAGGAGCTGGGTCTGGATCTTCAAAAGGTGATGAATGAAACAGGGGTGGTTACTACCTTAGCATGGACGGTAAGAAAACCTTGGGTGACTTTAACTTCAACAACGCTCGTTGAGAAAATCTTGGTGGGAATTACCATCTTCGCAGTATCGGGAAGAGAACCAAAGGAAACTATAACCTGAAAGGGAATTACATCTCACGCACCGTCGGGGAGAGGACCATAGGAAATCATAACCTGAAAGGGAATTACATCTCACGCACCGTCGGGGAGAGAACCATAGGAAATTATAATCTCAAAAGCGGACGTCTGAGAAAAACCTGGATAACTTCTACTGAGTTTTCATCAGAAAAATCTGTTGGGAGTCGATTTAGCTGGACTAGAGAAGGCCTTTGACTGGATAAGAAATCTTTGGAGTCGATTAACTGAACCGGTCTAGGTCTTGAAATATGATTGAGAATTTAATTGAATCTTTCCTGAAAGGTAAAGGTCAGTCATATGCAATGCATGACATGGATCAAGCAATGATGTTCTCAACATAAATGAGATTTGTATGATATGATGCGTCTATGCATGCTATAATGATGTATGTGAATGTTTATGTATGTTTTCGTCTAGGAACGTAAATCCTTGACGGGTGCCAGGAAGCCACTCCTGGGCTGATGTTGAGGAATAAGCTTTTGCTTCCGCTGGGGATGATAACTGCAAGAATACCGGTAGGAGAAGATGACTCCGTTGAGGAATAAACTTGGCAAATGGAAGATTCTGCGGGGAGAAAAAATACTCTAGCGACCATGCTGGGGAGAAATACTCTGTGGGGAGAGAGATACTTTGCTAAGTTGTTGATAATTACTTGCTGGGGGTATCTTTGCTGTATTGGAAGTATGATAGACTTCGCTGGGGATAAGAGAATTTCGTCGGGGACGCTCTTTCCATAGCTTTTGGCTGAGGATAACCCAGTTATATCCTGTTAAGGAAATAACTCTTTAAATAAAGCCGGACGACGCGTTCGTGCTTTTGCGAGGGTAAGCTTCCAGAATCTACTGGGGATAAGCTTACTGCTTGGGGAGATGGACTCCAACTTTCCTGGGGAACTGGATTGGACTCTCCTGGGGAGATTTTGAACTGTAATTTTGTAAGTTGAAAGAGGGAACCTATGTAGGGTTACCTGCTGATGAGCTCATGTAAAACCGCATCTGAAATGGAGAAGGAACCTGCGTAAGGTTACTTTGATGATGAGTTCGTGTAAAAACTTCGTTTTTGGAAAGGGAGAACCTGTGTAGGGTTTCTGGGTGACAAGTCCATGTAAAACTGCATCTTGAAGAGAGGGAACCGGTGTAGGGTTGCTTGATGTCGAGTTCGTGTAAAAACTACGTCCGGAGAAGGAGAACCTGTGTAGGGTTTCCTGGTGAGGTAAGTTCGTGTAAAACTTCTTGATGAACCGGGGTGAGGTTATCTTGAGCTAAATCCATGTAAGACTTCTGGGGGAACCGGGGTTAGGTTGCCGCAGGATAAGTTCGTGTAAAACTTCTTGACGAACCGAGGTAAGGTCATCTTGAGCTAAATCCATGTAAGACTTCTGGGGGAACCGGGGTTAGGTTGCCGCAGGATAAGTTCGTGTAAAACTTCTTGACGAACCGGGGTAAGGTTACTTGTGGATAAGTTCGTGTAAAACTTCTTGATGAACCGGGGTAAGGTTACTTGTGGATAAGTTCGTGTAAAACTTCTTGATGAACCGGGGTAAGGTTACTTGAGATAAGTCCATGTAAAACTTCTTGATGAACCGGGGTAAGGTTACTTGAGATAAGTCCATGTAAAACTTCTTGATGAACCGGGGTAAGGTTACTTGAGATAAGTTCGTGTAAAACTTCTGGGGGAACCGGGGTTAGGTTGCCTGTGGAGGGTGAGTCCGTGTAAGACTTCGTCTGCAATTTGAGAAGGAACCGGTGTAGGGTTGCATGATTTTGATTAAGTGGATGATTGTCCTGTTTGGTCTCGGATGTTAACCCACAATCTGGAATTTGTAAAGGTAGATGGTAATCATCCTTATGTTGATCTTTCCTTTGTACTTTGGTTGACAGAGCAATTGGATCGCCTGGATAACTCATTATTGCCCCTATTTCGGAGGTGAGGGAAGAGGATACCTGTGGGGGTAATTGACAAATCTTCGGGTAGACAAGTGATGAGATACCGGAACATAGTCGTACGCTTTGATCCCTAACTTTTGCCTGGACCGCCCTTTCGGGTTTTCAGTCCACCGGGATACCCATTTTTGCCCAAGCCGCCTTTTCAGGTTTTCGACTTGCCGGGTGTACATATTTTTCTATTTTCATCCCTTATTTTTGCCTAGGTGTGTCAACCTAGCGGGTCTTTGATTATGCGCAGTATTTTTTCGACTATGTCCACGCTCTCAGAATGTAGGGAGTTGCCCCTGTTGGAAGTATTTTGTCATGCCCTAGATAATGGGCAATGCTCCTACTGTGCCCCTTGATTGGAGGTACTTCTGTTCACAAGGTGTTCATCGTGCGAATTTCCCTACTTGTTCAAACAAATAGTCATATGCAAACAAGGTTATTTTAAGAATGCCAAAGCCTATGTCTGTCTTGAATATTTTGAAAATACATTTTTCGTAATACAATGCGGTGTCAACTCAAGATTTTACCGCAAACCTTCAGGAGTCAGGATACCTTCGTAACAGTGTGCTTTCGAACTAACCCATGCTTCAGCTAGGACTTTTAAGGGTTATAACGTGGCCTGGTTCACGGTTTAAGAAACAAAGGATAAAGGCTCAAATTATTTGTACCCACCCGCTCTTCGTGATGTTCTTCAATCCTAAACTCAGTTGATCATACGTTAGACCTTGTTTTGAGTCTTTGCTCTGATTTTTCCAGTGATGGTTCGGATGTTGATAACTTATTTTGAATAGGCAGTCATTCCTTTTTGCCGAGGGTTTGTAGGACCTCTTTCTTTTTTTGATTTTTGTTATCTTTTTCTTTTTTTTTTGCCTGAACTGTTTCCCTTTTTTGGAATTTCAGTCAGCGGGATGCCCCAGTTTTGTAAGTCTCCTTCATAGGTTTTGACTTAATGGGTTCTTTTATTTTGAAAGATAATGACTGCCTTTCTTTATTGATCATTCGGAACCATCACTGTCTTTCTTTGTTTTGTAAGGATCTTTTGGTGCCATTTGTTATGCACTTGGATCAACTGAGAGACTACCCTGCCCCAGGTTATGATTAAGGGTTTTAAATTTCGAAAGAAAAAAACTCCTACTTCTTTGGCTCAGAGGGGTTGACGAGGGATTATCATCCTTATTACTCCAGTGTCTAGGAATTGAAACAATGCATGTACCTCATCAGCGGGGTCTGTTCAAAAGCATACTGTAGATTATGGTATCGTTTTCGTCATCCTCCCTCAAGAGGTTTAGAATTTTCAGTCAAGAGTTGATCATCACAAGAATATGAAAGCAGTTTTTAAGTACAGTAAACATAATTAATTCAAGACAGACATGTGTAATGCATTCATGAAATAAAAGAGTTTAACATAATAATTATTTGTTTGAATAAGAAAAGAAAGATACAACTTGAATTCAAATGAACAAAAATCTAGCCATGCTTTGGCAAGGGAGCAGTGATCACGTTGGGGGTCTCAGCAGGTTCGAATTCAATCTCTTTAGCATCGATCATATTCTGAATCTTGTATTTTAGCACCCAACAATCCTCAGTATCGTGCCCCGGGCTATCAGAATGATAAGCACACCTTGCTTCTGGATTGTAGCTTGGAGAGGAAGTCTTAGGATTTGCAGGAGGATTGATCACCGCAATCAGGTTCATCTTCAACATGTGCTGCAATGCTTGTGACCATGGCATGTTAATGTTGGTGAATTGTCTTTTAGGCTCGTCCGGTCTTCACTGGTTTCCCTTTTGTGGTTGGCGGCGTGGCGCAGAACCAGAGATCATGACTGCCCCTGCATGTTGGTCACGACGACTCTTTTGGCTGTATGCAGCATTAGATTCTTTCTTTCCCGTGTAAGGCTTTTTGTGAGTATCAGAAGGTGTGGCCTCTTGAATTTTCCCACTCTTGATACCAGCTTCAATTCTTTCGCCAGTCAGGATGAGGTCGGTAAATCCTGCAGATGAATTACCAATGAGATGATTGAAGAATGGCCCGGATAGGGTCCCCAAGAACATATCAACGAGTTCCCGGTCAGTTAATGGAGGCTGCACCCTTCCAGCAAGGTCTCTCCATCTCTGCGCGTATTCCTTGAAACCTTCACTTGACCCCAGCGACATACCCTGGAGTTGGGTACGTGTAGGAGCAAGGTCGGCATTGTACTGGTATTGCTTGTAAAATGCAGTGGCTAGGTCTTCCCAGGTATGGATGTTGGCTCCATTCAGTTGATAGAACCAGTCGAGTTGAGTCCCTGAAAGACTCTCTTGGAAAAAGTGGATCCATAAGTTCCTGTCGGCCGTGTAGGGCTGGATCCTCCTCATGTATGACCTGAGATGCAGCTTTGGACAGGATGCCCCGTCGTACTTTGCAAAGGCAGGTGCCTTGAATTTGTGCGGGATCACTACCCCAGAAGACAGACCTAGATCCTCGAAGTCCAGGCCAGGCACCTTTTGTATCTCCATAGCACTTAACCAGTCTTCCAACTGTTTGTACTTATCCTCAGCCGGAGGGTACTGCTCGTCGTTGAAATCTGTCTCATCGTCGGAGACCGCTGGACTGGGAACCCTTTCCTCTTGATGACTGTCTTTCCCCAAAGATGGAGTTGTCCTCTCCGCTTCATCCTGCAGGGTGTTCCCAGATCTGCGTCTAGGGCTGAACAAAATAGTCCTCTTCTTCTTCTTTTCCTTCTTCAAGAGCAGAGCCTTCAGATCTTGTTGCCCCTGGGTCAAATTCATGATCAGCTCTTGGAACTGGGCGTTCTGAGCCTGAAGGGCCTTGATGGACTGCTCACTTGAGGATTCAGGATTCATGACGAGACTGCTGAAATAAACAGCGAAGAAGGTAAGCAACCTGCAGAGAATGGGTACCTGTTATGCAATGATATGTATGATATGCATGCAATGATTTCAAGGACCTCGCGGGGTAAACAGAGAAACTTGTTAGAGCTGAAAACTGGTAACTTGATTGAAGAAACTTCCTGTTGTAGAAAATCCTTCTCCAAGGGTCAAAGGCTCACCATATCCAGTGGGTCATAGCCCCTGACAACTTTGGCTAGAGGAAAATAAATCCTCTTTGCCCCTTGCTAGATGTTTGATTCATCATGACCTGCATCACAAGCCCTTGAGATCCTTGAAATGGGTTAGGATGTATGCAATGGTATGATGTTATGGTATGCATGGGGTAGTATAGATAAACCCTGTTATGAGCCCTTATTAAGGACTGCAAACCAAAACCTGCAAGAAGCTCAAGTAAAACCTGTCATGAGTCCCAGTTAAGGGCTGTAAACAAAACCTGCAAGAGACTTAGTACACTTTATCATGAGCCCTGGTTAAGGACTATGAACAAAACCTGCAAGTAGTATGTGTTAGGTAACAAGCATGCAGGTAGGCAAGTACGAAGGCACACAAGTCACACAAGAGAAACCCTTAGAGTTTAGGCCAGCATGGGGTCTGGGTAGTACCCTCTTGAAGTTGGTGGGTTCAACCTGTCCTATTAGAAGTAACCGGGTTCTAAGGGTCCCAATATCACGGGATTGCTTTCATTGTTCATCGTTTCGATTTAGCCACTGCACTGGCGACCGAAATATTCCAGGAAAGCAACCCTCAACTGAGTGTAGTATCGAGTATCAACCAACCTCGGACTGCACCAAAGTCAGTTATCTCACTACCCTAAAGAGGCCAAGATAGTTCAATTAAGGTTCCTAAGGTCTGTTGATGCTTCACGACACCACGCGGAGGCCCCGTACTCTCCTTGACTGAACTCAAGGGTTACCGGTACACACCAAAGTGCCACATCAACGTAGCAGACTGTTTCAACCATGTCGGTATACCTCGCACAGTTCCCTCACAGCCTTGTTGCTACTTTCTAAGAAGGTATCCCCAGATCCGGGTTAGGATCTATAGAACTCCCCAAGCAACCCACAATTTTAAAGCAAGCAAGTCAACACAATTGAAAACACAGTTATGAACTAACCCTAAGGTACACCTCACTTTAAGTTTAAGTCCCCAGCAGAGTCGCCAGTTCTGTGATCGGTGGATCTGGAACTGACTGTTTAACGCTGGTTCGCGAAATGTCGCGGAAGCAAGAATCGCCACCGTCTTTTATTTTCTCCAAATGGAAAGGACAAAAGCACAGAAAAATTCCTTATAGAGATTGCTCTCGGTTCGGGAGGTAGGTTATAGAAAGGGAAGGTGCTAGCACCCTTTCTATCCATGGTTATCCATGGGCTCTTAGATACTTGCTCATTGTGTTTTCAAAAATGGTTTGTTTGCTTTTCAACTGTGGGTTTTAAAAAGTTTCTTTGAAAATTCTAGTTCGACTCTTGTATCGGTCCTCAAGAGTGTTTGAAAAATTGCTTTCGAAAGCTTTTTGAAAATGTGTTAGTGTGAAAAGTATTTTTGATTTGTTTTTGAAATTAGAGCAAGTATCTACGAGAACCTACCTACCCTAAGGAATTCGTCTGGGTAAATGTCCTTTAAAGTAGTGCCATCCCACCATTAAGAGGTAGGTAGCACCACCGTTGGAGGTGTTCGGGTCAATTCGAGTTTAGGGACATGGTGATCACCAGAGCAATGGGAAGACACCTTAGAAGCTACCCTCATGCCAGGTTCCCGGATCATGAGGACTTACTAAGACATCCTCTACTCGACGATCACCTTTCGAGGCAAGGCAACAGTGAGGCGTACCCTAGGGGTGGTGTGTGCGATTTGTGTGTCGTTTTCAGATAATTTGTCTTGTCATGTCATAGGTGTTCTACGCTTGTTTTTATTTTAATCCATACATTCTTTCATGCCATTTGTTAACAGTTAAAAATATTGCGGGAAAGTAAAAATCTAAAGCTATTACAAAAGGCGCGGGTCCACATCGCCAAAATTAACCAGAACCCGATTTGACAGAAAAATAAATAAAGAATTAAAAGAAGAGTGCGAGAAAAATTGAAATGTTACAAGGCTTTGGGATAGATACATAAATATTATAAAGAAATAAAATAAATATGCGCATAAGAATTAAATCGAAACGAGGGCGTTGGACCCTTTTTGCAAAATTAAAATCACATGGAATTAATTAAAAAAAAAGAGATGTTTTTGGTATTTTATGATTTTTTAAGATTTTAAGGAAAAAGAATTAATTGAAATTAAATGCTAACCCTAATTCTATTTTATTTTTAATTTATTAAGAAAACATTGAATTTTAACCTAAATTAACCCTAATTTTTTTATATACAAATTTAATTATAAAAATAAATATTTGGTTATTTAATTACTATGAGAGAAAAAGAAAAAAAAGAAAAAATTATTAATTAAGCCCTAATTCTATGTTTTTTAGATTTTTTATTAAAAGAATTAAAATTAAAACCTAATTTAACTAAGTTTAATTACATGCAAATTTATGAAAATACTAGAAATAAAAATATTTATTATTTTAATTCTTTTCTGATTTTTATGTGTGTTTTTTTTATATTTATGAAAATAATTAATTAATCAAACAAATAATAATTAAAAGAAAAGTAGAAACAATGCAAAAGAAAATATAAAAAAAAAGCAAACCTAGGGGGGTGTCAGTCCCCAATATGGAGGTATAGCCCAAGCAATTCAGGCCCATTTCAATTCCTGGCCTTGTGGACTATTTTACTCACGTGCAGAGGCGTTGACCAAGATGCATCATGTTCCTCAATTCTTGGCCTTTGATTGAATTTCATTGGACGCGTGGACGCTGGATTCTGAAGGTGTATCATGGAACAATAACGTTGAACCTGCATGTGATTGTTAATTGGAAAATAATATTGAGAAAGTGAAAACCTGGGGCTCGAACCCAGGTCACTAACTTTACCAACAACTTCGCTTGCCATCTGATCCAACCAACGCGCTTGTATACTAAACATCAAACAATTAATATAAAATAAAAACACACATTGATAATGTTTTAGCGCGAAATTTAAAAGAGCCAATGGTTGCTGGCCACGAGTTCATCTTCTTCGTTGTATTTTATTTTTCTGAAATACAAAGGACAAAGGCCACGGTTTCCTGAGCGTCCTCTTAGGCCATCTATGGAAAAATAGTGACTAGCTCTAGGATGCTCATAAATTGAGCGTGAGGGTGGGTTCATAATCGTCTGGGCTTGCTGATTTGAGTCATGGTACTATGGTGGTCTGATTTTACCGCGTTTAGAAACCCCCAATTTCAAGCTTCACGAACCCTAATCTGCATCAATGGTATAATTGCATATAGTACACGAAAACACAATTAAGATAAATGGTTAGCTTCAGAACACCTTAATTAGCATGAATCCATTAACAATATGCAATGAAAATGCATAAATCTTGAAATACGATTATGCAAAAAAGTAAGAAAAGTGGGACTTCTGTACAATGTTTCAAGGGCTTAGGGACCGTGTTCTTGATTCAGGCACGTTGCTTGGCGTCCTAGGAATGCAATGGGAGGGGTTTTGTGGCTTGAAACGTCCTGCAAACAAGTTTTCAGAATTGGAGTTTTCTTGAAAAAAATGCCAGTTTGTTTATGCTCTTCTGCGCCGCTTAGTGGTTCCAAGCATTAGGTTTTTATTCAGGCTTATGTAATGAATCAATTAGGTCAAGAAAAACAAAACAAATCAATTGCATTCATGGTTTTGAGATTTGATTTTCAATCATATTTTTTCCAATCTTTTTCATGCAATTTTGTACCAATTATAATCCAATCAATCCAAATCTTTCCATATTGAATTATGCACGAATTATTGAGTAGATTATATGTGCAAAAAGATTTGTTAGGTTAAGTTAAATATTTTTCATATATTTAATTGATTTAAATGAATTATTATAAATAAAAATTCAAATAAATAAATAAATAATGAAGAAATACTTCCCTTTGGGCCAAGTGGTCGTGCACATGCTTGGAATGATGAATTGTGGAAGAAAAATGGGCCCATTAGCAATTTTAGGTCATTTGAATCAATGTTGACTTTTCAAAATATCCAAAAATTTCCCAACTTCCACAAGGCATAACTTGCTCAATTTTTAAGCTTTTCTCATGTTCTTGGACATTTTGGAAAGGTCTTTGAGTCCTCTAACCAATGTTTTTGGTCCCATGTCATTTTGATTTACCAATCTCAAGTTATGGCCTTTGACTTAAAGTATCTTTTTGTTGACTTTTGAAAATGACCTATAATGTTGGAATTGATAACTTTTTGTGAGAACATTTCTTGGACTTGAAGTATGAAGATGAGTTGTAGGAAATGTCTTTATCTTAAAAATGAGCTTTGGATGGAATTTTTATAATAATCCATGTGAAAGTTATGCCCTGGTCAATTTACAGTTGACTTTTTCAACTGTCCAAATAAGGAAACTTTTGCATTTTGATGATTTTTGAGCCAAGCTTTGAGAATCATGATCAAGCATTGATCAAATGATGTTTGTGGCTTCAAAATGATATGTTGATCAAAAATTTGAACTTTTGACTGTCAAATGACCATTTTACCCCTACAGTTGACTGTAGTGCAATTAGGGTTTTTGACTGTGCAATTTTGTGCTGAATGTCTTGAAACTTGATATGAGGATGCTTGACCATATTTGTAGGCTTGTGGGACTTGATTGGACCTTTGGAAACTTCATTTTCTTGATCAGAAGCAAAACCCTAATTTGGACTGTTTAGGAGACCCTTGCACTGTGCAACCCTTGGAGAATTTTGAAGCATGACTTGGCAATTTCTTGAAGAATATGGGAGGGCAAATTTTTGGGTACAACACCATTGATAAAGTGATTGGTGATATAAGTCAATGTGTGTCTACAAGATTAAATCTCAAGGATGCTTGCCTAAATATGGCGTTTGTCTCTCAAATTGAACCTTCCAAAGTTGATGAAGCCTTAGGCGATGACCAATGGATTATCGCTATGCAAGAAGAATTGAATCAATTTGAAAGGAATCAAGTTTGGGAACTTGTCCCTAGGCCAAGCAACAAACACATTATTGGAACAAGACGGGTGTTCAAAAACAAACTTGATGAGAATGGAATAATTGTTCGCAACTGTGATACGGTGGGAGAACTGACTTGAGTTTTGCGTTTGTATTCGCACTTGTTCGGTTGAGCAAGAGTCGCCACCGACTTTTTATTTTATCCTAAAGGAAAGGTTAAAAAGCACAACAAAAACCTTTTGAGATATTTCGTGGGTTCAGGGGGTAGATTATGAAAAGGGAAGGTATTAGCACCCTTTTCATCCATGGTTATCCATGGGCTCTTAGTTACTTGGTTTTTTAGATCACTTGCCTTGATTTTAGATTGCTTGAAAATGGTGTGTGTGTGTGTGTTTGAAAATGTTTTTTTGAAGAAGATGCCTTGTTTTAGGCAACCAACGTAATGACTCGTGTTTGAGTATATACGAAGGTGTGTATCTTTTCGAAAAGATGTTTCAAGATGTTTTTGAAGAGTTTGTTTTGAAAGTGTTTGTGAAGTGTGGTTTTTTGAAAAGAAGGCAAGTGTTTTTTGCAAGTTGATCTCAAGTAACTAAGAGTTTTGTCTACCCCTATTGTACTCAAAGGTTTTCTCTATGTTTTCAACCCTTTTTAACAATTTTGTTCCACCATTGAATTTGGTGGACAATCTTGCGTTTAGGATGTTTAACGGGACGGGCGCGGGTCATCGTATGGACCATGAATGCAATGGTGCCAAGTGTCTTTGGCAATTTGCTTTGAAGGGACTATGATCATTCCATTTAGGCAACTTTCGAAAGCGTCATCGAGGGACTTATGATCATTTGAATTTGTTTTGCCAAAGAAACTCGACGTGCAAGCATGGCCCATTTTGGAAGGTGTTGTACCCCAAAATTTGCCCTCCCATTTCTCCAACATTTTCTCATCACAAGGCCCTTGGAGCTCAAGATCCAGTTGGGGTTTCCTCTGCTCAAGACTTCTCCTTGCACTGTTGACCCAAATTAGGGTTTGTGTTTGCACAAAGATATTTTGACCTAAAATGCCTAAGATGACTTTCATGCTTCATGTTGGACTACCAAGTTTATCCATATCAAGTTTCAAGCCTTGATTCCAATCTTTGCCCAGTCAATTGGACAATAGACCTAGAAATCAACTGTATTGGGGAAAAAGTCAACTGTGGTCAATTGGCAGTCAAACCTCATGATTTTTGACCCAAATCAATATTATGAACTCATATGGACCATTTGATCAAGTTTGGATCACAATTCCACAAGAAATTTGATCAGATCACCAAAAGGGCAAAATGGTCATTTTTAGGATTTTGAATGCACAAAGACAATTTTTGACTGTTTGACCTAGCCAATGGCAAACCAAGCTCACATATGGACTCAAGAACCCAATGGAATTTTCTTGACATACTCAACAACTTCAAAAGATCCCAAATGCACAAGATTGACAGTTGAATTTCCCAGTCAATTGATCAATTTTGACTGTATATTGAAAAGTCAAACTTTGACTTTTTGGTCAAAATCAAGTGTCAAGATTCATTTTTCATCAAAACATGCCAAATCATGAAACTTGTTCATCAAGAAATCAAGAATTGCAAATTAGGGTTTGAAATGAAGATTTTTCATAACTTAGAATTTTTCTAAGTTATGAAAAACCCTAATTTTTTCCTAACTTTGTCCCACTTTCTCACCAAGATTCATTTGGATTCAAGCAAAAGTCAAAACATGAAAGTTGTAGTCCATTGCAAAATCTACAACTTTTATTCACAAAGTTTTCCTAAAAGAAGCTTGTAGATCAAGTTACAATTTTTGAAACAAGGGTACCAAACCATTCTTAACTTAGAGAAAATTTGACCTATTTTAGGCAGGATTTTTTCCTAACTTCAAGACCATTTTTCACATACTTCCACTTGGAATTTCAATTTGCATTTCAAAGATGGATTGTAGTACACATTCCAAGCTTTCCAAAATGTCCAAGAACTCATCAAACAACCTCATGTTTAGGGAGAATCGAATTTGGCAATATGGGAAAAACTCACTTTGTTCATGACCAAATTACATGTCCATACACTTAGGCAATTTTGAACTCAGCTTGCATTTCTTGATTACATGTCCTATATCCCATTTACACTCATAAATTTAATGCTAACTCATTGTGCCAAGACCATATTTTATGTGTTCAAGCATTACATAAAGGTTTAGTCCCAAAATAGAAAAAGCATAATGTCCATTTTTGTAAAAGTAGAACTTTATGTCAATTAGCAAATCAAGAGGTACACATCAAATCTCCTTGGCACAAGTTATTAGACTAATCCCACTGATCAAGGGCAAGCTTAGCAGCACATTAGGGGGGCCTCTATCAGTCTAGAACTAAAGTGGACATTTTGTTGCTTAAGTGTGAAGAAACATTGCATAACAATACACAACTCTCATCTCAGCAAAAACCAACTTAAGCAAACTTGTAAAACACATTCTAAACATCCATCCTGACCTGAGACACGAGCCTATCACCTCCAATACCTCCCCATTCACAGAATCACCATTAAACTGCACAAAAACAGGGCATCTCTGCAGTTTGAGTGGCATGGTTCATTTCTATCGTGCATCTTGGCCAAAACCAGTTCAAACAATTTCCCTACCATCCATACAAACTGTCCAAAGCATTAGGAGTAGACTGTAACACCTCTAATCAGTTTTGCCATTTTCATTTCTTCCTCTTGCAGGTTGACTTCTGCAGCTTGATATAGAAGGTTTCAAAGCATACCAAGTATTGGAATAGCATCCTCACACTTCAAGAAAGCTGTACAAATCATCATCTTGCCCTGAAAGCTCCTCCATTACCAGACACGATTCCAACTGAACAGGTATGTTCATGAACTTCTATCTCTCAATGTAGGAAGAATTAGCTCTAAGTTTGTGAATGAAAAATGCCATGCTCATGTCCCTGAAACTATACATGTCTTTACTTTCCATTTATTTTGCCTGTGCTATGAGAATTTGAGGTCTGAACATTGATAAAAAGTTAGGTTAAGATTTGGGAATGGAGAAATTCTCTCTCATTTCTGAGAGTTAGGATGAGTTCTTTACATGTCCAGAATCGTGGCTTGATGCTTAACACTTTTCATGTTATGAGTTTGTGCTAAAAGTCCAGGAATCAGGAGTTGTGTTTGAATCAAGAAAGGGCGCGTGTTTTCAAAGGTTTTGTCTGAAGGTTGAAGACAAAGTCTTCTTGGGCTGGGCCTGAGTTGATTTCTTTTTTGCACCATGCTTTTACAGTTGCACCCCCTGGCCCATTTTGAGTTTTGTTTGCCATTTTCAATTTTTTCTTTTTTATTCTGGTTTGTTATTTTTCATTAAAACATAAAAAATATTAAAAACATTTTTTCACATTTTTCTTGCATTTTATTTGATATTTATTAGCTTTAGTTTTATATATATATATATATATATATATATATATATATATATATATATATATATATATATATATATATATATATATATATATATATAAATACTTATTACTTTTTGTTTAGAATATTAGAAATAAAACAAAATACATTTATTTTCTAATTTTATTTTATTTTTATCTTCTGAAAACATTTTATATAAAATATACTTTTTTTGTAAATATTAAATATTATCATTTTTGTATATATAATATATATTTAGTAAATAATATAAATACTTAGATATATTAGTATATTTAGGTTAAAAATACAAAAATATATATATTTTTATTTTATTAATATTTAACATTAAAAATACCTTTTTTACAAATATACTTCATTTTTATTTTTTTGTACATAACTAATAAATATTGTACATATTAAGTATTTAATACCTCTTATTTGCAAAATTAGGGTTTTGCCCTAAATACATAAAAACTCCAAAAATTAATTCTTTTTATTTTGTTTATTTGACACATAAAAAAAATACTTTTTTTTTCATACATATAAAAAGCCTTTTTGCATCTTACATATTTATTTTATTTTTATTTAATTTGTGCAAATTAATTACCTTGTAAATTCTCAATTTGATGTAATAGTCTAGGTTTAAATTCCTTGTCAAAATACCCCCCATTTGAACATTTGTACCCCCCTTCCCATATATTGTGTTGTAATAACTTAGGAACTTTATTTTTCGCACTTTAAAGTTTTCTAAATATGCCATGATAGAATTAGGGTTTGTATGCAAATAAATTAACCAAAAATAGTTTGACCTAAATTCAAGATAAACAAGCATGAAAATGGACAACACTAATCACACTTGCACCCCTAGGGTATTCCACTTGTTGCCTTCAATAATGGGTCATATTGCATGTTAGGTCTCTTTGGGCAAAACAAAACAATCAAATGATCATAGTCCCTCGATGACACTTTCGAAAGTTTCCTAAAAAATGATCAAGTCCCTTAAAGGAAAAATTGCCCAAAGATACTTGGCACCATTGTAATCATGGTCTAAATGATGACCCGCGCCCGTCCCTTTCACATCCTAACACAAGATTGTCCACCAAATGCAATGGTGGTACAAAATTGTTAAAAGGGTTAAAACATAGCAAAAATCTTTGAGAACTTTAGGGTAGATAGCTCTTAAGTACTTGTCAACTTGCAAAACAAAAACACTTGCCTATTTTTTCAAACCACACATCACTACACTTTCAAAACAAACCTTGAAACATCTTTTCAAAAAGACAAACACCTTTTGTAAAACATTCGAGTAAAGAATTGTTACAAGGGTAGCCTAGACAAGGCATCTTTTTTCAAAACATTTCCAAAACCACGCACAAAGCACCATTTCAAACAATTGAAAAACAAGGCAAGTTGATCTAAGCAAGTACCTAAGAGCCCATGGATAACCATGGATAGAAAGGATGATAATACCTTCCGTTTCTATAATCTACTCCCCGAACCCAAGAAAATATCTCAAAGGTTTTTGCTGTGCTTTTTAAACCTTTCCTTAGGATAAAATAAAAAGTCGGTGGCGACTCTTGCTCAACCAAAACATTTGCGAAAACAAACGCAAAACCCTAGTCAGTTCTCCCAACGTATCACAGAACTGGAGACTCTGCTGGGGACATTTATAAAAGTGGAGTAACCTTAGGGCTTAGATCACCCTCTTGCATGACTAATTGTTTGATTTGATTGCTTTATATTTTGGCTCTCTTGTTTGGGTTTGAAATCCTACACCCGGATTTTGGGAAACATTCATAGATAGCAATACGTTGTGGAAACTGTGCGGGGTATACCGACACGGTCGAAGCAATAGCTATATTAGTGCGACATATTTGTGAGTACCGGTAACCCTTGAGTTCAATCAAGGAGAGTACGGGGCCGCTGAGTGATGTCACTAAGCACTAATGACCTAGAACCTTACTTGACCATCTTGGCCTTTTATTAGGGGTAGTGAGATGACCGACTTTGGTGCAGTCCGAAGTTGGTAGATACTCGATACTACACTCATTAAGGGTTGTTTTCTTGGAATATTTTGGTCGCTAGTTAATTGGCTAAACCAAAACCATGAACGATGAAAACAATCCAATGATATTGAGCTCCTTAGAACCCGGTTACTATTTATAGGACAGGTTTTTAAGCCAACTACACTCAAGAGGGTACTTACCTATGAGACCCCATGCAAGCCTGAAACTAGGATTTTGGTGTGACTTTCTTGTACATATGTTTGTGCATACATCATAAACATCATAAAGCATCATATGCATTCACTAACCATTTCAAGGGTTTAAATCTTCATCTTTGTTCTTATTTTGTAGGTCATGGAAATTCTTCGAAGAAAAACCATCCAAGTCAACCTTGTGAGAATCCCTCCTCAACTCAAGGAGCTCACATCAAGGATTCCGGAAAGCTCACCCTTCAGTGAAAGACATGGTAGGCTGCTCAGCCTAGTCAACACCAACATTGAAGAGGATATGATGAAAGTGCTATTCCAGTTCTTCGACCCTCTTCACCATTGTTTCACTTTCCCCGACTACCAGTTGGTGCCCACTTTGGAGGAGTTTTCTCAACTCCTAAGAATCCCTATCCTTAATCAACTACCCTTCAACGGTACGGAAAAGGAACCAAAGCCGGAAGATGTTGCTCGAGCATTACATCTACAACCATCTGACATCAAGGGGCATTGGGAAACCAGAAGCGGCGTCAAAGGATTCTTAGCAAAATTCTTGTTTGAGAAGGCACAAGAATGTTGGAATTCATTGGACCTACAAGCCTTTGAAGAAATTGTGGCACTCCTTATCTATGGGTTGGTCTTGTTCCCAAATCCTGACCAGCTGGTAGATGTCAATGCCGTCAAAATCTTCTTATCCAGAAATCCAATACCAACATTGCTTGGGGACATTCTTCACTCATTTTACACTCGAACAATGAGAAAGAGGGGTGTTCTCATGTGCTGTACTCCTCTCCTTGCAAGGTGGTTTATTTCGCACCTTCCACAATCTGTCTTGAAGAATGACCAAGGCTCAAGGTGGTCCCAACGGTTGATGACTCTTACTCACTCTGATGTACATTGGTGTTCTCGGTCCAAAGAAAATGTCATCATCGTCGATCATTGTGGAGAGTTCCCTAATGTTCCATTGCTTGGCATTAGAGGGGGCATCACCTACAACCCTTGCCTAGCTTTGAGGCAATTTGGAGATGCACGGAGGGATGGCCCTCACGACATGTTGATTCCTGACCTAGTTTTTGACTTCGACAACGATGCGCAAGGACTTCGCCAAAGGTTCATCAGAGCTTGGAGGATGCCCAACAAGGTTGATAGCAAGACACTGGGGCACAAGAACTCCATCCCTCTTGAGCCTTATCTCAAGTGGGTACGAGCCCGAGCCCAGAGTCTAGTGATGCCTTATCCTCATGTTCTCCCTGTGATTAAAGAGCCCGTTAAGGAAGGAGAGATTCCCTACACCATCCTATATCCTGACATGCCTACATCGTGGGAGGAAATGCAGAAGAGTTGGATTCAGCTCAAGGAGGAACAGAACACTTTTGAAGCCAGCTTCTACGCTAGTGAGAAGAAGGTTCTAGAGCTTACCCGCCGACTCCACGAGGAAGAGACCCTCAACACCTACATTGCGCCAAAGAGGATGTGCAACGTCTTTTTACCTTGAGAAGTTGTTTTTGTAATATGTGGCCCATGGGGCATTTATGTACTAACAAATTTCTTCTTATTAATATGACATGCGTTCTTTTTTGTCTACAACAATTTTGAATGTTCTAAATCCTTGAATGCATTGCATACATAAGCATACCATTCATCATGTGCATAAGCAGGTCTCACGCCAGGTTTCCTTATCTGTCTGCTGTTTATTTCAGTAGGATGGATCTCGAGCAAACAGTCAAAGACTTACAGGCTCAAAATGCACAGGTTCAGCAACTCCTGATGACCTTGGCTAAGGGTCAGGAGGATCTAAAGACCTTGCTGGGGAATAAAGACCCAATGAAAAAGAAGAAAAAGAGACTCGGGGTGGCTACTTTAGGGAGAAGGTTTGAAGGAGAAGCTCGAAGAGTGCTTGAATTTCCTCCTACTTCTGAGGAGGGAACCAGTAAAGGGGGTGCGGCTGCGGTACCTTCCGAGTCCGATATGGAAGAAGAGGAGGCTGAAGAGGATGAAGACTACTCTGATCAACAATACCCTCCGGTTGATGATAAATACAAAGGTTTAGAAGACAGGTTGGCAGCCATGGAGCTACAGAGAGTGCCGGGTTTGGACTTCGAAGACTTGGGTTTAGTTGCCGGGATTGTGATTCCCCCAAAGTTCAAAGTGCCAGTTTTTGTGAGGTATGACGGGCTGTCCTGTCCAAAAATGCATCTCAGGTCCTACGTAAGGAAGATCCAACCTTATACGGCAGATAAGAACCTTTGGATCCATTTCTTTCAAGATAGCCTTTCTGGGGCTCAATTGGAGTGGTTCTATCAGCTAGAGGGAACCAGCGTCCGAAACTGGGAAGACTTGGCCACCGCCTTTTACAAACAATATCAGTATAATTCTGACCTTGCTCCCACGCGTACCCAACTTCAGGGTATGTCACTGGGAACAGGTGAAGGATTCAAAGAATATGCACAAAAATGGAGGGATTTGGCTGGCAGGGTGCAGCCTCCTTTAACCAACTGTGAACTTGTTGACATGTTTCTAGGGACCCTGTCTGGTCCATTTTTCAACCATCTAATTGGTAACTCTTCCGCGGGGTTTACCGATTTGATCTTAACAGGCGAGAGAATAGAAGCTGGCATCAAGTCAGGGAAGATTCAGAAGGGTGCCGCTGCAAGTGTTGAGAAGAAGCCTTTCAAGAAGGAAACGGTTGTGGTATACTCTCAGAGAAGAGCAGGGAAGACTGAACGCCGGCCAATTGGGAGGGCCGTAATGATTCAAAACCCTTCAAGTGAGCAGCCTCGCTATAACCAGTCCAGACCAAATCAACAACGGGTGGAACGGCCACAACGGAAGTTCACCCGCATTAATATGACGCCAGCGCAAGTGCTCCCCCATCTGTTAAAGTTGAATCTCGCCACTATCAAAGAGGCACCAAAAAATGTGAATACGTCCTCTCTGCATTATCATCCTAATGCTAAATGCGCCTACCATTCTGACAGTGTCGGGCACGACACCAACGATTGTTGGGCACTCAAGCATAAAATCCAAGACCTGATAGAGGAAAAGGAGGTGGAGTTCGACGCTCCAGAGAAGCCGAATGTGATATCTGCTCCAATGCCGAAGCACGGCCAAAATGTCAATGCCATTGAAGAAGATTTGTATGTTGCTGATGTCAATGATCTGATAACTCCGTTGCTAACCATCAAGTTGAATCTGTTAAAGGCCGGGATTTTCCCGGGATGTAAAGAAGATTGCTACTGTTGTTACTCTCTGCCGTTTGATTGTCCGTTACTGAAGAAAGGCATCCAAGGCCTAATGGACAGTCGACAAATTTTGTTTGAAAACGTTTCCGCTATTCCAACCCATACTGAAGATGTCTCAATCATAACCATTCACGCCAATCTTTCCAAGGCCGTCAGAAAGCCTGTTAAGATTACACCAGCTACAAAGTCTGTTCCTTTGAAGATAACAATGCCAGGGCCTGTCCCCTACATTTCTGAGAAGTCAATACCATGGAACTACGGCGGTGACGTCTACTACCATGGTATCAAACAAGTTGAAGTAATTGAAGAAAGCTCGGATGAAGAAGAAGCCAGCATTGGAAACATTGCGGGCACAAGCAAAATCACCCGGAGCGGGAGAATATTCTCTCCAGAGATTGCCCCTCCAAGAGCAATCTTTGGACCCTCATCTGCTGCTAAGGTTATTCCTGCACCAATAAAACTCTCCGCTAGAACCCCATTGATTGAAGATGTTGTTGTTCCTGGTTTGGTCCCTCCTACTGCTGCTGATAAAGGTAAGGGAACCCAAGATGAGCTCGTCAGGACGAGGGCTCAACCCTTGGTCATCCCGGAAACCTCCAAGAAAGAAATGGAAGAAATATTGAAGATAATCAAAAGGAGTGATTACGACGTGGTAGAACAACTGGGGAAAACCCCCTCGAAGATCTCCATGTTGGCACTACTACTTTTCTCAGAAGCGCACGCCAAGGCTCTGATAAAATTCCTGAAGGCAGCCCATGTGCCCCAGGAAACCTCTGCGGACCAATTCCAAAATTGCGTGGCCAGCCTTACTGCGGATAATGGATTAGGTTTCTCTAATGCCGACCTAACTCCTAAAGGTAGAAACCACAATGATGCTTTGCATATTTCAGTCGAGTGCCAAGGAACTACTCTCGCACATGTCTTGGTCGACACGGGTTCTTCGCTGAATGTACTGCCTAAGAAAGCTTTGGACCGACTAGATTGTGAAGGTTTAGAGCTGAAGCCGAGTGATATTGTTGTCAGAGATTTCGATGGTTCGAAGAGGATGGTCCACGGGGAGGTTGATATTCCCATCAAGGTAGGCACTGAGGTGTTTAAATCTACTTTCTATGTGATGGACATCCGTCCGTCATACTCTTGCTTGTTGGGTAGGCCTTGGATACACAATGCCGGGGCAGTCACCTCTTCCTTACATCAAATGTTGAAGTATCCTGTCAAGGGAAAGATCATAACCGTCCATGGTGAAGAGGAGTATATGATCAGCCACCTGAACTCCTTCCGGTATGTGGAGGTAGAGGGTGAGTTCATTGAGACGCCTTTCCAGCATTTCGAAGAAGTCCCTCCTGAGATGACAATAGCAAAGTTGGTAGCTGAAGCACCAAAGCAGATGGCCAGGATGGCATCTCTGGAGGACGCAAAGGCCGCAATCAAGGAGGGGAAAAATTCAGCATGGGGGCAGTTGCCTGATATTCCACATAAAACAGACAAATTTGGATTAGGGTTCACGGCCGCAGGCCAGAAAGCTATGCGCCGTTCGAAGATTGAAAGAGCGCCAATCAAAATTTCTCCCTACGGAATCAACGCTTTGGAGGATGAAGACGAAGAGAACAACATCGAAGAGTGGATCTACCCAACTGTCAAAGGAGGATTATGCAACTGGGAGGCAAAGGACTTTGTCCCCATCACTTTTATTAATCAGTAATTTATCTGTCAAGCATTTCCAATTGGTCTGTAATAATTATTTTCGAACAATCCGTACACTATCTTTTTACCTCATGCCTTGCCCGGGGCATGTAGGCCCATTTGTAAGGGTTTTGATTATTTTCATATCCATATGCCATGTTTAATGATTCATTGGACGTTTTTCATTTGATAAACTGCTGTGTTCATTTTCTTTCCTTTTGCATTTTTGTTTAAGGATGGATATTGTGATACGGTGGGAGAACTGACTTGAGGTTTTGCGTTTGTTTTCGCAAATGTTTCGGTTGAGAAAGAGTCGCCACCGACTTTTTATTTTATCCTAAGGAAAGGTTAAAAAGCACAGCAAAAAACCTTTTGAGATGTTTTCTTGGGTTCGGGGAGTAGATTATAGAAAGGGAAGGTATTAGCACCCTTTCTATCCATGGTTATCCATGGGCTCTTAGTTACTTGCTTAGATCACTTGCCTTTTGTTTTCAATTGTTTTAAATGGTGCTTGAGTGTGTGCGGGTTTGAAAATGTTTTGAAAAGAGGCCAATGTGGTGGCAACCTTTGTAATGATCCATGTGGGGATGTATACAAAGATGTATGTCTTTTGAAAAGGTTTTCATTTATTTTTGAAAGTTGTTTTGAAAGTGTAGTGATGTGTGGTTTTTGAAATAGGCAAGTGTTTTTAGTTTGCAAGATTGATTCAAGTAACTAAGAGGTTATCTACTCCTAAATTTCTCAAAAGATTATTGCTATGTTTTAACCCTTTTAACAAGTTTGTTCCACCATTGTATTTGGTGGACAATCTTATGTTTAGGATGTGAAAGGGACGAACGTGGGTCATCGTTTAGACCATAATTGCAATGGTGCCAAGTATCTTTGGGCCTTTTCTTTAAGGGACTTGATCATTTGTTTTGGAAGTATTTTGAAGATGTTATCGAGGGACTATGATCATTCAATTTGTTGTTTTGCCCAAAGAGACTTAACATGCAATATGGCCCAATTTTGAAAGGCAACAAATGGAGTACCCTAGGGGTGCAAGTGTGATTTGTGTATCCATTTTCATGCTCATTTGTCTTGAGATTAGGTCATAACTATTTTTTTCGTTTTTCGCATACAAACCCTAATTCTAACATGGCATAATTAGAAAGCAATAAAGTGCGAAAATAAATTTACTAAGCTATTACAAAACCAAATATGGGAAGGGGGGTACAAATGTTCAAATGGGGATATTGACAAGTAATGTAAACCTAAAACTATTACATCAATATTGAATTTATACAATTTAATCAATGTACAATAATTAAACAAAATGGAACAAAATATGCAAGATGCCAAAATGTTTTGTATATGTATAAAAAAAGTATTATTTATGTAAAAATAAAAGATAATAAAAAGATATTATTTTTTGGAGTTTTTCATATTTAGGGCAAAAACCCTAATTCTATTAAATAAAATGTATTATTATTTAATTTAATACAAGTATTTATTTATTATGCACAAAAAATAAAAATAAAATGAAGTATATTATAAAAAGTATTTTTTTTATATCAAATATTAATAAAAGGAAAAATTCAAATATTTTTATATTCTAACCTAAATATATTAATAAATATATATATATATATATATATATATATATATATATATATATATATATATATATATATATATATATATATATATATATATATATATATATATATATATATATATATATATATATATATTAAGTTCTAAATATGCATTATATATAAAAATAATATATATTTAACATTTAATAAAAAAAGTATTTTTTATGTGAAATATTTTCAGAAAGTAAACAAAAATAAAAATGTATAGAAATGCAGTTACACTATTTTTAGTATTTTAAATAAAATATATATATCTATCTATTTATGTATAAACCAAAAGAAAATTATATAAATGCCTAATAAAATCAAAAATGGTGAGAAAAAATATTTTTATTTTTTTTATGTCATGAGAAAAAATAAACAAAGTCAATCAAAAAAGAAAAAAGTCAAAAAGTCAAGGAAATAAGCAAATGGGCCTTGGGGGTGTAAAAGCAATTAAGGGGTGTGAATAAGAAAAAATACACAGGCCCAGCCCAAAGACCATTGTCTTCAACCTCCAGCAACAATATTTGAAAAAAACGCGCGCCCTGTTCCTCATCTTTCAACTCTTGATTCCTGTTCAGTTGGAATCGTGCTTTGCAATGGAGGATGTTTCAGAGTAAAATGATGATTTGTATAGCTTCCTTGAAGTGTAAGGATGCTTTTCCAAGTTCTACTTTGTCTTGAAACTCTCTGAATCGTGCTAGTGAACTTCAACTGCAAAACAGAAAAACAAAAATGGTGAAGTAGCTTAGAGGGATTACAGGTCAGATTTCAGGTCATGGTTAGCTTGCATAGATGCTAGGGGATGTGTATGAACTGGTTTTGGCAAGAGATCTTGAGGGAAATGGAAGATGGCACTCAAACTGCAGAGGCAACTCTGTTTTTGCAGTTTGAGAGTGATTCTGAGATGGAGGGTGGATTGGGAGTAAAAGGCTCGTGCAATAGCTTGGTTATGGTATGTGGAAAATGTTTGATAACTTTTTTCTTGTGTTTGTAAGCTGAGATGGAAGTTGTTATGAGTTATGCAACTTTACTTCACACTTAAGCAAACAAAGGCAAATTGTGCTTCTAGGCCTGTAGAGGACCTCACACTATGCTGCATAATCCCTCCTTGATCAGTGTGATTAACACATAAACTTGTGCCAATCAGATTTGCAATGTACTTGTTGGATTCTCAATTGGACATAAAGTGAACTTTTGCAAAAAATGGAAAGAATGCTTTATCTAGTTTGGGATTAATCTTACATACATTGTTCAAACTCATAGAACAACACCTTAACACAATGAATATGCATTAAATTATTGAGTGTAACTTGGTTTAAGGACCTGCAATCTAACCTAAAGCATGCTGAGTTCAAATTGCAAGGTTATGAACATGAAAAATGGCCAATTCAAAAGTGAGTTTTTGCTATATTGTGAAATTCGATTCTCCCTAACCATGAGGTTGTTTGAGAAGTTCTTGGACATTTTGGAAAGCTTGGAATGTGTACTACAATCCATCTTTGAAATGCAAATTGAAATTCCAAGTGGAAGGGTATGGAAAATGGCCTTGAAGTGGGGTAGAAAACCTTGTCAAAATAGGTCAAAAATTCACTAAGTTAAGAATGGTTTAGTGCCCTTATTCAAAAAATTGTAACTTGAGATACAAGCTTCAAATGAGAAAACTTTGTGAATCAAAGTTGTAGGTTATGTAACAAGCTACAACTTTCATGTTTTGACTTTTGTTGGAATCCAAATGAATCATGGTGAAAAAGTGGGGCAAAGTTGGGAAAAAATTAGGGTTTTTCATAACTTAGAAAAAATTCTAAGTTATGAAAAATTCCATTTCAAACCCTAATTTGCATTTTGTGATTTCTTGGTGAACAAGTTTCATGATTTGGCATGTTTTGATGAAAAATGAATCTTGACTCTTGATTTTGACCGAAAAGTCAAAGTTTGACTTTTCAGTATACAGTCAAAATTGATCAATTGACTGAGAAATTCAACTGTCAATCTTGTGTACTTGGGATCTTTTGAGCTTGATGAATGTGTCAAGACCATTTCATAGGGTCCTTGAGTCCATATGTGAGCTTGGTTTGCCATTGGCTAGGTCAAACAGTCAAAAATTGCCTTTGTGCAGTCAAAACCCTAAAAATGACCATTTTGCCCTTTTGATGATCTGATCAAATTTCTTATGGAATTATGGTCCAAACTTGATCAAATGGTTCATGTAAGCTCAATATGTTGATGTGGGTCAAATTTCATGAGATTTGACTGTCAATTGGCCACAGTTGACTTTTCCCCAATACAGCTGATTTCTAGGTCAACTGTCCAATTGACTGGGCAAAACTTGGAATCAAGACTTGAAACTTGGTGAGGATAAACTTGGGAGTCCAACATGAAACATGAAAGTCATCTTAGGCATTTTAGGTCAAAACATCCTTGGGCAAACACAAACCCTAATTGGATCTTGATCTTCAAAGGTCTTGTGATGAGAAAATGTTGAGGAAATGGGAGGGCAAATTTTGGGGTACAACAGATATCCCTTACACACACCCACACTCACAAATGCAGGTACCCATCCACTCCGGATTCCATGGGTGACTATTCTGCTATATCCTTCAATAACTCTGAAGATCTGGTCAATCAAGCCGAGTATGAAGATGACGAAGGTTGTGAAGTACCAGGGGATCTAGCCAGACTTCTACAGCAAGAGGAAAGGGCCATCTTACCTCATGAAGAGTTGTTGGAGACTGTCAACTTAGGAACTGAGGAAGACCGGAAGGAGGTGCAAGTGGGTGCCAATCTGGAACCAAGTGTCAAGGAACGCCTGATACAGTTGTTAAATGAGTATGTTGAAATCTTCGCTTGGTCTTATGAAGACATGCCGGGTTTAGACACAGACATCGTGGTTCACCGTCTCCCCACAAGAGAGGATTGTCCACCGATCAAGCAAAAAGTCCGCTGAATGAGGCCTGACATGTCTGAAAAGATCAAAGCGGAGGTGATGAAGCAATTCGACGCTGGCTTTCTGGCTGTTACATCTTATCCTCAATGGGTCGCTAACATCGTGCCGGTACCTAAAAAAGATGGCAAAGTCAGGATGTGTGTGGACTACCGGGATTTGAATAGGGCCAGCCCCAAAGATGATTTTCCGCTACCACACATTGACATTTTAATCGACAATACAACTCAGCACAAAGTGTTTTCCTTCATGGATGGATTCTCGGGCTACAATCAAATCAAAATGGCCCCCGAAGATATGGAGAAAACAACCTTTGTCACACAATGGGGTACTTTCTGTTACAAGGTGATGTCGTTCGGACTGAAGAACGTTGGGGCAACTTATCAACGCGCCATGGTAGCTTTGTTTCATGATATGATACATCATGAGATTGAAGTTTACGTAGACGATATGATAGCTCGGTCACAAACGGAGGAGGAGCACCTTGAACATCTAAAAAAGCTGTTTGCCAGGTTGAAAGAATACAAACTCAGGCTGAATCCAAGTAAGTGCACTTTTGGAGTTAGGTCTGGTAAACTTCTAGGATTCATTGTAAGCAACAAAGGCATTGAAGTAGATCCAGCAAAAGTGAAAGCAATACAAGAGATGCCTGCTCCCCGTACTGAAAAGGAGGTTAGAGGGTTCTTGGGGCGCTTGAACTATATTGCCAGATTCATCTCTCATCTGACTTCTACATGTGAGCCAATTTTCAAACTCTTAAAGAAAGATCAGGTAGTAGAATGGAACGACGATTGCCAAGCTGCTTTTGATAAGATCAAGGAGTATTTGCTAGAACCTCCTATTCTGATGCCACCCGTCGAAGGAAGGCCATTGATCATGTATCTGACCGTCTTGGATAACTCAATAGGGTGTGTTTTGGGCCAGCATGACGAGTCTGGTCGAAAAGAGCATGCTATTTATTACCTTAGCAAAAAGTTTACCGACTGTGAGACTCGCTACTCACTGCTCGAGAAAACTTGCTGCGCTTTGGTATGGGCTGCTCACCGACTAAGGCAGTATATGTTGACTCATACTACCTTGTTGATTTCCAAAATGGATCCTATCAAGTATATCTTCGAGAAGCCTTCTTTATCTGGAAGGATAGCTAGATGGCAAATGATCCTAACTGAGTATGACATCCAGTACACCACTCAAAAAGCTATAAAAGGGAGTGTACTAGCTGACCATCTGGCTCATCAAGCTATCGAAGATTATCAACCCATGAGATTTGACTTCCCAGACGAGGACATCATGAATTTGGACAACATTGAAGGTAACGGACCGTATGACAGACCCGAAAAGGGATCCCGATGGACCCTGTACTTTGATGGTGCTTCAAATGCACTTGGAAACGGTATCGGCGCAATACTCATTTCTCCTGAAGGTTTTCACACACCTTTCACGGCCCGACTTTATTTCAGCTGCACAAACAACATGGCTGAGTATGAAGCTTGCATCTTTGGTCTCAAGGCTGCTATAGACTTGGGGATCAAATCTTTGATCGTATTTGGGGACTCGGCTTTGGTTATCAGTCAAATCAAAGGAGAGTGGGATACCAAGCATCCTAATCTTATCCCATACAAAGAACATGTCTTGACATTGTTGCCTCATTTTGAGCAAATTACCTTCGAGCATTTCCCGCGAGAAGAGAATCAGCTAGCAGATACTCTAGCTACAATGTCCTCCATGTTTAAACTCAACTGGGATAATGAGGCTCCCCAAATCACCATCGAGCGAATGAATGAACCTGCACATTGTCACGAGATTAATACCGAAGAAGTAGTGGAACAACCCTGGTTCCATGAGATCAAAAGGTATCTCCAAACTAGAGATTATCCCGAAGGAGCTTCCGTAAATGACAAGAAGTTCTTAAGGAAATTTGCTGCCAAATTCTTCCTGAGCAACGACATCCTTTACAAACGAAGCCATGATTGTGTATTACTCTGATGCGTAGACAAAGCTGAAGCAGAGTTGATCATGACCGAGATACATAGCGGCACATTTGGCACTCACTTGAGCGGGCATACATGGGCTAAGAAGATCCTAAGGGCAGGCTATTATTGGTCTACCATGGAAGCTGACTGCCATCAACATTCCCGTACTTGCCACAAATGTCAAATCTACGCTGACAAAGTTCATATCCCTCCGGTTCCTCTCAACGTTCTGACTACTCCTTGTCCATTTGCAATGTGGGGCATTGACATTTTTGGAAAGATCAAGCCCACGGCTTCCAACGGACATCATTTCATCCTGGTTGCCATTGACTATTTCACCATATAGGTCGAAGCGGCTTCCTTCGCCTCTGTTACTAAAAATGTGGTTGCCCGCTTCATCAAGCAAAATATCATATGCCGGTATGGTGTTCCAGACAGGATCATCACAGACAACGGTACAAATCTGAATAACACGATGATCACCGCTTTGTGCAAACAGTTCAAGATTTATCATCACAATTTATCTCCCTATCGGCTGAAGATGAACGGTGCTGTTGAAGCTGCGAACAAAAACATTAAGAAGATCATTCAGAAAATGACAGTCACCTACAGAGACTGGCATGAGATGTTACCGTTTGCTCTGCATGGATATCGTACGACGACACGTACTTCAACCGGGGCAACCCCGTTTTCTTTGGTATATGGCATGGAAGTTGTCCTGCCTATGGAGGTTCAGATCCCTTCTCTAAGGATTATGAAGGACGCATGTTTGAATGAAGATGATTGGATTCAGACCCGACTTGATCAACTCAATTTGATCGACGAGAAGCGACTCGCTGTTGTATGCCATGGTCAGACGTATCAAAAGCGGATGATCAGAGCCTTCAATAAGAAAGTCAGACGTCAAGTGTATCAAGTCGGAGATCTCGTAATCAAGCGGATTATCTTGCCGCAAAGTGATCCCAGGGGCAAATGGACTCCTACATACGAAGGACCATTTGTGATCAAGAGCATATTTTCTGGTGGTGCAATGATTCTGACCACCATGGACGGTGACGATTTGCCGCACCCTGCGAACGCAGACATAGTCAAAAGATACTACGCATAGAATAACCCGACAAGTCGAAAACCCGAAAGGGCGGCTTGGGCAAAAATGGGCATCCCGGTGAACCGAAAACCCGAAAGGGCGGTTCAGGCAAAAGTTAGGGATAAAAACAAAAAAAACTGTACACCCGGCAAGTTGAAAACCCGAAAGGGCAGCTTGGGCAAAAAGGGGTTTCCCGGTGGATCGAAAACCCGAAAGGGCGATTCAGGCATAAGTTAGGGAATTAAAGCGTATGACTATGTCTCGTCGGATCACTTCAAAGACAATCTCTTCATCAACCAGTTCCAGGTTTCTGATCAATCCAGTCATCGGCAGACGAAACATTGAATGGACAGATATTCAGAGTTGTGAAGGCTATAGCGGAACGGAACCCCATGGAATTATTTCACATAACCATCTTTCTTTTGTATAAATCTTTCAATATTTACGACGAAATCCTCTTACTTGGATGATTGTCTCCTTTGTACAAATATACTCATAGAAAGTTAATACAAATACTTTTCCCAGAAATTTGTGTCGTTTCCTTTTTCTTTTCTTTTGCACTAATTGTTTTATTTGAGAAACGTCCAATGTTTCGTTAAATAGTGTTGTACCCCAAATTTTGACCTAAGATACCATCTCCCATCTGCATCATTACATTACAAGTGTTTTGATCTATTGATTTTTAAAATTCATAACTTTTTTCAGGCCGAGAGCTATTTATTTTGAACACTAAATTATTTAATCGATTCATGCTAAAACAATGTTTATTAATTATTTATTATCTTAAATTTAAATAATTGGAATTTGTTTTCAATTATTATATAATTTAAAGATGTATAGATAATAAAATAAATATTAGAAAAGAGGCGTATTAATCGTGCAGACAGTGTTTATTTATTATTCACTATTTTAAATTTAAATAACTGGAATTTATTCTCAGTTATTACATGATTTAAAGATTTATGAATAATATAATAAATATTTGAAAAAGTTCATTAATTGGTCAATAATGATTATTTAATTATTTATCATTTTAAGTTAAATAATTGAAATTCTATTTTAATTATTATAATTTAGAAAATTATGAATAATGAATTAAATAATTGAAACTATTAATTGATCAATGATATTATTTATTTATTTGTTTATTATTCTGAATTTAGGTAATTGAGATTCATTTTCAATTATTATACAATTTAAAGAATTATAAACGATAAAGTAAATAATTAGAGAGAAGGAGGAAATTAATTGGCAAATATTGGAATTTTATTCATTTTTCTTCTAATTGTACAATTATTGTGTAAATATTGTATTTATTACAATGAATTTACAATAATAATTTTACAAAGTTAAAATGAAATAAAAACTAATCTAATGTTTTCTAATTCTAAATCTTCTATCCAATGCCTTTTTGTCTGCTCACTTGATTTTACCTGCAAAACGATTAAAAGAAAATTAGAATTGAACAAATAATTAAAAGCAAAAATTATTTAATGTTCATCATTAAAAGCAACGGCTGGAATCAGTTTACCCTTTTTTGCAAATCACGGGATTTCTCCCGGTTCACAAAAAGGGAGGAATTTTTATTTTCATAAATGAATGCACAATTGTGAAACATGCACAAATTCATTTTATTTTTCAAAACTGCATAATTAAAAATTAATTGCATTTTTCAAAGTCCAATGCATATTTCAAAATATACACAGCATACAAAAGTCCATGCATAATTTCAAAACAGCATATGCAAGCACAAACAAAATTCCAACGTAAACCTATGCAGCCACATAGAAGAAGCCAAAACATAGGCTCTACTGTTGCATTGGAAGTCAAAGAAATATGCAGTTCAAAACCATTATGCAAGCAATAATATTTCCTCATTCATCATATTCCAGCTCTGTTACAATTTCAGGAAAAAATAGTACACATCATTTTATGTATCAATGTACTTGAGAGAGAGAAGAGAGAAAGAAAAATGGTTTTGCAGGTTTTGGCTTAGGCAGGAATTAGAATACAGACAGAACAGCAGCAAGGCAATAAGAAAAGGAGCATAGAAAAGATTACCAAATTGGATGTAACAGTATAGTATGCAGAGGCCAAAGTAAAAATATATTAAAAATATACCAAGCCCTCAACGTAAACCTGAAGGCAAAGAAAAACTATTATAACATAACAAAATCACTACACACACATCATCATCTATCTATCTCCAAGCATTCAAGAAAAAAGAAACTATCAAAAAGCCAAAGCCATTTTTTTCTCAAGCCCCCTAAACCTGTTACTGCATAAACCTGCATAGAACCAAAACCAGTAGGTCCAAAAACCATTCAAAAATCCTCACCAACCTGATTGAGCCAGAAAACCAATATCACCAAAAATCGTTCAAGACCATAAACATGATCAAAAACCATTTCCTAAGCCATTTAACCTGCTACTGCATTATCAAACCTGCCTACCATCTCATCTAAACCTGTACCATCAAAAACCTCAACCATTTTCACACACCACTCAAAAACCTACTGCATTACCAGAACCAAAACCATATATCAAAAACCATATCAGAACCTAGAACCATAGCCTACTGTCAAACCTGCCGAACCAACATAAATCAAAACATGGCCTAAACCATCAAGCCCCAAAACTTACTGCATCACCATTTCGAAGCTCACAAAGCATAAACCATTGGAACCATGTCCAAACACACATAAAGCCTCAGATTATATCCTCATAGGCAACCCATATTCAGGCAGCAAAATCACAAAAGCAAAGCATACAAAAATCAGAAAGAAGAAGAGAAAAAGCGTCAATGGCATCAAGCTAGTCAAAATGGTTATTTCAACATAACATTCAAAAACGTTCAAAGCAACGGAAGGCATACAGTAGCAGTAGCAAAGTCAGAAAGAAGAAGAAGGCAAGCTAGTCAAATTTCGTTTCAACAAAAGCATCAAGGCAACATTGAAATACACAGTACCAAGGCAAGAAGAAGGAAGCTAAATACAGAGTACCGGCCACTGAAGCAAGCCCGTGACGCACCACCTTTCCTCGCCGCCCGGCCTCCTGCGCACCCAACCGTTCCTCCTCCATCTCCCTAAGGTAACATTTTCTTCTCTTTCTTTCAAAGATTCCTCAAACAACCATAAATGAAACGAAATCAGAATCAAAGTGGATCAAAGATTACAACATGCATTTGCAATAAAAAACCCTAAACGAGTGATAGAACGAAATTTGTACCGTAAAATCCGTCGCCCCCTAACGTTTGGCTGGAGGGAAGAGGAAAGTGGGATGCTGGTGGCCTTTGAGGCGAGAAGAGCTCAGGCAAAGGCAAAAGACGAAGAAGATGAATCGAGAATGATGGAGCGTCGTTCTGCACCTCTGTTTACCCTAATCCCCTTTTACAACTAAACAAGTTTAACCCTAAGAAAACAAATTTGTAAAACTGATGGACCTCACCTCAAATGCCCTAAGCCCAACGAAATTGTTTGTACACCCCCCCGCTTCTGCCTTCTTCTTAATCAGATTTGGGCTCCCTCAAATCCTCTAGCCCACTTTGATCTTTTATTTTATTCCCTTTTAATTTTGATCCATTTTTATTTTATTTGATTTCTTTAGCCCATTTAGAATTTTATTGATTTAGTTTCAACTATAAGTTTAGTTAAGTAGAAATAATTCAATCAAAACATCTTTAAATAAATTAGCCCTTTTTTATTAAGTTTAAACTTTAGGTTTGAGTTAATATTTTTTTAAATATCCCTTTTAATTAGGTTTAAATTAATAATTCTTAAGGCCTAACTTTGCTCAATTATTTAATAACTATTAAAATAATACTTTATATTAAAAAAGAAAAACATATTAAATTTAGAAACATATAGAAATGAAAAATATTTTATTTAATTAATTCACTCATTTTAGTTAATATTAATACAAAAATATATAAAAAATATATAGAGGCTTAAAAAACTAAAAAATATTTTGTTTTCTTTAATTAACCCTCATGCTTTTTATCCATATTAAAAAATGCGTAAAAAATGAAAGCTATTAAAACATTTTCTTTTCATTAATATTAAACCAAGAATCTAAAAAATGCATTATTCACACCATTTAGTCTATCATTTAACTATTGTTATTTAATCATTATCCGCATAATTTTTCTGTTTATTTATTTCATATTTATTTGTTTATTCCGTTTACGTTTAAATCCAAAGGAAAAACGATAAATTTGTTGACTTCATGTCCTCAAGTCTAATCGCGCGAATATTTGTATTTCATTAAAACTTAGGATAATTTTCCTTCAAGTATCCAATCTTTTCAAAACTTATACCCTTTAAGCAAAAACTTTGACGTTAGTTCGTCGTATCTTCAAAAACCCGTCCGTACCCCTTTTCGGCCAAAACGATTTATTTTTAATCAAACGATCAATTTTAAATAAACAGATATTTCAAAAGGTTCCTATAGAGTACTATAGATACATTGGGTGCTAATACCTTCCCATTGTATAACCAACCCCCGAACCATAAGATCTCTTTTCAAAAAAATGCCTTGTATTTTCATTACTTTTAAAAAAGTATTATTTACATTGCATATTTAGGGTTTTATTTCGCTCTTTTCCCTTTTCCTTTGGAAACAATAAAGCGCGGTGGCGACTCTTGCTTTTGTGAGACGAATTAATCAATAATTCGATCTCCGATTTACCCCGCTACATTTTTTATCGCTACAGAATTGGAGACTCTGCTGGGGATAGATTGACCTCTTGCTGGTCCATCCCTAAGTGGGTTAAGCCTAATTTGTTTTATCTGTTTATTATTATTTGATATGTTTGATTATGTGTTTAAATTGGGGTGTTTGGGTTTTTGCAAAGGACGAATCCTATACCCGGATTAGGTAACACTTAAGGAATAGGACGGGCGATATAGTCATGTTAACTTTGAGGGAGTAATCCCGAAGAAGGAGGCATGAGATCCCCCACTCAATGGAAGGCCCTCTTGAACTTAATATTTGTTTACCGAGTAATCGGGAAGACATTATTATTTTCGACCTAGGAGCCCGAGAAGTTGAGGACTGTAGAACCCTAACCCATCTGGGCCTTTTTAGGTGTAGCGCGGAGACTATAACGGAGTAATTCGGAAGTAGTTGTTACGCGATGCTACGCTCGGACGAGTTTCTCTTGAGAATATTGCTAATTATTGAGTAATCAAGACGTTGGTAATATCCGAAGGAGGAATGTAGACTCTGGGAACCGTAGAACCATGTCTTACAGGTGTGATTGAACCGTTAGTACATACCTTTGGGTGGGCTTTACCCTCGACTCCATGCTGAACGTTGAACCTTTGAACCCCATGTTTGCAAGCTTGTGTGTGACTGTTGCATTATCATTCATTCATGCACTCATCAGCATCTTTGTAAAAAAAAAAACTTGTTTTTCAAGGAACTTCGGAATGATTTTGCAGACATCTCAGGTTATTATGGAACTTGGAAGGAGAAATACTCGAAGCTTTAGTTTCAAGGAGCCCGAGATTGAAGAACTGAAGAGTTTGATTCCGAAGATCGAGAGTCCGACGGATTTTCAGAAGAAGTATGGGTCCATTGTACCGCTCATGAAGCGCAAGATGAAGGAAGGCATCCTCAACACGTTGGTTCAGTTCTATGATCCCTTGTACCGATGTTTCACCTTTCCGGATTACCAGTTGATGCCCACTTTAGAGGAGTACTCCTATATACTTGGGTTGCCGATCACCGACCGTGTTCCTTTTTCTGGATTAGAAGAGGAGCCCAAATCTCACGAGATAGCAACCATCACCCACTCAAAGAAGTCAGAGATATAGGAGAACATGACTACGAAAGGGGGAATCCGGGGTTTGTCGGCGCAGTTTTTGTTGAAGAAAGCTCGTCATTTTGCTGAGACAAAGGATACTGTTGCCTTCGAAGACGTGTTTGCTTTACTCGCGTATGGTCTATTCTTGTTCCCTAACGTTGATAAGTTTGTGGATATCAACGCCATCAGAATTTTCCTGATTGGAAATCCGGTCCCTACGCTGCTAGGAGATACATACTACTCCATCCATCTTCGAAACTCTTATCAAGGAGGGATGATTATTTGCTGTGCACCGTTGCTGTATCAGTGGTATCTTTCGCATCTACCTGGGTCTGATGTTTTCTGGGATCTCGAGAAGGAACCGCGTTGGGCGCCAAAGATTATGGCTCTCACTCATTTCGACATTGACTGGTATAATCGAGTTTACCACGACGTGAAGATCATTGATAGCTGTGGTGCTTTTCCTAACGTACCTCTTCTCGGTACGAGAGGTGGAATCAACTATAACCCTGTTCTCGCACGCTGTCAGTTCGGGTATCCGATGAGAGATAAACCAAACAACATCCATGTGAGTGGTTTCTTTCTACAGGAAGGACAAGATCATCAGGCAGCTAAGAGGGAGATCGAAGGAGCTTGGCGCCACATCCATAGAAAAGGGAGAGATATGTTAGGACATAGAGGTGCCGTTTCTTTGGAGCCTTACCTACAGTGGGTCCGTGCTAGGGCTTGTGCTCTCAAGATGCCCTATAAACTTGAGAAACCTTTATTCCCTGCCATTGCACCATCATCTGTTGTTGTCCCTATCGCGAATATAGGAGAATACCAAGGAAATCTGGCTAGGATGAAGTCCGAGAGGGATGCTTGGAAAGAAAAGTACCATATGTCTGAATATGAGAATCGAGTCCTGACTCGACAGTTAAAGGAAAAGGAGGAGTTGTTGTTTATTTAAGACGGCCGGTTCATTGATCACGATGAGAAGCTTCGTCAAAAGGATGCCTTGCTGAAGAAGTATGCTAGTGAAAGGAAGAGAAAGGGGGAGGGTTCGGTAAGCGTGGCTCTCGTTCCTAATCCGCAGAAGGAAGCCATTGATAGACTGGTAGCTGAGAAGAAAGAGATGGAAGACTTTTACGAAGAGAAGATCAAGAAGCTCCGGTTACAGTTGGTGTTTGGTCCTTCATCTGAGGATTCCGAGTGAGCTTTAGCTTTTAGTTTATTTTATTGATGTCATTTTGTAAAACTATGTAAAAGGGCTTCATGCTCCGAAGTTGTAATTTATTGCTTTATCATGGGCTTCATGCTCCAAAGTTATAATTTATTGCTTTATTATGGGCTTCATGCTCCAAAGTTGTAATTTATTGCTTTATTTTAGACTTCATGTTTTAAAATTGTAATTTATCGCTCTATTATGGATTCCGTGTTTCGAGGTTGTAATTGGATTTGTTATCCCAAAGTTGTAATTTACTGTTTTTATATTCCAAATTGTAAGTTGTAATTTATCGCTTTCGATTAATGGATTGAGTTTTTGTTGTTCCAAATTCCTTTACCATTGATGTATGCAAAATTATTAAAGTTCCCTGAAAGACTTTTAAAATGAATCATCATTTGCATCGCACATCATGCATCATTCAACATTTCATTTCACATGTTTTCTAGAGTCTTATCCTTGTTCTTTTTCCACTCCGAAGGTTGTCAAGCTGTCTCACCAATACGACACTCGAGCCAATCGTCAGAGGAAAATGGAAGATTTGGAACAGGAAAATCATGAGCTTTGCGGGGAAGTTGCTACACTTCGTATCGAGATGGAAAAGTTAACTGTGTTAGTGGAAAGTTTGGTGGCTGTTCAGAATCAGCCATCAACTACAGCTGCCGAGATTCAGACTTCAACTCCAGTGGTCTCTGAGATTGTCACCATTCCTACCTCTGTGACTCAAATCAACTCTCCGCTTCAACATCAGATGCCGAAGGGTTTTCCGTGGGGAATGCCTTACAACTTTGTGCCAGAGGGGCATCAGCCTGCCGTACAACCTTTGTTTCAACCTGCTTTGTCTCTTCCTCAACCAGAGACAACTGCTATGCCGCCAGTAATTCCGTCTGTAACACCTTTTCCGCAACCGATTATGACGACCGTTGCTCCTGTGGTCCACTCCGTGCCATACTTGAATGAACCTACTTACCCTGCCGAGCCTGCTGAAAGTTTGGGTCTCTTTGATAGAATGGAAGAATTTCAGGATCAGTTCCAGGAAATGCAGAAGGAGCTTAGAGCATTGAAAGGGAAGGATTTGTTTGGGAAGAACACGCATGACCTTTGTTTAGTTCCGAATGTCAAGATTCCAGCAAAATTCAAAGTGCCAGACTTTGAGAGATATAAGGGTGATTCGTGTCCTAGAAGTCATTTGACAATGTACGTGAGGAAGATGTCTACGTATTCCGATGATCATGATTTATTGATTCATTATTTTCAAGATAGTTTGACGGGCGCTGCTCTGAAGTGGTATAAGGGTTTAGACAGTATTCGGATCCGCAACTTTAACGATCTTAGCGAAGCCTTTGTCCATCAGTACAAGTACAACGTTGACATGGCACCGGACAGGGATCAACTCCGGGCGATGTCGCAGAGAGACCGGGAATCTTTTAAGGAGTACGCCCAGAGGTGGCGTGAAATTGCTGCTCAAATCTATCCACCTCTTGAGGAGAAAGAGATGACGAAGATATTTTTGAAGACTTTAGGTTCCTTTTACTATGAAAGAATGATAGCCAGCGCATCCAGTGACTTCACCGAAATGGTAAGCATGGGTATGCGATTAGAGGAAGGGATTCGCGAAGGGCGTTTGGTTAAAGAAGGGAGTCCGTCTAGAAGTACTAAGAAGTTTGGAAGTGTGTTCCCGAAAAGAAAAGAGCAGGATGTCAGCGCTCTGTTCCCAGGTAGACCTAGGAGAGGTTACTCTCATGTTGCGGCAGTCACTCCGGCTGTCCGCCCAGCTTTGATGACCCCAGCTCATCAAACTCCACCAACTCAACAACGACCATTTCAGCAGCAGCCTCGACAACAGGCTTATCCATTCAACAATCAGAACCGTTCACCCAGAAAACCGCAGTTCGATGCCATTCCTATGACTTATACTGAATTTTTCCCTGCTCTTATCAGAAAGAATCTCATCACGACAAAGCCTCCTCCTGTCGCACCGAACAGTACTTCTCCGTGGTACAAGGCGGATCAGTTTTGTGAATATCATCAAGGGTCGCCGGGGCACAACCTTGAGAACTGTTTTGCTCTGAAGGCGGACGTGCAGAGATTGATTAAGAATGGTATCTTGTCTTTCAAGGATGTTAATCCAAATGTTAGAGATAATCCTTTGCCTCGACATGGGGCAGCTTCAAAGAATATGGTGGAAGGTTGTCCGGGGAAGTTTCGAGTTTTTCAAGTTGAACACATAAGAGAGTCGTTGATCAGGTTACATCAGAGTCTGAGAAGACTTGCTTTTGTGAGGCACCAGCATGATTATGATGTTTGTGAATTTTGTTCAAGAGAGGTTGATTGTCCTACTGTGAAGGAGGATATTCAGAAGTTGCTAGATCAGAGAGTTATCACTATTACCTATGACAGAAATCCGGAGGATGAAGTGAATGTTATCATACCACAATTCAATTTGCCTGAATCAGTAGAGATTGCTTACGACAGTCAGACTGCACCTGTTGATCCTTTGATCATTTACCCACCTGGTCCTGTGCCTTACAACTCGGACCAAGCTGTACCGTATAAGTATAATGCCACAATGATTGATAATGGGGTAGAAGTCCCTATACCAACAAGACCGTCTTTTGTTAACATTGCTGATGTGAGTAGAGTTACGAGGAGTGGACGTGTTTTTGCAGCAGTACCTTTGAAGAGACCAGAAGTTCAAGTCAGGAGACCCATACCGGCGGAGATTCCAGTGAGAAATGTTGAACCAAGGGTTGAGATAGGCCGACCCAGTGAACCTATCCCTCACCCTGAGGATGATGAGATCCTGAAGCTTATCAAGAGAAGTGAATATAAGATTGTGGACCAACTTTTGCAAACTCCTTCCAAGATTTCCTTGCTTGCTTTACTGAGAGATTCTGGTGCCCATAGAGAAGCTTTGATGAAGGTCTTGGACCAGGCGTTCGTGGATCATGATGTGACGGTTGACCAATTTGATGGAATTGTGGGAAATATTACTTCGTGTAACAATCTTGGTTTCAGTGATGAAGAACTCCCAGAGGAGGGGAGAAACCATAATATGGCTTTGCACATCTCAGTAAGTTGTGGGAATGATACCTTATCAAGTGTGTTGGTAGATACAGGTTCGTCGTTGAATGTGATGCCCAAGACTACATTATCTCGGCTTTCATATCCAGGTGCTCCTATGAGGCCTAGTGGAGTAATTGTTAAAGCGTTTGATGGTTCTAGGAAGACAGTCATTGGTGAAGTGGATCTTCCTATAGTGATTGGTCCCCACACTTTTCAAATCACTTTCCAAGTGATGGATATCCGGGCTGCCTACAGTTGCTTATTGGGTCGTCCCTGGATCCATGATGTCGGGGCAGTCACCTCTACGCTCCATCAGAGACTAAAGTTTGTAAGGCATGGGAAGCTAGTGATGATTGAGGGGGAGCAAGCTATGGTGGTAAGCCATTTATCATCATTCTCCTTTATTGATGCGGACGAGGATGTTGGAACCCAGTTCCAAGGTCTTTCTGTTGCTAAGAATACAGTGAAGAAGCAAGGGGCATCCATCTCTTCTTTTGAGGATGCGCGGCGAGTGGTGGAAAGTGGTTCGGTCGAAGGATGGGGCCAGGTGTTGAAGTTACCCGAGAACAAGTCTGGGGAAGGTCTGGGTTTTCATCCAGTGTCTGCAAGAGTCAAGAAAGAGGTGGTTGTTCGTCCGATTCAAGAGGTTTTCCGAAGTGCAGGGTTTATACATCCCGAGGTTGATGCTATCATAGATGATGATTCCGAGGAAGATTTACCCGATTTTGTGACGCCTGGATTGGCTTGCCAAAACTGGATAGCTGTTGATGTTCCTGTGGTTATGCACATTTCCGAGTAATGTTTTGTTTTGTTTTTCTTTGAAAAAATTCGCTCTGCCCAAGGCGAAACGTATTTTGTGTCGGGCTATGAAAAATAATTCCTTTTGCTCTGCCCAAGGCAAAAGAGAAATGGCTGGGCTCTTTGTTTCAAGTATTTCCCTTTAATGAATAAAAATGTTATTTTGTCCACTACTGTTTTATTTTTCACTTTTTTGGGGAAATAGTAATGAAAATTAATTAATAACCTTTTTTTTTATTTGCACAAATCGATTTCTAAAATAAAGCATAATGATATGTGCAGATTAATCCATGACTTAACCATCGAAAACAATGATCCTATGCCCTCTCCCAACTTTGAATTCCCTGTGTTCAGAGCCGAAGAAGAGGATGATGAAGAGATTCCTGTCGAGATTTCCCGTTTGCTTGAGCATGATGAGAAGATTATTCAACCATTTGAAGAACCTTTAGAGTTGGTCAATTTGGGTGATGAAGAAGTTAGAAGGGAAGTCAAAGTCGGAGCATTGCTTATCCCGGAAGTTAAGGAGAAGATGTTGGAGCTTCTCAAAGAGTATGTTGACGTGTTTGCTTGGTCCTACCAAGATATGCCAGGGTTGGACAATGACATTGTGGAGCATCGTTTACCGTTGAGACCTGAATGTCCGCCGATCAAGCAGAAGTTGAGAAGGACTCGTCCCGACATGGATGACAAGATCAAAGAGGAGGTTCAAAAACAGATTAATGCAGGTTTCCTTGTTACATCGGTCTATCCTCAGTGGTTAGCCAACATAGTGCCTGTTGCTAAGAAAGATGGCAAGGTTCGGATGTGTGTAGACTACAGAGATATGAATAGAGCTAGTCCGAAGGATGACTTCCCATTACCTCATATTAACGTATTGGTCGACAGTACCGCCAAGTTCAAAGTCTTTTCTTTCATGGATGGTTTTTCTGGTTACAACCAAATCAAGATGGCGCCGGAAGATATGGACAAGACCGCTTTCATTACACCTTGGTGAACTTTCTGTTATCGGGTTATGCCGTTTGGTTTGAGGAATGCTGGCGCAACATACCAAAGGGCCATGACTGCTTTGTTCCATGACATGATGCATAAAGAGATCGAAGTGTATGTGGACGACATGATTTCCAAATCACAGACTGAGGAGGATCACTTGGAGCATTTGTTGAAGTTATTCCAGCGTTTAAGAAAGTATAAGCTCCGTCTGAATCCCAACAAGTGCACTTTTGGTGTTCGATCTGGAAGACTTCTGGGTTTCATTGTCAGCCAGAAAGGTATTGAAGTAGATCCTGATAAAGTCAAAGCCATTCGAGAAACGCCCGCACCCAAGACCGAAAAACAAGTAAGAGGATTCCTTGGGAGACTGAATTACATTTCTAGGTTTATATCTCATATGACCGCTACCTGTGGGCCGATTTTCAAGCTTCTCCGGAAGAACCAAGGATGTGTGTGGACAGAAGATTGTCAGAGAGCTTTTGATAGCATCAAAGAATATTTGCTTGAACCTCCCATTTTGATTCCTCCGGTGGAAGGAAGACCTTTGATTATGTACCTGACTATTTTGGAAGATTCCATGGGTTGTGTGCTTGGTCAACAAGATGAGACTGGAAGAAAGGAACATGCTGTATATTATCTGAGTAAGAAATTCACAGACTGTGAGTCTCGGTACTCACTGCTTGAGAAAACCTGTTGTGCTTTAGCTTGGGCTGCTCGCCGTCTGCGCCAGTATATGATTAACCACACCACTTGGTTGATCTCCAAAATGGATCCGATCAAGTATATCTTTGAGAAGCCCGCCTTATCTGGAAGAATAGCCCGTTGGCAAATGTTGTTATCTAAATATGACATTGAGTATCACACTCAGAAAGCAATCAAAGGGAGTATTTTAGCCGATCTTTTGGCTCACCAACCAATTGACGATTATCAATCCATCAAGTTTGATTTCCCAGATGAAGATGTTATGTACTTAAAAGCTAAAGATTGTGAAGAGCCGTTACCTGAAGAAGGACCTGATCCTGAATCCCGTTGGGGTTTAATATTTGACGGAGCTGTGAATTCCTATGGAAATGGAATTGGGGCAATCATCGTCACTCCCCGAGGTACTTATATCCCGTTCATGGAGAGACTGAAGTTTGACTGCACGAACAACATGGCGGAGTATGAGGCATGTATTATGGGTCTCGAAGAAGCAGTGGATCTAAGGATTAAGATTCTTGATATTTATGGAGATTCTGCATTGGTAATTAATCAAATCAAAGGAGAATGGGAGACTCGTCATCCTGGTTTGATCCCTTACAGAGACTATGCTAGAAGATTGTTAACTTTCTTCAACAAAGTGGAATTACATCATATCCCTAGAGATGAAAACCAAATGGCTGATGCTTTAGCTACTTTGTCTTCAATGCTTCAAGTGAATGGTTGGAACGATGTGCCTACAATCCGGGTTATGTGCCTCGATAGACCTGCTCATGTGTTCTCAGTAGAAGAGATTACCGACGACAAACCTTGGTTCTATGACATTAAACGTGTTCTTCAAACTCAAGAGTACCCGCCTGGGGCATCCAATAAAGATAGGAAGACGTTGAGAAGATTAGAAAGCAGTTTCTTTCTCAATGAAGAAGTTTTGTATAAGAGGAATTATGACATGGTCTTGCTCAGATGTGTAGACAGACGTGAAGCAGACATGCTGATGTAAGAAGTACATGAAGGATCCTTTGGCACTCATGCCAACGGACATGCAATGGCTAGAAAGATGTTGAGAGCTGGTTACTATTGGATGACGATGGAATCCGACTGCTGCAAATATGTGAAGAAATGTCATAAATGCCAGATTTATGCGGACAAGATGCACGTGCCGCCGACCCTCCTCAATGTTATTTCTTCACCCTGGCCTTTCTCTATGTGGGGCATTGATATGATTGGGATGATTGAACCCAAAGCTTCAAATGGTCATCGTTTCATCTTGGTAGCGATCGATTATTTTACTAAATGGGTGGAAGCAGCATCTTATGCTAATGTAACCAGACAGGTGGTAGCCAGATTTATCAAGAATCAGATCATTTGTCGATACGGTATCCCGAGCAAGATCATCACTGATAATGGTTCGAATTTGAATAACAAGATGATGAGAGAGCTTTGTGAAGAGTTCAAGATCGAACATCATAATTCTTCTCCTTACAGACCAAAGATGAATGGGGTTGTTGAAGCTGCTAACAAGAATATCAAGAAGATTGTCCAGAAGATGGTGGTAACTTATAAGGATTGGCATGAAATGCTTCCGTTTGCTTTACACGGGTACCGTACTTCAGTTCGAACGTCAACAGGTGCAACTCCATTTTCCCTGGTTTATGGTATGGAAGCAGTACTCCCCGTGGAGGTTGAGATTCCGTCTCTGAGAGTGTTGATAGAAGCTAAACTTTCTGAGGCTGAATGGTGTCAAAGTAGATATGATCAGTTGAATTTAATCGAAGAGAATAGATTGACAGCGTTGTGTCACGGTCAATTGTATCAGCAGAGAATGAAGAAGGCTTTTGATAAGAAGGTTCGACCGCGCGAGTTCAGAGAAGGTGACCTTGTGCTCAGAAAGATATTATCTTTCCAACCTGATTCTAGGGGCAAGTGGGCTCCGAATTATGAAGGACCGTATGTTGTTAAGAAAGTTTTCTCTGGAGGTGCTTTGATTCTCACCAATATGGACGGTGAAGAACTCCCGCGTCCATTGAACGCTGATGCAGTCAAGAAGTATTTCGCTTAGGCAAGCTTTTGGGTCATCCCGGCTATGGCATTTGAGCACATTTTGGAATTCAAAGTTGTTAGGGAGAATAGTGATCATTGTTTTTGTGTAACCTTTTATTTCATGTACTATTTCCCAAACTTTTGTAAACTGTTGGAGGCGCATTGTTAGCGAACCACCAGCTTATTAATAAAATTTGAGCATTACCTTTTGTGGGAAAAATTGTAATTTCCACAGCAATATTTGAAATAAAGTATTTAAAATATTCTTATTTTTTAAATGTGTCGTGAATAACGAAAGGAATATTAACAGTCGTTCCGGAGATGGTCAAGCCATGAAATGCAAAACAGTACCGTAATTTATACTTGCATGATGAACTTGTTTTCTTTCAGAACCGTCATGAAGTGTTGGTTGTGTACACGCTTGGTTATGGTGGTGCTAAGTTTAGTGACTCCCCAGTTGTTCCAGTTAAGTGTTGTTTTAAGCTACCTTCGTTTGGGAGATTTTGAAGTGCGGTACACTTCGTCTCATGCCAGTGGTTTATTAGTGCTAGAAGTTTGGATTTGGATACTTGTCTCCTCAGAAGACTTGAGCCTCGTGGCGTGTTATGCTCTAACATTGTTCTGTGATTCCAATTCCAGTTATCTTCCGTTTTTTTTAGGATTGGCCGAGTATCTATCGTGCTGTGACATCTTATTATCTTCAAGACATTCCATCTGTTCGTTTTGTCAGCATAACATTCATTTACTCATTTACACTCATATCAGCATGCATATCCACATTTGCCGTTGATTTTGGGTCGTACTTTGTTTATTCAAACAACGTACATATTTCTTTCCAAGTAGAAGGTTAGCTTAGGCAGAAAATGTGCTTCCTTTCTAAATTCCCCAACTGAGCTAATCCTCGTGGATGATTTTTGATTCAGCTTACCTTGTCCATTTCTGGATAGGATGAATCCCCAATCGAATTACTTTCTCATTGGGTAGAGTCTTGTTTGACTGTCTTCTCTCTGGTTTATTCCTGGATGAAGTTGTTGCCTCTTGCATAGGCTATCTCTTTGGTTTTCCCGAGTGAGTTTACGACCTAGACAGTTGGTGCATTTATTTTGCACGTTTGACTATATGATCTCCTCGGGAAAGATTGATTCATGTTTCTTTCTGACGAAGATGTTATTCTCTGCCAGTGTCATCGCAATTTCCTTCATTATGATTTTGGGAAAACGACAAGCGGCAGCTCTTCACGAGCAACTTGTATGTTATTATCTTGTGAAACACGACAAGCGGCAGCTCTTCACGAGCAACTTGTGCGTTATTATTACTTTTTTCAGGAAACGACAAGCGGCAGCTCTTCACGAGCAACTTGCGCGTTATTATCTTGTGGAACACGACAAGCGGTAGCTCTTCACGAGCAACTTGTGTGTTGTTATTAGTTTTGGGAAACGACAAGCGGCAGCTCCTCACGAGCAACTTGTACGTCATTTTATCTTGTGGAAAACAGCAAGTGGCAGCCTCTTTATTTGAGCAGCTTGTATGTTATCGGTATTTTCTTTGGACGACAGCAAGTGGCAGCCTCTTTATTTGAGCAGCTTGTATGTTATCGGTATTTTCTTTGGGCGACAGCAAGTGGCAGTTTTCTTTATTTGAACAACTTGTGTATCTACAATATTATTATATCAGCATTAATGAGTATATCTCCGAAAATCTCGCTGAGAAGTTCGTTATGAATCATTATCTTCAGAAATCGGTAATCTGTTATCAGCAATTTGATACCCTCTGTCTATCATTGACCTTGAGTTGCGAACTCACTGTTTTGGGTCAATAATCTGCTATGGCCTATGTAAGATGCTCTCTTTGTTAGGGTCAGAGGTCGTATTCCCTCGACTTTATTTGCTGTCAAGAGTCTGTCGTTCGAAGTCGATAGCTTGTTTCCCCAGTAATGTATAATCCATGTCTCTGTGTTTTGTTGGTGTTCGATTCCTCCAACATTGTCTTGTTTCATACAATATCTTTCACTGTGAATTCAATCACTGCATTCATATCAAACATGATGACGACATCTTTGGACAAAATTTGCATAATTATGTATTTAAGTACCTTCAATCTCGTCGAAACGAAGATTTCGATCTTCATATCTCCGGATAGAAGAAACTTAAATAGGGGCAGCTGTTGTACCCCAAATTTTGACCTAAGATACCATCTCCCATCTGCATCATTACATTACAAGTGTTTTGATCTATTGATTTTTAAAATTCATAACTTTTTTCAGGCCGAGAGCTATTTATTTTGAACACTAAATTACTTAATCGATTCATGCTAAAACAATGTTTATTAATTATTTATTATCTTAAATTTAAATAATTGGAATTTGTTTTCAATTATTATATAATTTAAAGATGTATAGATAATAAAATAAATATTAGAAAAGAGGCGTATTAATCATGCAGACAGTGTTTATTTATTATTCACTATTTTAAATTTAAATAACTGGAATTTATTCTCAGTTATTACATGATTTAAAGATTTATGAATAATATAATAAATATTTGAAAAAGTTCATTAATTGGTCAATAATGATTATTTAATTATTTATCATTTTAAGTTAAATAATTGAAATTCTATTTTAATTATTATAATTTAGAAAATTATGAATAATGAATTAAATAATTGAAACTATTAATTGATCAATGATATTATTTATTTATTTGTTTATTATTCTGAATTTAGGTAATTGAGATTCATTTTCAATTATTATACAATTTAAAGAATTATAAACGATAAAGTAAATAATTAGAGAGAAGGAGGAAATTAATTGGCAAATATTGGAATTTTATTCATTTTTCTTCTAATTGTACAATTATTGTGTAAATATTGTATTTATTACAACGAATTTACAATAATAATTTTACAAAGTTAAAATGAAAAAAAAACTAATCTAATGTTTTCTAATTCTAAATCTTCTATCCAATGCCTTTTTGTCTGCTCACTTGATTTTACCTGCAAAACGATTAAAAGAAAATTAGAATTGAACAAATAATTAAAAGCAAAAATTATTTAATGTTCATCATTAAAAGCAACGGCTGGAATCAGTACCCTTTTTTGCAAATCACGGGATTTCTCCCGGTTCACAAAAAGGGAGGAATTTTTATTTTCATAAATGAATGCACAATTGTGAAACATGCACAAATTCATTTTATTTTTCAAAACTGCATAATTAAAAATTAATTGCATTTTTTCAAAGTCCAATGCATATTTCAAAATATACACAGCATACAAAAGTCCATGCATAATTTCAAAACAGCATATGCAAGCACAAACAAAATTCCAACGTAAACCTATGCAGCCACATAGAAGAAGCCAAAACATAGGCTCTACTGTTGCATTGGAAGTCAAAGAAATATGCAGTTCAAAACCATTATGCAAGCAATAATATTTCCTCATTCATCATATTCCAGCTCTGTTACAATTTCAGGAAAAAATAGTACACATCATTTTATGTATCAATGCACTTGAGAGAGAGAAGAGAGAAAGAAAAATGGTTTTGCAGGTTTTGGCTTAGGCAGGAATTAGAATACAGACAGAACAGCAGCAAGGCAATAAGAAAAGGAGCATAGAAAAGATTACCAAATTGGATGTAACGGTATAGTATGCAGAGGCCAAAGTAAAAATATATTAAAAATATACCAAGCCCTCAACGTAAACCTGAAGGCAAAGAAAAACTGTTATAACATAACAAAATCACTACACACACATCATCATCTATCTATCTCCAAGCATTCAAGAAAAAAGAAACTATCAAAAAGCCAAAGCCATTTTTTTCTCAAGCCCCCTAAACCTGTTACTGCATAAACCTGCATAGAACCAAAACCAGTAGGTCCAAAAACCATTCAAAAATCCTCACCAACCTGATTGAGCCAGAAAACCAATATCACCAAAAATCGTTCAAGACCATAAACATGATCAAAAACCATTTCCTAGGCCATTTAACCTGCTACTGCATTATCAAACCTGCCTACCATCTCATCTAAACCTGTACCATCAAAAACCTCAACCATTTTCACACACCACTCAAAAACCTACTGCATTACCAGAACCAAAACCATATATCAAAAACCATATCAGAACCTAGAACCATAGCCTACTGTCAAACCTGCCGAACCAACATAAATCAAAACATGGCCTAAACCATCAAGCCCCAAAACTTACTGCATCACCATTTCGAAGCTCACAAAGCATAAACCATTGAAACCATGTCCAAACACACATAAAGCCTCAGATTATATCCTCATAGGCAACCCAAATTCAGGCAGCAAAATCACAAAAGCAAAGCATACAGAAATCAGAAAGAAGAAGATAAAAAGCGTCAATGGCATCAAGCTAGTCAAAATGGTTATTTCAACATAGCATTCAAAAACGTTCAAAGCAACGGAAGGCATACAGTAGCAGTAGCAAAGTCAGAAAGAAGAAGAAGGCAAGCTAGTCAAATTTCGTTTCAACAAAAGCATCAAGGCAACATTGAAATACACAGTACCAAGGCAAGAAGAAGGAAGCTAAATACAGAGTACCGGCCACTGAAGCAAGCCCGTGACGCACCACCTTTCCTCGCTGCCCGGCCTCCTACGCACCCAACCGTTCCTCCTCCATCTCCCTAAGGTAACATTTTCTTCTCTTTCTTTCAAAGATTCCTCAAACAACCATAAATGAAACGAAATCAGAATCAAAGTGGATCAAAGATTACAACATGCATTTGCAATAAAAAACCCTAAACGAGTGATAGAACGAAATTTGTACCGTAAAATCCGTCGCCCCCTAACGTTTGGCTGGAGGGAAGAGGAAAGTGGGATGCTGGTGGCCTTTGAGGCGAGAAGAGCTCAGGCAAAGGCAAAAGACGAAGAAGATGAATCGAGAATGATGGAGCGCCGTTCTGCACCTCTGTTTACCCTAATCCCCTTTTACAACTAAACAAGTTTAACCCTAAGAAAACAAATTTGTAAAACTGATGGACCTCACCTCAAATGCCCTAAGCCCAACGAAATTGTTTGTACACCCCCCCGCTTCTGCCTTCTTCTTAATCAGATTTGGGCTCCCTCAAATCCTCTAGCCCACTTTGATCTTTTATTTTATTCCCTTTTAATTTTGATCCATTTTTATTTTATTTGATTTCTTTAGCCCATTTAGAATTTTATTGATTTAGTTTCAACTATAAGTTTAGTTAAGTAGAAATAATTCAATCAAAACATCTTTAAATAAATTAGCCCTTTTTTATTAAGTTTAAACTTTAGGTTTGAGTTAATATTTTTTTAAATATCCCTTTTAATTAGGTCTAAATTAATAATTCTTAAGGCCTAACTTTGCTCAATTATTTAATAACTATTAAAATAATAATTTATATTAAAAAAGAAAAACATATTAAATTTAGAAACATATAGAAATGAAAAATATTTTATTTAATTAATTCACTCGTTTTAGTTAATATTAATACAAAAATATATAAAAAATATATAGAGGCTTAAAAAACTAAAAAATATTTTGTCTTCTTTAATTAATCCTCATGCTTTTTATCCATATTAAAAAATGGAATTTTTTTTATTAATAACCAAGTATTAAAAAAATATTTCGCAAATAACCGGGTTTCGGAAAAAATTACGCAAATAACCATGTTTGAGATGGCTCCATAAAGGAGGAGCCATCTCATTTGGCGCATCCTCCTATTTTTATAAGGGAGGCGCCATCCCATTTGGCGCCTAAGGGCAAATGGCAAGCCCTAAGCCAAATGAGATGGCGCCTATGTGGAAAAGTAGGTCAAAAAAAAAATTTTTTTTTTCCTTTCCTGCGCGTTGCGTATTAGACAGAGATAACCAAAATTGATTTTTTATTTGAAAAAAAATAATTACATTCAACTGTTTTACATTTAAATAACAGTAAAAAAATAGATACAAAAAATACTGAAAAAAAAAAAGATACATCAATGATCCCCAGGAACCCGGTAATGACCCCCAGTTCCGCATCCCCGTCCTCGCCTTTCTCTTGCTGGGTGTCGTCTCGTTTCCTGTTGCGGCAAGGTCGATGGCCCAGCGAAGTCAATGCGATCCGAATCCATAAAATCAGTAAGATCTCCATATCTCGAAGATCCGCTCTGGTACAGTCGGTTACCCATGCCCTCGAAGTTTGGTCGTGTTGGCGGTGGGTGGGGTTCCATGGTTGGTCGGTAGCATTGGTCGTCTGAGTATGGGGGGTAGAAAGGAAATGGATCTTGGGGTGTTTGGTACTGTGGATGTTGGGTTGTTTGGTGATATGGTGGTTGATGGTAGGTTTGGTCGGGTTGGTCGTAATCTTCTGACATTCCCATATCAGGGCTAAGGCTGGATGTTGAGGGCCCCATATTGGGATATGTGGAAGACTGAAATTGTGTATGGGGTATGTGGGTTTGCTGGTATTGGGGTTGGTATTGTGGTTGGGTTTGAGGCATATCTGGGTATTGGTAGTTTGGCGGTGACTGTGGTTGGTAGTACGGCATTTGGTTGTAGTTGTGTTGTGGTGGGGAATGTGGTTGTGTGTTTGTTGGTCTGTTTCTTCTTGGGGGTGGGTTTGAGGTTGAAGGATTTTGGGTTTGTTGGTGGGGAATCGAGGGTTGTGCCCATTGTGTGCGTGGGTCAACCAAGTACCTCGGATGAGACACGTGCATATCTGGGTTACTAACCGACCTGTACCACGACATATATTGATCGGTGTGTCGCATGTTACCTTGAGTAAGGAAAACAGGGGATTGCAAGATGTAGCGGTGACGCCTTTGCCACATTTTACACCATTCTGGAGCAAAGTCTTTCCAGTTGGTTAGATTCCACTGGGCGTCGACCCTTTTTAGATGCCAGGGGGACAAATCTGTTGGGTCACTTGGTATCTCTTGGATCATTCCGAACTGCATCTTCACGCGGTCGCTGTGGTGCATCTCCACAATGTTGAACCGAATGAGTGCAGTCTTTGCAGTCCAAGTTGCTGCATCCTCTGGATTTGGAGAATGGTCCAAACCCAAATATGGTCTCCAGACGAACTGCGATAAAATTTAAATCAGGTAAGCGCAAAAGTAATGTATAAATAAATAAAATGAACAAAAGTTAAAAGCTACGACTTACGTCATCTGGGCCTAGGTGATCCAACAGATTCCGGTAGAGTGCGACATTGAATCTGGGATTCTTGCCGTAATCCATACCCCTCACGCAGTACCTATAGGAAATGAGAAACATGTTATTTTTAGCATATATTTTGGAAAGAGAAGAATAGTTATAAATGCTATAACTTAATGACTTACTTTGTTGCGTAAGGGAAACCAAAAGTGTTGTTGTTGATGGGGTTTAAGGACTCCATCCTCCACCAACCCCAGGCTTGTAGTAAAAATGCGCACCCATAAAATGTACATTTTTCCTTGACTGCGTTTTTGCACAAGGAACTGTACAGGTGGGCTAATACTGCAGAACCCCAACTAAATTTTCTAGTTTTATCAAAATTGGTTAGTAAATGTAAGTACATGAAATTTACACTATTTCCCGTACTTTCGGGAAATAAAAAAGTACCAAAAAGTATCATTATATACGTTCGGGCTTTTACTACTCGGTCATTTTCTGAGGAATTTTCATTTAATTCCATACTTGCATAATGCCGTTTCAGGTCAGTGAGTAGTATTCCCTGCCCTCTTGCTCCACCACCTTCTACCATGTCCCTACCCAACAGTTCTTCACACTGTGAGTTGGGTTGTTGAACCGACCCGTTCACCGCTTTACCGTCAATAGGGAGGCCCAGTAGCATGTAGACATCTTCGAGAGTGATGGTACATTCACCTATTGGTAGGTGAAATGTATGGGTCTCCGGTCTCCACCTCTCCAACATTGCAAGGATGAATTTGGAGTCAATGGTGCAGTTGGAGATCTTTATCACGTGTCCAAAACCTGCATATTCCAGATAAGGGACGATAAAAGGGTCGGGGGCCAGGTATTTGTGCGAACGGATTCTGAATCTTTGTGTATCATGAGATCATAATTAAACAAGAGTAAGATTAATTAAGATGAACAACACGTTTTTTAAAGTATGAAAAATGTATAACCAAAGAAGAGACTTACAAATGCAGCAATGTTTTCCCTTGTGCCTCTGTGAGTATCTCCCATTGTTAGAAGGGCCATTCTTCAGAACGCTTGAGTGAATGAAAGACTTAGGAAGAAATAAGGAGTATGATAGACTTAAGAAATATTTCGTAGCAGAGACTGAGAGAGTGAGAGTTGTGTGGGTGTGAGATATGTTTCATAAGGTATGTATTTATAGGCAACTAATTCTGATGTAGTGGTTGCATGCATGCGAGGTGTCACATTTGCATGCTTAGGGAGTTACACATATGCATGCATGCATTTACAAATAATGTAAGGTGTCACTCTTGCAGGCTAGGTGGCAGCCTTTGGGATGCCTTTCTCTGTTGCATGCAAGGCCATTGGAGCTGACGGGTGGCAGGCTTAGACAAAACATTAATGTGTGTATTATAGGGCCAGGCTAGGTGGCAGCATAAGCCCATGCATGTAATACGATTGGACAGTAAGGGAGGCGCCATCTCACTTGGCGAAATAGTACAAAAATGAATGTTGTCGCCACCCCATTTGGCGAATAAGAGGTGTCACGTTTTACAGCATTGTCTCAGGCTAGGTGGCAGCCTTTGGGATGCCTTTCTCTGTTGCATGCAAGGCCATTGGAGCTGACGGGTGGCAGGCTTAGACAAAACATTAATGTGTGTATTATAGGGCCAGGCTAGGTGGCAGCATAAGCCCATGCATGTAATACGATTGGACAGTAAGGGAGGCGCCATCTCACTTGGCGAAATAGTACAAAAATGAATGTTGTCGCCACCCCATTTGGCGAATAAGAGGTGTCACGTTTTACAGCATTGTCTCAGGCTAGGTGGCAGCCTTTGGGATTCCTTTCTCTGTTGCATGCAAGGCTATTGGAGTAGACGGGTGGCAGGCTTAGACAAAACTTTTATGTGTGAAGAATAGGGCCAGGCTAGGTGGCAGCATAAGCCCATGCATGTAATATTATTGGACAGTAAGGGAGGCGCCATCTCACTTGGCGAAATAGTACAAAAATGAATGTTGTCGCCACCCCATTTGGCGAATAAGAGGTGTCACGTTTTACAGCATTGTCTCAGGCTACGTGACAGCCTTTGGGATTCCTTTCTCTGTTGCATGCAAGGCTATTGGAGTAGACGGGTGGCAGGCTTAGACAAAACTTTTATGTGTGAAGAATAGGGCCAGGCTACGTGGCAGCATAAGCCCATGCATGTAATATTATTGGACAGTAAGGGAGGCGCCATCTCACTTGGCGAAATAGTACAAAAATGAATGTTGTCGCCACCCCATTTGGCGAATAAGAGGTGTCACGTTTTACAGCATTGTCTCAGGCTACGTGACAGCCTTTGGGATTCCTTTCTCTGTTGCATGCAAGGCTATTGGAGTAGACGGGTGGCAGGCTTAGACAAAACTTTTATGTGTGAAGAATAGGGCCAGGCTAGGTGGCAGCATAAGCCCATGCATGTAATATTATTGGCAGCCTTGGGGGGTTGCATCACTTACTTAATTGAAATATTTTGCCTTAGGTTGAACATAACATTCATTCACATAAACTGTAAAATTTTCCAACCTTCGAATCAGTCATCTAACCTTCAAACATTCCAGCATTCATACCTTCATATAATCAATAAACCCAAAACATTCCCACCTTCATACCTAAAACAATTCTACACAATGGCCTCTTCACCACAATTTGTTGTCAAAGCACATTTCAACGGTGAGACATACATGTGTCCCACAGTTGGGTTTTTGTTTAGAAACACCGACAATGTCCGATTTCTCTTAAACGGGAAAGCAAATTTCTCCTACTTTAAGAAAAGATTGGAGGCCAAACTTGAACGAGGCCCTATATCCCAGATATTTTATCAGAGTCCAGTCTTTTTTGGAAACAACCAAGTCATATTTTATAAGGTTGCAATTCAAGATGACGAGGATTTCCAGAACATGATTTCCAGCCATGTCTATTCTGGAAACGACTCTATTGAGTTGTACGTTCTGTTTCAAGAGCCTCCGGTGACACAGGAGGTAGAGCCTCCGGTGTTACAGGAGGTTGATCCTTTGGAGAATGAGCAAGCCGAGGTGGATGCAGTTGATGATGAAGAAGAAGATAACGAGTTAGAGTTCGATGAAATGGTGAACGACGATTCTGACGATGATGGCATCCCAAGTATTCCTACCGACAAAATCTACACACCACCTACGCACATGACAAACTTCAACATGGGCGGAGATGAACCTTCTACGGACTTGTTTTTCCAACCGTATATGCAATCAGATGAAAATTTAAAAGAGAAGGACAAGTTTCGTAATAGAGAGGAATGCATAAGGGCCATCAAAAAATTTCACATGCTCAACTCGGTTGATTATAAGGTGGATCGTGTAAACCCGGAAAGGTACAAGATCAAGTGTGTCCACCCTGACTGCATGTTCAAGCTGACCGCTTCATACAGACTAAGGGGTGACTGCTGGGTCATAGGTTCCATGACAACCCATACTTGTGTAAGTTCCACTCAATCACAAGACCACCGAAAACTCAACCATGATCTAATCTGTCAAGAAATCCTACCCCTGGTGAGCAACGACCCTTCTTTAAAGGTGAAAACAATCATCTCCCACATCACCACAGTTTTTAACTACACTCCGTCTTACCGTAAGGCGTGGTTAGCAAAGACTAAGGCGATTGAAAGGGTGTATGGAAACTGGGAGGAGTCATACCGAGAACTTCCCCGCTACCTCAATGCACTAAAGACATATTCTCCAGGTAGTGTTTATGTTCTGGAAACATTGCCCGCTTACGCCCAAGATGGTAGTGTTCTACATGGCAACGGAATATTCAGTCACGTCTTTTGGGCATTTCAACCATGCATCGCAGGGTTTGCATCATGTAAACCAATTCTACAAATAGACGGGACTTGGTTGTATGGCAAGTACAAAGGCACTCTTTTGATGGCAGTTGCACAAGATGGCAACAATAACATTTTCCCCGTTGCGTTTGCCCTTGTCGAGGGGGAGACTGGTGGTGCTTGGAGCTTTTTCCTGAAAAATCTTCGTACACACGTGGCTCCTCAACCGGATCTATGTTTGATCTCGGACAGACATGCCTCTATTGAAAGTGCCTATAATAATCCGGCAAATGGTTGGCATGACCCTCCTTCTACGCATGTCTATTGCATCAGGCATATCGTCCAGAATTTCTCGAGGGAGGTCAAGGACAAAACATTGCGGAAAGCGGTGATGAATGCGGGATACGCACTGACACAGCCCACATTCAAATATTACCGCAACGAGATCCGTTTGTCTAACCCAGAAGCCGGTACATGGATCGACAACATACCGGTCGAAAAGTGGACTAGGTCATACGACAATGGCCAAAGATGGGGGCATATGACAACAAATCTTATTGAATCAATGAATGGGGTATTCAAGGGCATACGAAACCTCCCCATCACTGCCTTGGTGAAATCCACGTATTTTAGGATGGCTGCGTTATTTGCCAAAAGAGGTGAAATGTGGTATTCGGTCTTGCAATCAGGACAACTGTGGAGTGAAAGCTGTATGAAATACATTAAGGCTGAAAGTGCAAAAGCCAACACTCACATGGTTACACGGTTTGACCGCCATAGCCACAACTTCATTGTGAAAGAGACAATTGACCACAATGAAGGCCTGGCAAGACAGGAATACAGGGTCATTTTACCTTCTCAATGGTGCGATTGTGGTAGGTTTCAAGCTTTTCGTATGCCTTGCTCTCATGTCATTGCCGCTTGTGCGCATACCCATCAAGACGCGCTTCAACTGCTATCAAACGTTTATAAATCTGAAACGTTGCTAACTGTTTACAACAACAACTTTCCTTTGGTGGCAAAACCGGACTATTGGCCTGAATACAGCGGTGATATAGTTTGGCACAATGACCAAATGCGAAGGAACAAGAAGGGTCGTCCCAAAAGCAGGCGCATAACAACAGAAATGGACGATCTTGACAGGTTGGAAAGAAAGTGTGGTTTATGCCGTCAGGTCGGACACAATCGCAAAAACTGTCCGAATCGGGCGTCTGGCTCGACCACATAAATTTTGTAATACAATAAATCTTTTCAATATTTGTGTTGTAAACATTATGGGTTTTCCGTTAATAAAACTGTTCACACAATTTAAGAAATTCAATATAGGAAATTACATTAGGGTTTTCGCGTACAACAATGATTAACGCAATTTAGGAAATTACAACTGTTAACACAATTTCATCTGACCCATGCATCATCAGCATTACATCACTGTCTGTTTTGACTTCCTCCAACCACACATTAGGTCTTCCTGTCGCATGCGAGGTTGTTGTTCGTTTTCGCTGGATCCTTCGAATTTTTTCCCCCTCGGCGATGTCTCCATCTAGCCACCGCATCAACTCCCGCTTCAGACGCTCCATGGAGTGAATGTGCCAGAATTTCATTTTCATCGCGGGTTTCGTGGCGGAGAATATAACGTAACCATCTCTGCTAAAAATCATAGGCGACGTCATTACGTAAATAAGGGAGTACAAAATAAAAATACAGTGCGAGAAAGTGTGAGAAATTTCAAAGAAACGGACGAATTATTTATAAAACGGCAAAAAACCCTAGTTTTGCCCTAGGCGCCAAGTGAGATGGCGCCTCCTCTCCTTTTTAAGGAGCATGCGCCATCTCACTTGGCTAAAAGCCAATGGAGGCGCCAAGTGAGATGGCGCCTAGGGCAAAACCCTAGGTGCATGCGCCAAATGACTTGGCTCCTCCTTTGTGGAGCCATCTCAAACATGGTTATTTGCGTAATTTTTTCCGAAACCCGGTTATTTGCGAAATATTTTTTTAATACTTGGTTATTAATAAAAAAAATTCTAAAAAATGCGTAAAAAATGAAAGCTATTAAAACATTTTCTTTTCATTAATATTAAACCAAGAATCTAAAAAATGCATTATTCACACCATTTAGTCTATCATTTAACTATTGTTATTTAATCATTATCCGCATAATTTTTCTGTTTATTTATTTCATATTTATTTGTTTATTCCGTTTACGTTTAAATCCAAAGGAAAAACGATAAATTTGTTGACTTCATGTCCTCAAGTCTAATCGCGCGAATATTTGCATTTCATTAAAACTTAGGATAATTTTCCTTCAAGTATCCAATCTTTTCAAAACTTATACCCTTTAAGCAAAAACTTTGACGTTAGTTCGTCGTATCTTCAAAAACCCGTTCGTACCCCTTTTCGGCCAAAACGATTTATTTTTAATCAAACGATCAATTTTAAATAAACAGATATTTCAAAAGGTTCCTATAGAGTACTATAGATACATTGGGTGCTAATACCTTCCCATTGTATAACCAACCCCCGAACCATAAGATCTCTTTTCAAAAAAACGCCTTGTATTTTCATTACTTTTAAAAAAGTATTATTTACATTGCATATTTAGGGTTTTATTTCGCTTTTTTCCCTTTTCCTTTGGAAACAATAAAGCGCGGTGGCGACTCTTGCTTTTGTGAGACGAATTAATCAATAATTCGATCTCCGATTTACCCCGCTACATTTTTTATCGCTACAAATAGGCATATGCATTTGAACATAATCATTTCCTTATGAATCAAGAAAGAGGATTACTGATAGGTTGAAGGTACAGTTGGATATCTTGATGCCCTTTCAAAGGAAATCCCGGGCAGATTTGAAATCCATATTCCCCAGCCAGAGAACCCTCCAGAACTCAATTCCTCTCAGAGTTAAGTTTCAGTATCCCCAGCGGAGCTAAAACTTCAAACTATCAATCCCCAGCGGAGCCAGACTAGTGAACCTTCTCCCCACAGAGATGCTTCTCACTAGACTAGAGATTCTCAGTCTTACCTCCCCAGATTAAGTCTACCAGGTTCTAAAATCCCCAGTAGAAATCATCAGAAACTCTCTTACCCTGCAAGTCACCAAGGAAATTCCAAGTCCCCGCAAGTGATTCTAAGGCCCCTCGACGTTTGAAGGTCTGGTATTCCCCAAGCAAATCTGAAGACTTTCATGTTCAGTTCATCATTGAATATTCGAAGATTCTCCAGTGAAGATTTCCTCAAGACAGGAATTCCCCAGAAGATTGGTATACAACCCGAGCTCCTAATTCTCCAGCAGCAGCCAAGGAATTATTCTTCCCGGCAGCAGTCAAGACGCTTTTATCTTCAGCCGTCTAGGATTCATCTATCCTCCGCAAGACAGCTCTCCAGCTTACATGCACATTCATTTACATTCATATCACATAACATACATTGCATCATGCATCATGACATTGCATATAACTAACTCTTTACCTTTTCAGGTAAGATCAGTCGACAGACAAAAATCATTGTCTTCCGAGATTCTTTCTAGAAATAGTTCAGATGTGACCCGGACACAGCGACATTCTGATACTTGTTCCAGATGCATCCAGATGCAGTTATACATGAACTCATCATCAGGAAACCCTACACCGGTCCCTCCTCCAACTTCAAGACTTCTGAAAACAGTTTACGGATTCTTCCCAACAACGGATGTTAATCTATCGCTTGTTCAGATGCAACTTTTGAAAACAGTTTACGGACGCTTCCCAACAACGAATGCTGCTCTATTGCTTATTCAACTTCAAGATTTCTGAAAACAGTTCACGGGTTCTCCAAGTAATGGATGTTAACCTATCGCTTGTTCAGTTTCTTCCCAAGACTTCTGAAAACAGTTTACGGATTCTTCCCAACAACGGATGTTAATTTATCGCTTGTTCAGATGCAACTTTTGAAAACAGTTTACGGACGCTTCCCAACAACGGATGCTGCTCTATTGCTTATTCAACTTCAAGATTTTTGAAAACAGTTCACGGGTTCTCCAAGTAACGGATGTTAACCTATCGCTTGTTCAGTTTCTTCCCAAGACTTCTGAAAACAGTTTACGGATTCTTCCCAACAACGGATGTTAATCTATCGCTTGTTCAGATGCAACTTTTGAAAACAGTTTACGGACGCTTCCCAACAACGGATGTTGCTCTATTGCTTATTCAACTTCAAGATTTCTGAAAACAGTTCACGGGTTCTCCAAGTAACGGATGTTAACCTATCGCTTGTTCAGTTTCTTCCCAAGACTTCTGAAAACAGTTTACGGATTCTTCCCAACAACGGATGTTAATCTATCGCTTGTTCAGATGCAACTTTTGAAAACAGTTTACGGACGCTTCCCAACAACGGATGCTGCTCTATTGCTTATTCAACTTCAAGATTTCTGAAAACAGTTCACGGGTTCTCCAAGTAACGGATGTTAACCTATCGCTTGTTCAGTTTCTTCCCAAGATTTCTGAAAATAGTTTATGGATTCTTCCCAACAACGGATGTTAATCTATCGCCTGTTCAGATGCAACATTTGAAAACAGTTTACGGACGCTTCCCAACAACGGATGCTGCTCTATTGCTTATTCAACCTCAAGACTTCTGAATACAGTTCACGGGTTCTCCAGTAACGGATGTTAACCTATCGCTTGTTCAGATTCTTCTTCGAAGACTTCTGAAAACAGTTTACAGATTCTTCCCAACAACGGATGTTAATCTATCGCTTGTTCAGACTCTTCTCAACTTTTGAAAACAGTTTACGGATGCCTCCAGATACGAATATCAATCTATTGCTTATTCAGACCCCAGTTCAGAGATGGTCCTAAACATGGACACCTTTCTGATACTCATTCCAGATGGCATCTTTAAGCCCATCCCCGACAAGATTCTGTCACCCTTCCAGATGGCATCTTTAAGCCCATCTCCAAATGACATCTCTAAGCCCATTCCCGCATCCATTGCTTTGACGAGTGCAAATTTAAGGGCACTCTAGTGTCCAATCTCCTTTTACCCTCGAGTCACGAAAGGCAAACTTGCCAATCTAACTCTTCGGATTCAAGAAGATTGAACAGGGGCAACTGTTGTACCCCAAAATTTTCCCTCCCATTTCCTCAACATTTTCTCATCACAAGGCCCTTGGAGCTCAAGATCCAGTTGGGGTTTCCTCTGCTCAAGACTTCTCCTTGCACTGTTGACCCAAATTAGGGTTTGTGTTTGCACAAAGATATTTTGACCTAAAATGCCTAAGATGACTTTCATGATTCATTTTGGACTCCCAAGTTTATCCATATCAAGTTTCAAGCCTTGATTCCAATCTTTGCCCAGTCAATTGGACAGTAGACCTAGAAATCAGCTGTATTGGGGAAAAAGTCAACTGTGGTCAATTGGCAGTCAAACCTCATGATTTTTGACCCACATCAACATTATGAACTCATATGAACCATTTGATCAAGTTTGGATCACAATTCCACAAGAAATTTGATCAGATCACCAAAAGGGAAAAATGGTTATTTTTAGGATTTTGACTGCACAAAGGCAATTTTTGACTGTTTGACCTAGCCAATGGCAAACCAAGCTCACATATGGACTCAAGAACCCAATGTAATTGTCTTGACATACTCAACAATTTCAAAAGATCCCAAATGCACAAGATTGACAGTTGAATTTCCCAGTCAATTGATCAATTTTGATTGTATATTGAAAAGTCAAACTTTGACTTTTTGGTCAAAATCAAGTGTCAAGATTCATTTTTCATCAAAACATGCCAAATCATGAAACTTGTTCATCAAGAAATCAAGAATTGCAAATTAGGGTTTGAAATGAAGATTTTTCATAACTTAGAATTTTTCTAAGTTATGAAAAACCCTAATTTTTTCCTAACTTTGTCCCACTTTCTCACCAAGATTCATTTGGATTCAAGCAAAAGTCAAAACATGAAAGTTGTAGTCCATTTCAAAATCTACAACTTTGATTCACAAAGTTTTCCCAAAAGAAGCTTGTAGCTCAAGTTACAATTTTTGGAACAAGGGTACCAAACCATTCTTAACTTAGAGAAAATTTGACCTATTTTAGGCAGGATTTTTGCCTAACTTCAAGACCATTTTTCACATACTTCCACTTGGAATTTCAATTTTCATTTCAAATATGGATTGTAGTACACATTCCAAGCTTTCCAAAATGTCCAAGAACTCATCAAACAACCTCATGGTTAGGGAGAATCGAATTTGGCAATATGGGAAAAACTCACTTTGTTCATGACCAAATTACATGTCCATACACTTAGGCAATTTTGAACTCAGCTTGCATTTCTTGATTACAGGTCCTATATCCCATTTACACTCATAAATTTAATGCTAACTCATTGTGCCAAGACCATATTTTATGTGTTCAAGCATTACATAAAGGTTTAGTCCCAAAATAGAAAAAGCATAATGTCCATTTTTGCAAAAGTAGAACTTTATGTCAATTAGCAAATCAAGAGGTACACAGCAAATCTCCTTGGCACAAGTTATTAGACTAATCCCACTGATCAAGGGCAAGCTTAGAAGCACATTAAGGGGGCCTCTATCAGTCTAGAACTAAAGTGGATATTTTGTTGCTTAAGTGTGAAGAAACATTGCATAACAATACACAACTCTCATCTCAGCAAAAAACCAACTTAAGCAAACTTGTAAAACACATTCTAAACATCCATCCTGACCTGAGACACGAGCCTATCACCTCCAATACCTCCCCATTCACAGAATCACCATTAAACTGCACAAAAATAGGGCATCCCTGCAGTTTGAGTGGCATAGTTCATTTCCATCGTGCATCTTGGCCAAAACCAGTTCAAACACTTTCCCTACCATCCATACAAACTGTCCAAAGCATTACGAGTAGACTGTAACACCTCTAATCAGTTTTGCCATTTTCATTTCTTCCTCTTGCAGGTTGACTTCTGCAGCTTGATATAGAAGGTTTCAAAGCATACCAAGTATTGGAATAGCATCCTCACACTTCAAGCAAGCTGTACAAATCATCATCTTGCCCTGAAAGCTCCTCCATTACCAGACACGATTCCAACTGAACAGGTATGTTCATGAACTTCTATCTCTCAATGTAGGAAGAATTAGCTCTAAGTTTGTGAATGAAAAATGCCATGCTCATGTCCCTGAAACTATACATGTCTTTACTTTCCATTTATTTTTCCTGTGCTATGAGAATTTGAGGTCTGAACATTGATGAAAAGTTAGGTTAAGATTTGGGAATGGAGAAATTCTCTCTCATTTCTGAGAGTTAGGATGAGTTCTTTACATGTCCAGAATCGTGGCTTGATGCTTAACACTTTTCATGTTATGAGTTTGTGCTAAAAGTCCAGGAATCAGGAGTTGTGTTTGAAGCAAGAAAGGGCGCGTGTTTTCAAAGGTTTTGTCTGAAGGTTGAAGACAAAGTCTTCTTGGGCTGGGCCTGAGTTGATTTCTTTTTTGCACCATGCTTTTACAGTTGCACCCCCTGGCCCATTTTGAGTTTTGTTTGCCATTTTCAATTTTTTCTTTTTTATTCTGGTTTGTTATTTTTCATTAAAACATAAAAAATATTAAAAACATTTTTTTCACATTTTTCTTGCATTTTATTTGATATTTATTAGCTTTAGTTATATATATATATATATATATATATATATATATATATATATATATATATATATATATATATATATATATATATATATATATATATATATATATATATATATATATATATATATATATATATATATATATATATATATATATATATATATATATATATATATATATATATATATATATATATATATATATATATATATATATATATATATATATATATATATATATATATATATAAATACTTATTACTTTTTGTTTAGAATATTAGAAATAAAACAAAATACATTTATTTTCTAATTTTATTTTATTTTTATCTTCTGAAAACATTTTATATAAAATATACTTGTTTTGTAAATATTAAATATTATCATTTTTGTATATATAATATATATTTAGTAAATAATATAAATACTTAGATATATTAGTATATTTAGGTTAAAAATACAAAAATATATACATTTTTATTTTATTAATATTTAACATTAAAAATACCTTTTTTACAAATATACTTCATTTTTATTTTTTTGTACATAACTAATAAATATTGTACATATTAAGTATTTAATACCTCTTATTTGCAAAATTAGGGTTTTGCCCTAAATACATAAAAACTCCAAAAATTAATTCTTTTTATTTTGTTTATTTGACACATAAAAAAAATACTTTTTTTTCATACATATAAAAAGCCTTTTTGCATCTTACATATTTATTTTATTTTTATTTAATTTGTGCAAATTAATTACCTTGTAAATTCTCAATTTGATGTAATAGTCTAGGTTTAAATTCCTTGTCAAAATACCCCTCATTTGAACATTTGTACCCCCCTTCCCATATATTGTGTTGTAATAACTTAGGAACTTTATTTTTCGCACTTTAAAGTTTTCTAAATATGCCATGATAGAATTAGGGTTTGTATGCAAATAAATTAACCAAAAATAGTTTGACCTAAATTCAAGATAAACAAGCATGAAAATGGACAACACTAATCACACTTGCACCCCTAGGGTATTCCACTTATTGCCTTCAATAATGGGCCATATTGCATGTTAGGTCTCTTTGGGAAAAACAAAACAATCAAATGATCATAGTCCCTCGATGACGCTTTCGAAAGTTGCCTAAAAAATGATCAAGTCCCTTAAAGGAAAAATTGCCCAAAGATACTTGGCACCATTGCAATCATGGTCTAAACGATGACCCGCGCCCGTCCCTTTCACATCCTAACACAAGATTGTCCACCAAATGCAATGGTGGTACAAAATTGTTAAAAGGGTTAAAACATAGCAAAAATCTCTGAGAACTTTAGGGTAGATAGCTCTTGAGTACTTGTCAACTTGCAAAACAAAAACACTTGCCTATTTTTTCAAACCACACATCACTACACTTTCAAAACAAACCTTGAAACATCTTTTCAAAAAGACAAACACCTTTTGTAAAACATTCGAGTAAAGAATTGTTACAAGGGTAGCCTAGACAAGGCATCTTTTTTCAAAACATTTCCAAAACCACGCACAAAGCACCATTTCAAACAATTGAAAAACAAGGCAAGTTGATCTAAGCAAGTACCTAAGAGCCCATGGATAACCATGGATAGAAAGGATGCTAATACCTCCCCTTTCTATAATCTACTCCCCGAACCCAAGAAAATATCTCAAAGGTTTTTGCTGTGCTTTTTAAACCTTTCCTTAGGATAAAATAAAAAGTCGGTGGCGACTCTTGCTCAACCGAAACATTTGCGAAAACAAACGCAAAACCCTAGTCAGTTCTCCCACCGTATCACAGAAGGCAACATGTGGGATTACCCTAGGGGGGTGCAAGTGTGATTGTGTATTGATTTCATCTTGGCCAAAACCAGTTCAAACACTTTCCCTACCATCCATACAAACCCTAGGTCTAACCATGGTATAATTCGAAAGCGGTAAATTGCGGGAATTTAAAGTCTACGCTATTACAAATAGTATCCGGGAGTGGGGGTACAAATTTACAAATGGGGATGAGACTTTGGGAAGGTAGTGTCCAATAATTTACAACCAAATTGAATCGCGATCAAATGTAAACAATGTAATGTAAAGTATAAGAATAGCAAATGTATATTGTCAAATGTAAAGTGTATTGTGTAAGTGTACGTGTACATGTATTTTATTTACAAGTTACGAAAATGTGAATTTAAATGTATAATTAAGTATGTATTTGTTCTTTTGTATTATGTATAAAGATAATATTTTAAGAAAAGAAAAAGTATTACGTATTGATGTTCAATAATAAAATATTCTAAGAAAAAAAGAAAATATTTAAATTCTATATATTAATGTATTATATTAAAGAAAAATATTTCCTACGTAATTATAAATTAATGTATTTAAATACTAGATTTTTTAATTTAAAGAAAGGAGTTTTAAGTTTGAGAAAAAAGGAAAAAAAATATGTTTGTATATTTATATTAAAAAATATATATATGTGAAGAAAAAGTGTTATTTATTTGGAATATTAATTATGTTAAGAAAGTAGTATTTGTTAATCAAAGTTAATGTAAAAAGTTAGTTTGAATAAAGAAAGAATTAAAGGGTTAATTGGGCCTTAGGAGAGAAAAAGGCCCAAGCTGAAACAAATGAGCAGAAGCAAAGGGGGGGTATACACTGGCTTTGGGAATGAATGGGCTTAGGCGCAATTGGCAGGCCCACCGTTTAACACAAAATGTTTTTTTAGGGTTCTCACATTTCTTTCACTTTGGAAAATTCAGGGTTTGAGAAATAGAGATGCGGCGCCGTTCTTCTTCGCCTTCACTGCTTTCATCCTCTTCATCTTTCGAGCTTCCTGAATGAAATCCTTCCTTGCTCAGCCACCAACGCCACTGTCCGTCCTACTTCCTTCAGGGATGAGCGTAGTAGCGCCAAGAAATGGTAAAACGGAACTCTTTTATACCTTCGCTCTTTTCGATTTCAAACTTTGATTAAGTATTATTATTGTTCTGATTGGGAAATATTGTTGTCTGTTTATGTTGTGATGTATGAAAGGAAAGAAAAGGAATTTCACTACCTTCATTGGAGGGGGACAAAGGACTTGGAGGCGCTTCCGGTGGCTCGACGGCGAGGCTTGGTGATGCTGAAAACCTGGTTTGTATCGTTGTCTCTTTAGGGTTTGATGATGGTCCTGAAAACCTAGCTTTTATTCCTTCTTTCCTCTTCTGGTTGCCTTTACACGCTTGTTATGAAATGCTTGCTTTCAATGATGTTTGCCTGAGATGTTCTGCATGCCTAGACAGTTTCCTCTCTTCTTCTCTATTTACCTCCGTTGCCTTGTATACTTTCTTTTCCTCTTCTCTTCTGGTTGCCTTGATGCCTTGGTGCCTTATATGTTTGCCCTATGATGAAGAAATTCTGAGGGTTTAGGTTGGTTCTGATGTTTTGAGTTTGATATGCTGAGATATTTTTATGTTGGTTATGGCCTTGTGTGGAAAAACTTCTGGTTTTATTTTCTGAGGTTTGGACAGTTCAAGTTTTGATGTCATTTGGTGGTTAAGGCTTAGAGTTGGACAGGTTGAGCTTTGGTTCAAGGTTTGAAAATTTTTGGCTTTAGCTTGCTGTTGCAGTTTTTGGAATGGTAGGCACAGGTTTGCAAGATGTTGAAAACTGTTTTTTGGCTATGGCTTTGAGGCTCACACTTCTGTTTGTATTTTTGGCTTTTCTGTTTTAATGGAATGGTAAGGCTTTTGGTTGAGGCTTGAACGGGTATTGTTTAACAGGTTAAACAGGTTGAAGGTTTTGGGCATATGAGGTCTTGACAGGGTTTACTGATTTTGAAAGGTTTGTTTTAGGTTACAGGTTATGCTGGTTTTGGGCCTGATGAAGCTATGCTTCAGCTTGGCATGGTTTTTGTTTCAGCAGGTTTGGCCTTTTGTTTCAGCAGGTTTGGCCTTTGGTTCTTATGCTTGTAAAACAGGTTAAAGGTTTTTGGCTTTAGCTTGCTGTTGCAGTTTTTTAATGGTTAAGCTTGAGGCTTTGGCTTTGGTGTTTCTGTCTTGCTTTTGCAGGGTGGAGGCAGTTTTGAGTTATATCTTTTTCTTATGATTCCCGCCCCCTCCTCTACTGTTCTATTGCAATTAGTTTTATATTTCTCTTTTTCATGCCTAAGCCTGCAAACCTGTCCTCTTTTCTCTCTTTCTTCTCTCTCCAGTACAGCTTTAAGTATTTTATATGTTTATGCTTGTACTTTTACTGAAAAGGTGACACTGGAAAATGATGATATTGAAATTTGCTTGCTTGCAATATTGGTTTTACCCTGCATACTTTATCTTCTTTTCCATATTCTATGCTTCTTAGTGACATCATCTTTGACAGCCTTGACATCCTTTTGTACTTGGACAGCTTTGGACAGTTGTTAGTCCAGTTTGAACCTAGTTTGAAATTGTGACTTGCATTGTTCTCTTGGCATATTCAGTAACTACTCAGTTTGCCTTTTTGGTTGCCCACTTGGATTTATGCAGGATGTTTGAAAACTTGGATTTGTATAATCATAACCTTTGTGCATTTCATACCTTTTGCAAGCATTTTTCATCCCTCTTTGTGAACCGGGAGAAATCTCGTGATTTGCAGAGAGGGCAAACTGATTCCAGTCAGTTGCCTTTAATGATGAGTTCTATATCTGTCTGTCTCTTTAAATATTTATCTGTTTCTAACTTTTCTTCTTTTCTTTTGCAGATAAAAATTGAATGGAGAGGATTTAGCAACAGATGAAGAATGAAGAATTGAAGATTTAGAAACAATTAGGATAGTCTTATTTTAAATTTAATTATTGTAAAATTATTATTGTAAACAATTTGTAAACAAAACAATTGTACAAATAAATTAAAGATAAATAAAAACTCTTTTTTATCCAATTAATTCTTTTCTTCTTTTCACTTGTTTAATTTATTATCTATAATTCTTTAAATTAAAATAATTGAAAATAAATTCCAACTATTTAATCTTAGAATAATAAATAATTAAATAAACATTGCTTCAGCATTGATCAATTAAACTTGGCGCTTCCAACGTCCAAAGCAAAACAACAATCAATCACAACAACTGTCCAGACATATTTTCTTTTTATTGACTTTAATCAAACACTGCAAATTCAAACCCAATGCATCCTTTCACTGATTTAGTCACACAATGCGAATTCCATCCAAGTGCATTTTTTACTGATTAAGTCAAACAATGTGAATTCAATCCAAATCTCGGAATATCTTGCAAAGCACCGTAGAATTAAATCTTTCTGAGGAACCGCGCATGAAAACCCTAATTCCTGATTAAATGCCAAAGAAGCGTTCGCCTGATCGAAGCTGAGTCAAAATCAACCAAAACTCTAAGCAAACTGTTTGAATTGTTCCAGAGCCATGAAAATCAATGAAAACCCTAATTTTGTCTGACTGACGAGAAAAGTCTGTTTGACCGATTCTTGAGCCAATCTGAAAAAATCAGGAAAAGCCTGAAGTTGTGATTTCTTGTGGAAAAACACGAGGGCAAATTTTGGGGTACAACAGCAACAAAGCAAGATTGGTAGAACAAGGCTATAATCAGGAAGAAGGAATAGACTTTGAAGAAACTTTCGCTCCAGTTGCAAGGTTAGAAGCTATTCGTCTCTTACTTGCCTATGCTTGTTCATTAAATTTTCAGCTTTTCCAAATGGATGTCAAAAGCGCATTCTTGAATGGATATATCATTGAATAAGTCTACGTTAAGCAAACCCTAGGTTTCGAAGACTTCAAGAATCCATCTCATGTGTTTAAATTAAGAAAAGCTCTCTATGGATTGAAACAAGCACCAAGGGCATGGTATGATCGTTTAAGCAAATTCTTATGCGAAAAAGGTTTCAAAAAGGGCAAAGTTGACAAGACTATTTATCAATAAAATCAAAGATGACACTTTGCTAGCGCAAGTCTATGTTGATGACATCATTTTCGGTTCTTCAAATCAAGAAATGTATGAAGAAAACGATACAAGCCTTTCAAAAGATGAGGAAGAAGAGCCAATGGAAGCTAATGATCTTCCACCAGCTTGGAAGTCCTCTAAAGACCATCCCATTGACAACATATTGGGAGATATATCAAAAGGAGTAATGACTCGCTCCAAGATAAGTAATTTTTGTTATTATTTTTCTTTCGTTTCACAAGTAGAACCTAAAAATGCTAAAGAGGCCTTGATTGATGAATTTTGGCTAATGGCCATGCAAGAAGAGCTAAATCAGTTTAAAAGAAATGACGTTTGGGAACTTATCCCTCATCCGCGAGACCATCATATCATAGGCACTAAGTGGGTTTTTAGAAACAAACTTGATGAAAACTGAATGATAACCCGCAATAAAGCACGCTTAGTAGCACATGGGTATAACCAAGAGGAGGGCATTGATTATGAGGAGACTTATGCTCCAGTTTCTCTCCTTAAGGCTATACGTATCTTGCTCGCTTATGCGTGTGCAAAAGATTTTAAGCTTTATCAAATGGACGTAAAGAGTGCCTTTCTTAACAGAGTCATAAATGAAGAGGTGTATGTGTCACAACCTCCTGGTTTTGAGAATAACGAATATCCAGATCATGTTTTCAAATTAAAATGAGCTTTATACGGTCTTAAACAGGCCCCTCGGGTCTGGTATGAAAGACTTAGTAAATTTCTACTTGATCATGGTTATTCAAGAGGTAAAGTGGATACTACTCTTTTCCTTAAACATAAAGGAAAGCACATCCTTTTAGTTCAAATATATGTAGATGATATTATTTTTGGTTCAACTAATCTACACTTGGTCGAAGAATTTTCCAAAGTCATGCAGGGTGAATTTGAGATGAGTCTCATGGGGGAGCTAAACTACTTCCCCGATCTCAAAATAAAGCAGCTCAATGAAGGCACAATTATATGTCAAACAAAATACTGCCAAGAGTTTCTTAAACGATTTGGAATGGACAACTCAAAATCAGTTGACATCCCCATGCCTACCAACGGGAATTTAGACAAGGATGAACATGGTAAGAGTGTTTATGTAAAAAAATATAGAGGTATGATAGGATCCCTCTTGTACCTTACAACATCTAGGTCGGACATCATGTTTAGTGTTTTCATGTGTGCACGATATCAATCGGATCCTAAGGAATCCCACTTGAAAGTTGTCAAGCGTATACTTAGGTATCTCAATAATACATCTAAGTATGGGCTATGGTATTCCAAGGGAAGCGATTGCAGTTTAGTAGGTTACTCCGATTTTGATTTTGCTGGCTGCAAATCAGATAGGAAAAGCACTAGTGGAACATGTCACTTGTTTTCAAACTCTCTAGTAAGTTGGCATAGCAAAAAGCAAGTTCCTGTTGCTTTGTCAACTGCTGAGACTGAATACGTTGCAACCGGTAGTTGTTGTGCTCAGATCTTATGGCTGAAGCAACAATTACAAGACTATGATATTCAATTAAAATGTATTCCAATAAAATGTGACAACACAAGTGCTATAAATATCACTAAGAATCCAGTCTTACACTCACACACTAAACACATAGATATTAGGCATCACTTTCTTCACGATCATGTTGAAAAGGAAGATGTTACGTTTGAGCATGTTGATACTAAAAATCAACTTGCTGGCATTTTTACAAAACCACTAGCAACGAAACTCTTCTTCAACATTCGTCGTGAGCTAGGAATTTTAGATCTCTCTTACGTGATGTCTTAAGCATATATGTATTTGAAAATATCTATGTCTTACCATATTGTTGAGATGTGTTTTTAGCTTTAGTACATGTGTCTTAAACATCTCATCAAACGAGGTAATACCCTTCCTATCTACTTTCTCTATAATAAGTCTCAATTACTTATAAGTTGACTGTAATGTTCCATTGATAATGTCTATATGTATATCTATTTTACATAAATTGTTTGAACTTGACATATGCAAATTGCATTACATCATTATGCATGCATAATACTCTTTTTCTAATATTTGTATTAATGTCCCCTTCAAACAATTTATTTTGCTTATGTAAACTGACTCTTATCTGCATTAATTACTTTCAACTTAATTACTTCCTGTTTACTCAATTATTTACTCAGTTATTGATAAAATTATGCTAAGACGTTCTGTGTGAATGCCAAGACAATATTTGCTGAAATTGCATATCAATTTTCTTATGTGCTGAGATTGTTGAAAGTATTTCTTATTCTATTTTTGATGTGGTCAAAGGGGGAGAAGAAGATTGTGTTAGTGTTAGAAAGAAGATGCACCAACTCAGGGGGAGCAAGCTTATTCATCTACACTATATCACCATACATCATCAGATATTTGCCATCATCAAAAAGGGAGAGTTTGTGAGCAACCCCTTCATAATTGGTTTTGAATGATTGCAAATATATGTGAAATAATAAATACATGTGTGCATTATAAAAATATAGTATAACATGTTTAAAATAAGTTTAAAAAATGTGTTTTACTCATAATGCATCATTATGAGTCGACACAACAGGTTTTGCATCAATCTGTAACATACTGAAGTCCCTGGAATACTATCTCCAACTATTATGCATCGATGCAAAATCTTATGCATCGACACATAACACTTTGATGCCCCTGTAATGCAAACTTAAACTTGTATGCATCGATACAAAACCTCATGCATCGACACATGACATTTTGATGCTCCTGGAAAACAATTTTGAACTTATATGTATCGATACATAATATCATGCATCAACACATGACATTCTGATGCTCCTGTAAAACATTCTTTTGAATTTATATGCGTTGATACATAATATCATGCGTCGACTCATACGATGTTTTATGTTCAAAAATTAAAAATACAATCAGTATGCATCGACACATATGTGTTATGCATCGACGGATGTAAAATAGTTGGTTTTGTAAAATGTTATGATATGTTCTTGCATCGAATCAAAACCACATGTGTCGACCCATCCTATAATTCATAACTAACACGAGTCGACTCATGACCAACATGCATCGACTCATAATACTTTCTTTTGCCTAACCATTTTCTGTTACATATATAAGCAAGTATTTTTCTCAGCAGCAAAAAAGCAACATATCAGAATTGTGTGCAAACATTTGTGAGCAGCTAAAAGCCTGAAAGAAACTTCATCTTCATCACCTTCTCAATCATCTTCATTCAACAACAACAACGAAAATTAAAACATCCTTGTTGAATTGGATCAAGAGGTCAGAGATAACATTCAGTTGTATGTTGAAAGGATCTCAGCTGGGTTGAAGATTGAAAAGGAGGCTTCAAGAAATAAACCAAGGGGTTTGTCCTTCAAGAACGGGTGTGTTCTTGAGGGTTTGTTAGTCACGGTCGCACAAGTCGGATTCAGCCGTAGTGAGGGGTTTAGAAATCAGAGGGATTTTTGCAAACAGGTCGTGGAAGAGGAGGATCGATTGTGGATCTTGCAGGGAATCTTGATACAACTCATATCAAGTGGTGGTTCTTACAAGAAGAAGAAGATCATAGGGATTTCTATCTGTCTGTGTAGTGTAACCTTGTTATCAAACATTCCGCATATTGTTATAAAAGTTCTCAATTTCAATTGTGAAATTGAGAGGGAGACGTACCCACACGCGAAGACGACAGTGGGGAACTTCCTTACCAAACTGTCTGCGTATCATTCTTTCTTTCTTTCTCTTTATCTTTTTTACATATTCCATAATTTTGTGATTCATTTGGCTTGCTGAGTTTTTCTGTCTAATGATAAAAATAATGGTTCAAATACTTTCATCAAACCACCACTATTAAATCATTAAACAAGCATATGCCAAGTGTTTGACAAAATTTCTAACAAATTTCTTAATTCATTGGAAATACTGCTTTAATGATAAGTGCATTAAAACATTGAGAAATCTGAGTTGTATATTCATCAATTTCATCTAATAAAATCCAGCAAGTTTTTCACATGTCCGGTTTTCTAGTAGTCGGTTCAAAGTAGACGAAATTGATTCAGGACATTAACTTTCTGCTGCTTTCAACACGCTTTAATAAAATAATTTTAAATCCTTGAATAAGTAGGAGGTGATCTATTCACCCCCCCTCTCGATCACTTGCCACACCGTCTAACATAAGTGATCATCATCTTCGTGTAGCAGCCCGTATGTTCTACCAGCTCAAATGGCTCTAGTAACCAGAGCCTACTTACCCATAAACCGGGTAGTAACCCGACTTATTAATGGTTATAACCGTCGCCAGAGCATTAAAGGCAATGTTACAAAGCTTTGAACACCTTCATTTATGGTGACAGAGGCTGTTATGGAGTTACAGAGCCCAAGGGTCATACCTTGATTGAGGCTCTTAAATGATGCTAAAACCAATATTATATAAGAGGCTCCTGCAAGAGGGATAAGCAAGACACTTTATTTGGGCAATACTCACTACTAGAGTAGCTTCCAAATCCCCACATATACAATCACAATCTATCTTTGAGGCTATCCTTATTCCTATAAGGAAGTCAACCATATATTATTCCTACACAAGAACAAGTTCCTTCAGGATGTAGCCATTCAAAGATGCATCTTTTACATCCATTTGAAAAATACAATGCATGAGAAGGCTAAAATTATCCTCATGACTTCTAATTGAGTTACTAGGGCATAAGTTTCATTGAAATCTATGCATTCTTGTTGATTGTAGCCTTTTGTAACAATTATTTTTTTATTTCTCAAAACATTTAAAAAAAGAACGTTAAGCTGTTGCGAAAGATCCACTAAGGTTAAAATCACTCAGTTTTTTTAGGAACGACTTCCCAAATGTTGTTGCTACCAAATTGATTAAACTTCTCTTGCATAACAAGAGATCAATGTTCTTTGATGATAACTTCATCAATTTCCTTTGGCTTAGTTTGTGAAATAAAAGCTACATGGTGGTATACCTTGCTAAGGGAATGTTTAGATTAAGTTCCCTTAGAAATATCTCTTAATGGTCCTCCATTCTTAAGTTAGACGTTGATTTTCTTAGGTTCTTCTTTAACTTGAATATTTCAATTTGGTCTTTGGACTTCCTCTTGTCTTTGATATTTTTATTTCCCTTGATTTCCACTTTCATGAATTGATCAACATTCTCACATAAAGTTTCCTTTTTTTTCTTGTGACCCAGCTAAGTACGACCATGTTTGTTGGTTTTTGCTTTTGGGAAAAAGTTGGGTAGTGAATGAGTCACATAGATCCTTCCAAGAATCTATACTCCCATATGAAAGAGTTTTGAACCACCTCAATGTGGCTTTCGTGAGGATTAATGCAAAGAGCCTACACTTCACAGTCCTTAGGGAGTGGTAGTAGTCTAACATGTTATATACATATTCAACATGTTCGTTTGGATCTCTAATTGCATCCTAACTTTATAGTTTTTGAGGGTTTCTCTAGAGGTCTAATGGTTATACTCTCAAGGATATTGACAAACAACATGTTCTTCTTTTGCTCTGAAGTTGGAGCATCTGTGTCATGTTTTTTCCCTTCTTTGAGAATGGTTTGGCGAAGAACAATGAGAACGATAAATTTTGGGAGAAGTATGGCTACCATTCCTTCCTTTATAGTCGGGGAGGAGGAGTCATATATTCTTGATGGAGGTTGCAAATTAGTGATATTGAGGCTCATCCCCATGGAATAACTATGACAATAGGGACCCGTTGTGGCAGCTTGATTGCCTGTAGAGGCCGAGGCTTTCTTCAATCCTGAATATCTTATCAGCAAAAAATTATGAGTTATGTTGGTGTAGTAGGTTGTATATGTTGTTCAACAAGTTGGTGGCTCCCTGTACTTCTTGATTTTGTCGTAATAGTTGAAGACTTAAGAGCATTTCTTGCCTAAGAATAACAGGTTGTGAAGGAGGTCGATGTGATGGTTCACACTGACAAGGTTGTTTTATAGTTGTGAAGAATGAGATAACTTTTAACGCTTCTTGACTAACTCTTAGAGGAACAAAATGTTGTTACGTAAGGGCCAAATAGAGATGCCAACATAACTGGATTGTCTTCCCCTGGAGAAGAATGAGGAAGAGGTAAAGTTTTGGTAACTTAAGCGAATACAATATTTTTCGTTGGGCGGTGGATGAAGTGACTTTGGATGTCATGATGCACAATAAATCTGAAAAATATATCTATCGAGAAGGAGATTGACGCTTCAAGAAAGGAGATCAGAGATCTAGATCTTTGATGGAAAAACTGTGATTTTTCGTGGAAATTAGTGGAAATCAAAAGTCGTTCCCACATACGATACTGTTGTTCAGTTATGAGGTAGAAATAAAAGAGCGGTTTATGGAATTGTGTATAAGTGAGAATGAAATTGAATAACTTAATAACACATTTCTCCTTATATATAAAGAGTAGTTGAAATCATTTGCGTATGATAAAGCGTATTGCACAGACAACTGTTTGATTGAATTGGACGGGGATTGATACATTGAAGGACATGATTACATATTTCTCTACTTATTTCATACATCTTTCCACTTGAAATTCGCTCTTGAACTTTTTGTCATGGTCTTACCCACGATCCAAAATTAATTCTAATGTGACAATAATTTAAAATCCTACTTAATTTTAATCTAAATATAAATAATCTAATATAATATTTTATTCAACTAAATTTAGTTGTGAAAAATTTGAGACTTGATTTACAGTCCACCTTCCACACATTTAATTATATATGCGATTATTTTCAATAAACAATAATAGAAATCTTGATGTTCAACGAATCTTTGATGGCTGTTACATGAGATTCCCAACTTGAAAGGCACATTGCACACATGTAACATACAATGTTTCTTCAATGTTGTGATGTCACCATCCTAGTCAACGAGTTGCCAACCGAGTCAAAATATCTGACGCGTCTTCAAACTCAGCGGCTTGTTTCGTTGAAATTTCTCAGACGCCCCATTTTACTCTTCCTTCTTCTTTCTCTACCTATAAATACTAACACCATTTTTCCCTAACTTCAAATTCAAACACATACCATTTAATTTAAAAATTTTCATCAATTTCTAGCTTTTTTTTCCTCAAGGAAAAAAATGAAGACAGTGAATATTTTCATCTTCCCGATTCTGAGTATTTTGTTCATGGCAATTTTCTCTCATATGGCTCATGCTCAGAATTTGGATCTTTCTCCAGCACCTGCTCCTACTAGTGATGGTGAGTAAAAAATTCTCCAGTTTTTTCTTTCATTCTTTTTAATATTTATGAAAATAGAAAATTCTTAATTCAATTTTTTTTTATAAATAATTTAATTATTTTATTTATGACAGGCACTAATCTGGATCAAGGAATTGCTTATTTTCTTATGATGATGGCGTTGGTGATTACATACATGCTTCATTGATTTTATTTCCTTATTTTTTTATTAATTTTTGCTGATGGAAATTCCATAAACTTTTTGTATATGTAACTATTATTGGTGGAATTTAGTATTAATAATATTCTTTGACATATACTAGTATTCTTCTTCGTGCTTAAAGTTTTATGATGAATTTGCTTTTCTACTTTGCATTCTTTCTAGGCTTCTAGCTAGACGCGTAAAATTGGGTCCATATGGAAAACGTGTAAAGCATAGCTAAAGCACCATCTAGAAGCTAAATTATACTATAGATATAGTGGTAAACAAATCAAGCAATACACAATGTCTAGATTCAGTTCATAGACGAAGAAGCATTACCCGATTCAAATTTTCAATAAGAATTAAATTTGGTGTGAGATTCCAATATTGGAAAAAAGGATGAAAATTTTAAGGTCTTTGGATTTTATTATTTAAACTTTGGGATATGCACATTCAACCTAGAATAATGAATTCAAAATTGCTACATTTTACTGGTGTAATTGTGATAAATACAATAGCGAGGACTATACTCATTTTATGAAATATAAGGATATTTTTTTTTATTTTATGTAAAAGTGAATTCTTTTACTAGTTGTTTAATCGGGTATCTAAAGATTCGAACCTCTGATAAATGATCCAGGAGAGGCTGATTTTCATGTCTACAAAATTGGTTACACATCTTTTGAATTTAACTCATTAGAGAAATGATTGGTGAACCATCCTATTATGTTGGGAGTGAAATGAGTCCAATTAATACTTCAATTATCCATTGAAGAAATCTCGTTCAACTAACTTAACACGTGGCTTGACATGTTCACCCTTGAGATACATCATGGAGGAAATGGGTCGGGAAAATATGTGATCTCTCTGCTTACTATACAAGTTGTTGGGTGCAAGTGTGAGTGGTTAAAGTCTCACATTGTTTATGAATGAGTGAAATATTGAATTTATAAGAGAGATGACCCATTTACCTAACACCTTAAGGTTTTGGGTTGAGATGTGGTCTCTCTCTCTCTCTCTCTCTCTCTCTCTCTCTCTCTCTCTCTCTCTCTCTCTCTCTCTCTCTCTCTCTCTCTCTCTCTCTCTCTCTCTCTCTCTCTCTCTCTCTCTTGTGGTCCTATTGGTGCTCCCGACTCTTTCGGACTCCCCAACAATGGTATCAGAGTCGTGGGTTCGACTTGGTGGAAGAGCTGGAGTAGGATCTGGTGTCGGATCCTGTTATAGGATGTGAAAGTGTGAGTGGTTAAAGTCCCACATCGCCTATGAATGGGTGAAATGTTAGATTTATAAGAGAGAAGATTCATTTACCTAACACCTTAAGGTTCGGCTTGGTGAGAGAGTGGGAGCCGAATACATTGTCGGATCCTGTTAAAGGATGTGGAGGACTCGCCTTTTATATTTTTGGGTTGAGATGTGGTGTCTCCCTCTCTTGTGGTCCTATTGATGCTCCCGACTCTCCCAGACTCCACCTTGGTTGAAAATAATACATTAACTTTCATTGTCTTCACCAATAATCATACTCCACAGTAAAGAGTATCAATATGTATATTTTCAACTAAGCTCAACACAAGTATCTCTCATATTATTTAAGAGTCAGAAAATAGGTAGGGTAAATATTTTCGGCTTTGACTAAAGATATTATGTCTTGTAGTCCCCTGTATGGGAGAAGTGATTAAGAGATGATATATTATTCCATATTTCCTCAAGCACGAGACATCTAAGTACAAAGTGATTAAGGCGGGATATCCAGCCCTCATCCCCTTAAACACGAGGCCTATAAGAGCAAAGTGATTAAGCCAGGATATTTATTGAGGCGTCCTCCAAGGTAACAACGATTGACTTGCTTACTTGTCACATTTATTTGGATTTGAATTTTAATTATGGTATGTCACACGAATCTTGTTGCGTTGTTTAGGACTGACGATTGAATTTTGGGTAAAATGGTAAACCTTGGAATTAGTTGTACAATTAATATGGTGAAATCATTAATAACACATTAGGAATGACCAAAGGATCCCGATCATTTATCTGTTAGCATGTATGTGATTAAGGTCATTGATGTTTTGTCATAGTAATGATGGTTAGGATCCTATGGATGCCTACTCGGTTTAGGAAGTCATTCTCCCTTTATAAAAGTATGACCCACCGTCTTTCCTTTTTTGTTGTAATTGTATTCTTCTTTTTCGTACCAAAGACCATGTTTTTCTTCCATCAATTCATCCAACACTCCCTCAAAATATTAAGTTTTATTTTTCTTTATCTATTTTCACTTTTCGAAAGTTTAAACAATGATTTTCATTAGAGAATGTGATGGATGTAAGTATTGAGTGCGTCTAAGAGGGGGGTGGGGTGAATTAGGACTTTAAAAATTATCTGGTTTTAGAATCAAGTTGTTCTTATTTTTCTAGTTTGGTGAAAGAATTAAGAAATGTGTTTATTTCTTTTCTGGTTATGATTTAAGATGAAAGTGATAAATGCGGAAAAATAAAGAACACAAAGATGTATCCTGGTTCACCTCACAGTCCGAGAGTACTCCAGTCCTCTTTAAACACGAAAGAGATTTCACTATTGTTAGATCTTTGTACAAACCCTATACGAAGACTTCTCCTACAATCTTCTAACAACAATACCACCAAGAACAATCCTCTTGAATCAACCAAGTTGAAATGAGAATAATCCTCTCACTTTCAACCTCTTGCTTCCAACAATCTTGGATAGCAAGGAACAAACCAAACAAGTAGAATAAGAAAACAATCTTTTACTTTCTACTCTCTTATTTCCAACAATTTTGGACAACAGGGAATTTATAATCAAATCTAGAAAATATTAAGTAAAAAGTTGATGAATATATATTTATAACAATGATTGATCTTCTCTTTCGAACAAGAAATTTATAAAGATAATATAGTACTCAAGTGTTTATGAATGAGAAGAATTTTTCTGAAATGATATGAAGAACACATGCAGAAAAATTCTCAATAAAAGTTGAATTATCAAATCACTTGATTTTGAAAATGAATTAATTTAATAATGTTAATTGTAATGGAAGAGGTGATTTTGAATTTGAAATTTTATGTATTTATAAGTGAATAATACCTCTATGAAATATGGTAAAGTTTGATATCCTGCAATGGAAGAGGTGATTTTGGATTTGAAATTTCATGTATTTATAAGTACATAACACCTCTATGAAATATGGTAAAGTTTGAGACATTTTCATGAAAGTTTTCAATAGTTTAGAATAAGAGTGGTTCATGAAAAAATATAATTTTGAATACTGTACAAGACTTCTTAAGCCGGTTAAAACGGTCAGTTGACTTAACAAGTTTGCAATATTTTTCAAATTTAAAATTTAAAAACTGTTTCAGAATGTTCTAAATTGTGGCGGTTTTTGTGCTGTTACAGCGGGTAAATTGCCATAATTTACCAAAAACAATGTTTGAAAAATTGAAAAAATTGAAAATTTGTCTAAATATTTGAACCAACCTCATACAACATCTATTTATTTATTCAAGTCAATAGATTATATTTGATAGTGATTTAACATGGTTAAAACATGAAAAATATTATATTTGAAAGTTATTTAACATGGTTCAAACATGAAAAATAAATTTTCAAATGCATGATAAAAAAAATATTTTGAGCACTAAGAAATCAATATAATTTGTATGCTTGTACCTCTATTATAAATATCAATCAATATGACAATGCTAGCTTTCAAAAAGATAAATCTTGAACATTTGATGCTAGCCTTCACACATGATGAGTCTTGAGCACTTGATTCTATATTTTGATCTTGAAAGCTTTTTCCATTCTTTTGTTATTCATTTGATTATCACTTTGTCTTCATCAAAATAAAATATATGGAGAGTCTTGACTTCACATTCTCCCCCTTTTTAATGATGACAAATTATTGAAATTTGAAGTGCTTGAATCATTTTTGAATGAATTAGAATCTCTTATGTGAATGTTCCTCCTATCTTTGATAACTCCCCCTTGATCAAAGCTCTCCTTTGATTCATAAAGAATTTAACATCTTTGTGGCTGCAATAGTTAGAGACAAGCATACACATACACATATATCTTCTCCCTCTTTGTCATTAGCAAAAAGGATGGGAAAAGTCTTGAAGTATATAAAAAAATTATGAAAATAAAAACAATTTTTACCTATGATCAGTTTTACCTCATGAGTGACTTCATCAAATATTCATCCTTGGTGAACATGATTTTGAAGCCTTAATCACAAAGTTTGCTTTTGTTTTAGAAGATTTTACTTTAGTCCTTCAACATAAAGTACATATTCAATAGATGTGAAAGTTAGTCCTCCAACTTTGTCTATGTCAAGAATTATTCCTTTAAAGTATTCCTCATATGTGGCATAACCCTTGAACTTTAGAACTATATTTGAAAGTTAGTTTGTTTCTCCCTTCAAATGCTTAGAGCCACCACTTGTAAAAAGTACCATAGATTATATGTGGTCCTCAAGCAGCCTACAAAATAAATTAAGTTTAATTTGGTACCCAATGTTCTTTGAGTCCATCATAGTTAGTTCCCTCCTTAACGCATAAATAATACCCACTTGCCATAGTAAAGTTTCTTACATAGCAAGCATTAGGTGTATGGCCACTTATACCACAATAAAACATATAGGAACAAAATTACTTATATATCTAAGAACATATGATTTCTTTTTAGGAAATATCTTCTTAGGATGATGAAACTGTTGTGCTTTATTCACGTTTTCCTTGTTGGATTAGTCCCTTTCCTTAACAAAGATAGCTTTAATAGTACTTGGTTTTTAAAAAATAGAATAACCAAGTCCACTTTTATCATTGAAATATCTTTGTTGACTAAAGATAATGTGATACGGTGGGAGAACTGACTTTTTGTCTTGCGTTTGTTTTTGCAAATGTTACGGTTTAGCAAGAGTCGCCACCGACTTTTCTTTTATCCAAAAGGAAAGGTAAAAAAACACAAGAAAGACCTTTAGAGATGTTTTCTTGAGTTCAGGGGGTATATTATGAAAAGGGAAGGTATTAGCACCCTTTTCATCTATAGTTTTCCATGGGCTCTTAGCTACTTGCTAGATCACTTGCTTTTGTTTGAATGTGCTTGTGGTGTGGTTTTTTGAAAGTATTTTGAAAATGTGTTTGTAATGGTTTTCGTCTCTATAAGAACGCGTACAAAGTTTGTTTAGAAAATAGTTCAAAGATGTGTTTGTGAGATGTGTTTTTGAAAGTGATTTCAAAAAGTGCTTTTGTAATGGTTCTCGTCTCTATAAGAACACGTACAAAGTGTTGTCTTTTGAAAATGTTTTCAAAATGAGAGTGTGGGTGTATAAAATGTTTTTGTTGTGAGCAAGCGAGCAACTAGGAGCAAATCTACCTACTCAAAAGGTCTTAGATGTTCTTTTCCTCCTCCTTTAGATGTGGCTATCTTACCATTGATTTAGTAAGAAGCCCCATCGTAGGATGTGAAGGGACGGGCGTTGGGACGTTTGTATAGTCATAGAAGGAACATATGGGATGTTTTAGCAATGTCGTTTTAGGGACTAGATCGTTTACCGAAGGCAACATTGAGGGTCATCGAGGGACTACGATCTTTTATCGAGGGTTTTTTGCTAAAATTCCCGTGTTCGAGGGACATGACTATTTTTTAATAGGCCACAAAGTGGGATTACCCTAAGGGTGCTAGTGTGCAAGTGTGCTTTGATTGCATGCATTTAGTCTTGATTAGGGTAACCTATTTGTGGATTTCATATCTTGCCATACACACCCTAGTTACTAATAATATATGAAAGCAATAAAAGTGCAGAAAGTAAAGATTCTACGCTGTTACAAACATTAGGGGGATGGGGTGTACAACTTTACGAATGGGGATTTGCAAGAAAATAAATCCTAATTGATTATTACAACCATATTGAAATGATAATGTAAGAAAGAAAAATGACTTGTTTAAAAAGTTTTTTGTCTTAAAAAATAAATTAATTAGTAAAAGGAAAATATTTTTATGTCCTTTTTTATGTTGATAAAAAAGAGTATTAATATTAAAAGTGATAAAAAAGGAAAATAAATGAAAGATAGAAACAACGTGCTGCTGCAAGCAAAACAACAAGGATCAGAAGTTCTGAAGCCAGACACGCTGTGTTTCAGGAAAAAAAAGTTAGTGGGGGTCAGAAGTTCTGGATCGATACACTCTGAGTTCCTGCAAGAAATGTGAGAGGACAAATAGAGAAATTCTGGGTTGCTATGTGCTGAACTTCTGAGCGCTAGAACAGTGAGAAAGTCTTAGAAATTCTGTGTGTGTTACAATAGTGAGTGGAAACATCAGAAGTTCTGTATTGTGCTAAGCCAGTGAGTGAACATCAGCAGTTCAGTGTGTTATCAGCATGTAAGAATCCGAAGTTCAGTGTGTGTTAACAGTGAGAAAAATCATAGAAGTTCTATATGTTAAAACAATGAGTGGAAATATCAGAAGTTCAGTGTGCTTAAATAGTGAGAAAATCATGGAAGTTGTGTGTTAAAACAGTGAGGAGAACTCATAAGTTCTGGACCATATTTCAACTCTTAATCAGCATATCAGCAATTTATTCAGTTCTTATTAAACAGCAAATCAGAAGGATAACAACACAAAAATTTATAGAAGTTCTAATCCTAAATCTGAGCCCATCCCTAATCAAGAAACTATGATCCACAACTTTTCTACTTATGCAATGATATGGACAACATTAATTGTGATATTTACATATTAATGATGTTCTGAATGAAAAAATGGAAAGTCAGAAAGACTTACCTTGAACCTGGAGTGTGTGCTTGGAACTTGAGCTGCTGCCTTCAGATGTTATGGAATCAGCAAGAGCAACGAAAAATAAAATGCCAAGCTCTTTGATTCAAAAGGAAGAACAAAGGTTTGGTTTTCTGTTTGGGATTTCTGGATTTTTTATGAAGGTTTCATAGTTTTCTTTTCTCTCTTTTTATGATTCTCTCTCTCCAAAAGACATCCCCTTGAAAGTGTGATGGAGCAACTTATTTATAGGTGAATTTGTTAAGGTTTTAGGGGGAAAAACAAATGGGATTCAAACCTTTTTGGTACACTGTTCCATTGCTTTTTAATCATAGTTTTCGTATGCCAATTTGATGCAAATATGGGGTTTGAGAAAGTGCAGGCGTGGACTGGGTCAACAGCTGACTGCATGACTGTGATGTAGCAGGGCAACAGGTTACTTTAAACGAGGTTTTGGGATTTGGTGATGTTCTGATCGCAGAAGACCAGAAACGTAACCTCCATGCGCTGAAGAGTCACGTTCTGATTGAAGACTATGTTCTGAACCATATTTGCAACTTCTGACTGCGCTTGCATGGAGGCTAACTCAGAAGTTCTGAAGTATCACATTCTCTTAACACTTAGAAAATTTTCCAAATGTTTAGAAATTTGATTTTTTCAAAGTAATTTCTGACTTCTGATTTTGATGAACTAGTTTCATGTCTTGATGAAATATAATTGTTGAAACTTGGTCTTTTAGTCTAAAAGTCAAAGTTTGACTTTTTCAGTATGCTTTTGACCATTTTGCCCTTCTGAGTGATTTTCTTGAAAAATTATAATTCAAGGCTTGGAACTTGATAGAAGCAAACCTGAGAGTCCAGGATGATCCTTTGAGAAATGGGAGGGCAAATTTTGGGGTACAACAGTTGCCCCTGTTCAATCTTCTTAAGCATGAGGATGTAGATTGGCTGATTTGCCTTTCCTGATCTGAAGGTGGAAGATGATTGAACACTATAGTGCCCATAAATTTGCACTCGCATGAAGTAATACTGATCAGTGATGTCGGGAATGGGCTTACAGATGCCATTTGGAAAGCGACGGGAAATCATTGGAGATGGGCTTAAAGATGCCATCCAGAAAAGATTGGTTGCATAAGAGATTCCTGGGTGAGAATTCCTGTACCTGCTGTCGAGGGGGGACTTTGCCGGGGAATGTTGACTTATGCACTGGGAAGTAAAGTCTATGAGCTTTGGTTGTCCATTACTCTACTGGGGAATTAACTCCTAATTGAGGGAGTGAAAATAAAAATATATACCCGGTCAGGGTCAAGGCTGTACAGCAACTCGCTGGGGAAATGTGAAATCAATCGTATCTGATCGAGTCCAGGCCTTACAGTGTTGTAACCTGTTGTCTGGAGACAAGGGAGAAGGAACCTGGATAGTAGGGTTACTTTGAAATGAAAGCCTGGATAGTAGGGCTGTGAGAAGGAACCTGGGTAGTAGGGTTACTTCGAAATGAAAGCCTGGGTAGTAGGGCTTGTGGGAAGGAACCTGGGTAGTAGGGTTACTTCGAAATGAAAGCCTGGATAGTAGGGCTGTGAGAAGGAACCTGGGTAGTAGGGTTACTTTGAGACAAAAGCCTGGATAGTGGGGTTATGAGAAGGAACCTGGGTAGTAGGGTTACTTCGAGACAAAAGCCTGGATAGTAGGGCTGTGAGAAGGAACCTGGGTAGTAGGGTTACTTCGAGACGAAATCCTAGATAGTAGGGCCGTGAGAAGGAACCTGGGTAGTAGGGTTACTTTGAGACAAAAGCCTGGGTAGTAGGGCTGTGAGAAGGAACCTGGGTAGTAGGGTTACTTCAAAATGAAAGCCTGGGTAGTAGGGCTTGTGGGGAGGGACCTGGGTAGTATGGTTACTTCGAAACGAAAGCCTGGATAGTTGGGCTGCTTCGAAATGAAATCCTGGGTAGTAGGGCTTGTGGGAAGGAACCTGGGTAGTAGGGTTACTTCGTTTGATCATGTAGATTAGTTGACCCGTTCGGTTTCGGGAACTGATTTTTTTTCTTGGTTGCCTGCAGATATGACATGTGTAACTGTTGGAATTGTTGGTGATAACTGTCTTTCCTGAAAAGATAACAAGGTTAATTATATGCGATGCATGAAATGTATTATGAGATGATGTTCTCAAAATAAACGAGATTATGCCGTATGTGATGTGTATGTGCATGTCATGATGTATGAGCATGTTAGTTGTGACATATCCGAGTCTGGGAAAATAAATCCCTGACTGCTGCTGAAAAAAATAGAATTCCTGACTGTTGTAGAGAAATATGGCTCTTCTACTTCCGCTGGGGATGAAGAATAGAAGTGACTATGCTGGAGGTTTGTTCTTGTTGTTTGTGAATATTCTACCAAGGAGAGACTTTGTTCGAAAATAAATCTGCGGGGGAATGACTCTGTTAAGCTCTATTGGGGATTGAGCTAGAGAAACAAACTCTGCTTGGGGAGTTAAAAAATTTATGTTGATCCCTCGCGATTATGAAATTTGACTGGGGACATAGGTGTCAGGTTTCTGGACGACCCTGTCTAGGGAGATTACTTCTCGTTCTGAGAGAACTGATATCAAGGCTTTGATTACCTCTACTCTGTGGGGAATATAGATGTTACATGGTCATATGTACTGATGATTATGCTCCAAAGTTGTCTTTGCCCTGGTACCTGCTGGATAGATTAACCATCGGGTTTGACATTTTAGTTTTTCGTCCCTGTTTCTTAAGTTATGAGCAATTTTCTTTCTTTTCCTATGCAAATATTTGTGAACAGTAATCATATTCAAGTACATATGTCAAGAATAAATCATTGGACGTTCTTGCAAAAACAAAACAAAAAAAAAACAAATAGTTTTGTAAAATGACTTGTATTAATTGTTTGAAGTTGGCCTATAACATGCATTTTTGTACAAGGAAGCTGACGCTCTAGTAAGAGAACGCCGCCGCAAAAATGGGAGCTATACAGTATTGTGTACAACAAAAAGAAAACAGCTATGTGCAACAATCCCACTGAGTTTCAAATTTGCTATTGCCGCTATTCCTTCGAGCGTCTCCTCACTTTTCTGCTTGTCCGAAGCTGATTAAATTGATTGATGTCGTTTGAGTTTGATAGTTGATACTGAGGTCAGACCGCAGGGTGATCTAATGGGACATAGTGATACGCTTTTCATCCCTAAATTTTGCCTGGACCTCCCCTTCGGGTTTTCGGTCCACCGGGATACCCCTTTTTGTCCAAGTCGCCTTTTCAGGTTTTCGACTTGCCGGGTGTACAAATTTTTAATTTTCATCCCTTAGTTTTTCCCGAATCCTTTTGGTTCACCGGGAAGCCCTTATTTTTGCCTAGGCCAATCGACCTAGCGGGTCTTTCATCATGCATAGTATCTTTTCACTATGTCTGCATTGACAGGGTGAGGAAGGTCGTCACCATCCATGGTGGTCAGAATCATGGCTCCACCCGAGAAAATGTTTTTAACCACAAATGGCCCTTCGTAGGTGGGAGTCCACTTTCCCCTGGGATTACCTTGCGGCAGTATGATGCGCTTGATCACTAAATCACCGACTTGATACTCTTGGCGTCTGACCTTCTTGTTAAAAGCCTTGATCATTCGCTTTTGATACGTTTGACCATGGCAGATAGCAGTAAGTCTCTTTTCATTGATCAAATTTAGTTGATCAAGTCGAGTCTGGATGCAGTCGTCTTCGTTTAAAATTGCATCTTTCATAATCCTTAAAGAAGGAATCTGGACCTCAATGGGTAGGAATGCCTCCATGTCGTATACGAGAGAGTGGGGTGTTTCCCCTGTCGATGTTTGTGCTGAGGTACGGTACCCATGCAGAGCGAATGGTAACATCTCATGCCAGTCCTTGTATGTCACTGTCATCTTCTGTATGATCTTCTTGATGTTCTTGTTAGCTGCTTCAACAACGTCGTTCATCTTCGGCCGATAGGGAGAAAAGTTGTGATGGTGTATCTTGAATTGTTTACAGAGCTCGATGATCATTGTGTTGTTGAGATTCATACCATTGTCAGTAATAATTCTCTCTGGCACACCATATCGACATATCAGATTATGTCGGATAAACTGCGCCACAATGTTCTTGGTTACCGTTGCAAAAGAGGCCGCCTCAACCCACTTCGTGAAGTAATCAATGGCTACTAGGATGAAGCGATGTCCATTAGAAGCGGTGGGCCTGATTTCTTCGATCATGTCGATGCCCCACATTGCAAAGGGCCACGGAGCTGTCAATACGTTCAAGGGAACCAGAGGTACATGCACCTTATCAGCGTAGGTTTGGAACTTATGGCAAGTTCGAGAGTGTTGATAACAATCGGCTTCCATAGTGGACTAGTAGTATCCTTCCCGCAGGATCTTCTTAGCCATGGTGTGTCAACTAGAATGGGTTCTGAAGGTGCCTTCGTATAGATCTGTCATGATCCTCTCTGCTTTGCTCTTGTCTACACACCGCAATAAGGTAGAGTCATGATTACACTTGTAGAGGATTCCATTACTGAGGAAGAATTTCGCAGTGAACCTTCTCAGAAACTTCTTATTATTGACGGATTCCCCTTTGGGATACTCCTGAACTTCGAGATACCTTTGACTTCGTGAAACCAGGGTTTGTCTGCCACTTCTTCGGCATTAATCTCGCAGCAATGTGCTGGTTCATCTAACCTTTCAATGGTGATTTGGGGAGCTTTGTTATCCCACCTAATTTTGAACATAGAAGACATGGTAGCTAGCGCGTCCGCTAACTGATTCTCCTCTCGTGGGAAATGTTCAAAGGTTACCTCTTCAAAGTGTGGGAGCAACGTCAGTACATGCTCTTTATATGGGATGAGATTCGAGTGTTTCGTATCCCACTCGCCTTTGATCTGACTTATCACCAAAGCGGAATCCCCGAACACGCTCAAGAACTTGATCCTTAGGTCGATGGAAGCTCGAAGACCCATAATACATGCTTCATACTCCACCATATTGTTAGTGCAGTTGAAACATAATCGGGCAGTGAACAGAGTGTGACAGCCCTCAGGGGATATGATTACAGCGCCAATGTCGTTACCTAGTGTGTTTGAGGCTCCATCAAAATACATAGACCATCGGGATCCTTCCTCAGGTCCTTCATCCGGTCTGGGTTCTTCGTATTCAGTCACCAGCATAATATTCTCGTCTGGGAACTCAAAGTTCATGGACTAGTAGTCATCCACGGCCTGATGAGCCAAATGATCAGCCAATACACTCCCCTTTATTGCTTTTTGGGTTGTATATTGTATGTTGTACTCAGTTAAGATCATTTTCCACCTTGCTATCCTTCCGGAGAGAGAGGGCTTCTCGAAAATGTACTTGATCGGATCCATCTTTAATATCAACAAGGTAGTGTGAATCAGCATATACTGTCTCAGTCGGCGAGCAGCCCATGCCAGAGCGCAACAAGTTTTCTCGAGAAGTGAGTACCGTGTCTCACAGTCGGTAAACGTTTTGCTAAGGTAGTATATTGCGTGCTCTTTTCGACCAGACTCGTCATGCTTCCCCAGCACACACCCCATTGAATTGTCTAGCACTGTTAAGTATAATATCAAAGGTCTTCCTTCAACTGGAAGCATCCGAATTGGTGGTTCTTGAAGGTATTTCTTGATTCTTTCGAAAGCGGTCTGGCATTCATCATTCCACTTTACCACTTGATATTTCTTCAGAATCTTGAAGATCATCTCACAAGTAGCAGTCAGATGTGAAATGAACCTGGCGATATAATTCAGGCGTCCCAAGAAACCTCTAACTTCCTTCTCTGTATGGGGAGCCGACATTTCTTGTATAGCCTTTACCTTTGCGGGGTCTACTTGAATACCTTTGTCACTGACGATGAAACCCATAAGCTTACCGGAACTTACCCTGAAGATGCACTTGTTCGGATTCAACCTCAACTTATATATCTTCAACCCGTCGAACAGCTTTTGGAGATGATCAAGGTGCTCTTCCTCAGTCTGAGACCTGGCTATCATGTTATCGACATAAACTTCGATCTCATGGTGAATCATATCATGGAACAAAGCGACCATGGCGTGCTGATAAGTTGCCCCATCATTCTTCAACCCAAAAGGCATCACCTTGTAACAGAAGGTGCCCCACCGTGTAACAAAAGTTGTCTTTTCCATGTCTTCAGGAGCCATCTTGATCTGGTTGTAGCCAGAGAAACCATCCATGAAGGAGAAGATTTTGTGCTGCACGGTGTTGTCAACCAGAACATCAATGTGGGGAAGTGGGAACTCATCCTTGGGGCTTTCCCTATTCGGATCTCTGTAATCCACACATATTCGTACCTTTCTGTCCTTCTTAGGTACCGGAACGATGTTAGCAACCCACTGCGGATAAGAGGTGACAGCTAAGAACCCCGCGTCGAACTGCTTCATGACCTCTGCCTTGATCTTTTCTGACATTTCAGGGTGCATACGGCAGACCTTCTGTTTGATCGGCGGGCAGCCTTCCTTAGTCGGCAGGCGATGTACCACAATATCAGTGTCTAAACCAGGCATGTCTTCATAGGACCAGGCAAAGATCTCAACATAGTTGTGCAACATCTGTATCAGTCGTTGTTTAACGCTAAGCTCCAGATTTGTACCTATTTTAACCTCTTTTTTGTCTATCTCTGTGCCCAAGTTTATTGTCTCAACTGGCTCTTCATGAGGCTGTATAACCCTCTCGTCCTATTGTAGCAGTCTAGCAAGTCTCCAGGTACCTCACAATCGTTCTCACCTTCGTCCTCGGCTTGGTTGATCGGATTTTCGAAGTCATAACTGGCAATAGCAGAACTGTTATCAATGGGATCCAGAGTGGATATGGATCTGCAGTTTGATACGTGAGTGTGTGTAAGAGCATAGCTGTATTGATAAAGCAAAGGCAGAAAAGAAAAACAGAGACTGTAAAATTTGTATGCAAAGAACGTCCAATGCTTCATTGATGATATATGAGATGACATATAATAACCCTCACAGATAGAACCATTGTGCCTCGGGTAAGACACAAGGCCATAAAGTTTAAATTGTTCATTACAAACTCAGAAAATGATTAAGACAATTACTGCGGAATGAAAGAAACTGGTATGAAATCTTTGGTCATCTAATTACTCGGTCCACCGTTGGTAGTTGGGTAAATCCAGCTGTCAATATCAAAGTCTTCCTCATTGTCTTCAATAGCATTGACCCCTCGATTGCTGATGTGTAGAGGAGGTCCTCCAACTCGAGCGCGTTTGTGATCGGTGGGAATGAGAACTGACTGTTTTTAGAATGCTGGTTCATGTTTTGCGTTTGTTTTCGCAAAATGTCGCGGTAAGCAAGAGTCGCCACCGTCTTTTATTTTATCCAACAAAGAAAGGACAAAAGCACAGAAAAATTCCTTTTTGAGATATTTCTCGGGTTCGGGAGGTAGATTATAGAAAGGGAAGGTGTTAGCACCCTTTCATTCTGTGGTTATCCACAGGCTCTTAGGTACTTGCTCAAAGTGTTTTCAAAATTTTGCTTTTCTTTGTGTTTGTGGGTCTCAAAAGAGTTTTTGTTTTGAAGAGAGTGTAAGTGCGAAAAGTTTTGTTTTGTTTTAAAAGGAGCAAGTACTTAAGAACCATCTACCTACTCGAAAAAGAAATTAAACTGTGCTAATGTCCTTTAGACAATGCTATCCCACTATTGAGGAGTAGGTAGCATCGTCGTTGGAGTTTTCGGGTCAATTCGATTAAGGGACGTGTGGTCACTAAAGCAATGTTAGGACACCTTAGTGGTAACCCTAATGTCTTAGATCATTTTTTCCGAGGCAACCGTTTCGAGGCAACTTATGATCTTTGGACAAGAGGGCGACCTCTAAAACTTCCTATACTCAATGACCACGTTCGAGGCAACCAAGTGAGGTGTACCCTAAGAGTGCGCATGTGCGAGTGTGTTATTTCGGTTAATTTTATCTGTACATGTCATGGGTGAGCTATATTGATTTTAGGTTAAAGATTGATCTTGTCATGCATTGCCTATTTATCAAACATCTAACAGTTAATATTATGCGGAAATTAAATTGCGGGAAATTAAATCTAAACTATTACAAGGCGTCGGGTATTTACATTGCCAAAAACAAACCCTTTAATTTAAATTGCGGAAAGTAAAATAAAGCGATAAATAATTAAAGTCCTAATTAAAAGCTATTACATACCGGAAGCAATTACAATATTGGAAATATAGATCGCGTACGAAAAATTAAGACGGCGCATTTTTTAGGGTTTTGACCCCTTTTTGAAAGAAAGCATGTTTTTTTTTGTTATTTTTTGAATTAAATTAAATTAAACCTAAGTTAATTAATTAAATAAAAAATATATTTTTGGGTTTTTTATATTTAAGGAAATAAAAATAAAAATGATTAAAATTATTAAAAACCTAATTCTACATTAATTTTAATTTATTGCAAAAAATATTAAAATTGTACCTAATTAAAAACTAAATTAATTGATTAATGTTTATTTACAAAAATAAAGTGATGAAATTAAATTTAATAAATAAAAATAATATTTTTTATGTTTTCTAATTTTATTAAGAAAAATAAATTGGTTAGTGTAAATAATAATAATAATTAATAAAACAATTAAATGAAAAAAAGAAATATGAAAAAAAATAGAAATAAACCAAATGGGGGTATGGGCCCAAACTGGAGGTAGAATCAGCACCTCAGAGGCCCATTTTCGTTCCAGCCTGATTTGACTTTGTTGATTCCATATGCGCCTGTTGACCTGGACATATGATGGTCCTTCAATCCTAACCTTCAGATTTGGCCAGGAGGCCATCTGGCGCCTAGATCTTTGAGGCATATGGTGGACTACATTTTGAGCATTGCATGAGAGTACCTGAAGAAAAAGAAAACAAATGCATTAGGGGACCTGGGATTCGAACCCAGGTCCCATAGGTCTTTCCACTCACGCTTCCACCAACTGAGCCATGATGCTTGTTTGTTATTATATTAAACATCAATCATTATATATCAAACAAACAATTATGCCTGGAAATAAAAATAGCGCGGATAATTTAAATGGGCCAATCAGGGGAAGACACCTAGTCGTCTTCTCTAACAAAACCCTGGTTTTCTTACCTGCGGATTTTTATCCGCAGGAAGATTCGTGGCTTGCTTCCAAAATTCATCCTAGGCCATGTAAATACCAACTAAGACTACCAACGTGTTCATCTCTCCTCCCTGAACACAACCATGGTCATCGTTTGTCCTAATTATTCCTGCAAAACAAAACCCCAAATGCAAACCTCCAAAACCCTAGATTCGGGCAAGGTGATATAGGCTACAAAAACAAAATTAAATAATGCAGAAATACTCTAAATGAATCGACTAACATGATAGTGTCAAGATTTTGGCAAAAAGATGCAAGATTCAGAGGTTATGAATTCGTGCACAGGGTCCTGTTTAGGACGACTTACAGTGAGTTTGGGGCTGTCTCAGGGCTTGACTATGATTGCTTTAGCTTCTTTGGATGTCAGGCAAGAACACCACGTTGAGCTTTAGCCTCCAATTTGCCTCTAGTGTGGATTTTCGATTCAAGGTTTTCAAGCTTTTTCTCAAGTTTTGTTTGGCCGTTTCTGCAGCTCTTAGGTCGTGTTCTTGATATGCCTAGCTTATGTGAGTAATAAGGAATACATTTAGGTTAAACTTTGGGCTTGAATCCATATGCCTTGATGACTTGAGATTTGATTTGATCTCCATTAACAAAGTTTCCAAAATTATGCCAAATCCAAGATTTTGTTCACAACAATGCTTGATACGAATTTAATTGAGTGTATCATGATAATGAAGACCTGTAATGATCAAAAAAATCTTATTCCATCAATTTTTTGATTTTATTTGAATTAATATTGATTTAAAATGAATTAAATCAATAAAAATAAAATAAAATAGAAAAAATAATAATTGGTCATGAAATTGAAGATAGGACACGTGTGTGGTGTAACAAGATTATATCAAGCGGAAAAAAGTGGGGCCTTTTGTCAAAAATTGGAGTTTTGAGGATAGTTGACTTTTGACAATTTTGGAAAAATGCCCAACTTCAACAATGCATAACTTCCTCAATTATGAACTTTTGGAAGTGTTCTTGGACTTTTTAGAAACCTTGATATGTCATCTAACCAACACTTTTGGTCTAATCTCATTTTTATATTCCATGCTAAAGTTATAAGCTTTGGAAAAAATGTGTTTTTGTTGACTTTCAAAAATGACCTATAATGTCTAAATTTGTAACTTTTTGTGAGAGAATTTATTGATCTTGGGATGTGAAGATGGATTGTAGGAAATTGCATCCTCTTCAAAACGAGCTTTGGATGGGCCATTTTCATAAAGTATGAGAAAGTTATGCTTGGTCAAAGTTGGGTTGACTTTTCCTGCAAAACCCTAATTTAACAACTTTTGAATCTTGATGAATCTTGAGCAATCCTTGATGAATCATGATCAACCCTTGATCAAATGATGAATTATCCTTCAAAATGAGAATGTTGACAAAAATATTGAGGTTTGACTATTTGTAGGTCACAGTTGACTTCTGCCCTAACACAGTCGATTTTTGGACCTCTTGAGCAATTGACTGACCAAACTTTCTCTGCAAGGCTTGAAATTTGACATGGATGAACTTGAGAACATATTAGGACATTAGGGAGCATTTGAGACCATTTGGATGTAAGGACCTTGATGCAACACAAAACCCTAATTTTGAATTGACTGCCTTAGGAGGTGATTTGACTGTCCAACTCTTGAGCCATCTTGAACAACTTGGAGATGATTCTTGAGATGTCTTGAGAAATATGGGAGGGAAAATTTTGGGGTAAAACAGCGTCGAACAGCCCTCTGAGCCCCCGAAGTAAAGCCCAAACCAGACTTGTCAGTTTTGTGGATAAACTCAGGGAGCCGTCCCCAATTGGTATTCCTGATTTCTTCAACTACTGCTCTAGCATCCTTGAGAGAAGCCATCTTCAGAGGAGGTTTGGTGCTGGTAGTGATCTCAGTCGACGCCAAAATCTAGGGAACCTCTTCAAAGTTTTGACAAGGAGTCTCTATAAATTCTCCGTCCATCTCTACGTACCTGAAGGAGTTTAGGTGGCTCACCATATACTCCTCTTCGGCATGCACAGTGACTATCTTCCCCTTCACCGGATACTTCAACATTTGGTGTAGTGTAGAAGTGACAGCCCCATTGTTATACCCCAAAATTTGCCCTCCCATATTCCTCAAGAAATTGCCAAGCCAAGCTAGAAAATTCCCCAAGGATGTGCAGTGCAACAGTCTCCCATACAGTCAAAATTAGGGTTTTGAGTCTGATCAAGAAAAGGAAGTTTTCAAAGGCCCAATCAAGTCTCATATGCCTACAAACATGGTCAAGCATCCTCATATCAAGTTTCAAGGCATTCAGCTCAAAATTGCACAGTCAAAACCCTAAATTGCACTACAGTCAACTGTAGGGGCAAAATGGTCATTTGACAGTCAAAAGTTCAAATTTTTGGTCAACATATCATTTTGAAGCCACAAACATCATTTGATCAATGCTTGATCATGATTCTCAAAATTTGGCTCAGAAATCATCAAAGATGCAAAAGTTGCTATATTTGGACAGCTGAAAAAGTCAACTGAAATTGACCAGGGCATAACTTTCACATGGATTATCAGAAAAATTCCATACAAAGCTCATTTTGAAGAGAAAGACATTTCCTACAACTCATCTTCATACTTCAAGTCCAAGAAATGCTCTCACAAAAAGTTATCAATTTCAACATTATAGGTCATTTTCAAAAGTCAACAAAAAGGGACTTTAAGTCAAAGACCATAACTTGAGATTGGTAAATAAAAATGACATGGTACCAAAGGCATTGGTTAAAGGACTCAAAGACCTTTCCAAAATGTCCAAGAACATGTGAAAAGCTTAAAAATTGAGCAAGTTATGCCTTGTAGAAGTTGGGAAATTTTTGTGAAATGGCAAAAGTCAACTATCCTTGAAAATCCAATTTTGACAAAAGGGCCCCATTTTTTCCACTTGGTCCATCCTTGTCATGCCACACACGTGTCCCATGGTTAATTTCAAGACCAAATATTGATTTTTTTATTTTATTTAATTTTTGATGATTTAATTCATTTTTAATCTTTGAAAATTCAAATAAAATTCAAAAACCAATGGAATAGTGTCATGTGAACTTGGACAATTTCTATGTATCATGAACCAACTCAAGAAATCAGGCTAGGGTTAAACTTCATACTAAGTCTAGGTTTTGGCTAAAAAGGAGGAAAAATGGTTAAGGGTGAAAACCGTAGGACTTATTCTTTCCCAAGCATGAATTAAGGTGAGTTAGCAAGCCAATTCCATTCCATGATCATCACTGAGTCAAACCCTAGGCTTAAGACATTATAAGCTGCGCCCAAACAAGCATTGGCATATTGAAAATTTTGGACAAAAACACAAAACTGAAAACTAGTTTAAGGAGATTTTCAAGCCTTAATTCTTTTCCCATTAGCATCCTGAGGCACTCCTGAACGAATCTCAATCACAAACAACAACAAAAGCGTAAGGAATTGGTGGATCGTACTCAAACTGTACAGAACTTTTTTTGAAATCGTGTTCTCAATTCTAAGCATGATCATTGCATTTTAATTGTAGATTCTTGTTCCTTACAAAGTTTCTAAGCTAACCATAACTGTTAATTGAATTTTCGTGCACTTTTGGCCAAGTTACCATGTTTGGTTTTTAGGGTTTCCAGCTTTTCGAATTAGGGCTTTTAGAACAGAGCAAAATCAAGCCTCAAGATCACTACCATTGCAATCAGCGTGCTCCAACGAATAAGAAACATGGCTCGCGATGAATTTATGTCCAACAGGATCCTATTCGCTATTTTCTAATATGCCTTCTATAGCAACGGGTTAAAACCGTTGCTTATTGCTTTTGTGTTTCAGAAAAAAAAAGAGGAACGAGGACGATGATGTGCTGGCATGCTATGGTTGGGTGTTTTAAATTTTGCGCGCCCAATTATTAACGCGCTTAGTTTTTCTTTTTGTTTTTTATTCATTATAACATATCAACTAACATTCAATGGCTCAGTGGCAGCATGTGATACATGTAACATCAAAGACCTGGGTTCAAGTCCCAGGTCTGGCCAATTTCTCATATTATTTTTCGCTTCAAGGTTCCATGCAGCGCTGACGTTAGTACATACCATACGTCCTCCTCATCCATTGCACACGTGTCCTAGGAGACTTATCAAAAGGCTCAGACCAAAGGTGTATCATAGACTCCAGTCAAAGGTGCAGCACTCTATCCAGGAAAGTCAACCAATTCAATGCAAATGGGCCTGATTTGCTAGGCCTGCACCTCACAATTTTGGGGTCTACCCCCCTGGTTTGCCTTATTAATTTTTATTCTTTCTTTAATTTTTCTTTTTTATTTCTTTTATTTGCTATTAATTCAATTAATTTATTTTCACAAAAATATAAAAAAACATTAAAAATACAGAAAAGACAAAAATATAATTTTTATTATTTTCTAAATAAATACTTGTAATTACTTAGTTTAATTAGGGTATAATTTTAATTTTTTTTAATAAAAATCCAAAAATAGAGTTTAGGTTTAATCACTTTTATTTTCTTTTTTTAATTTTTCTTTTTTTTAAAATAATAATATTATTTATTTATTTTCATAAATTCAAAAATTGTACATAAATTAATTTAGAGTTAAATTAGGTTAAAAGTCAATATTTTCATAATAAACTTAAAAAACATTAGAACTAGGATTTTAATTTTAATTAATTTTTCTTTTTTCTTTTAAATCTAAAAAACCCAAAAAATACTATTTTTCATTTAATTTTAATTTTAGATAACTTAATTATTTTAATTCCTTTAAAGGGTTCAACGCCCTCGCATTTGATTATTTTCTTTTTCGCGCGTTTCATTTATTTCTTTTTGAGAATATAATGTACTTGTACCAAAGCCATGTAATAGCTATTAGACATTTCTTTTCTGCAATTTATTTTAAAACGGGTCTGGATTAATTTGGCGTTGTAGACCCTCGCCCTTTGTAATAGCGTAGGACTTTTATCTTTTCCGCACTTTAAATTCCCGTACTTTTAACTGTTAAACAATAACATGAAAGAATGAATGCCCAAAAATAAAATCGAATCGTTAGATCACCAATGCATGGCAAGACAAACAATAAACTGAAAATGACACACAATTCACACACCACCCCTAGGGTACGCTTCACTGTTGCCTTGCCCCTCGAAAGGTGATCGTCGAGTAGAGGACGTCTTAGTAAGTCCTCATGATCCGGGAACCTGGCATGAGGGTAGCTTCTAAGGTGTCTTCCCATTGCTCTGGTGATCACCACGTCCCTAAAACTCGAATTGACCCGAACACCTCCAATGGTGGTGCTACCTACCTCTCAATGGTGGGATGGCACTACTTTAAAGGACATCTACACAGACGAATTCCTTAGGGTAGGTAGGTTCTCAAGGATACTTGCTCTAATTTCAAACAAATCAAAATACTTTTCACACCAACACACTTTCAAAAACTTCCGAAACAAACTTTTCAAACACTCTGACGTACGAGTTGAACTGAAACTTTTCAAAGAATATTTTTGAAACCCACATTGAAAAGCAAGCAAACATTTTGAAAACACATTGAGCAAGTATCTAAGAGCCCATGGATAACCATGGATAGAAAGGGTGCTAACACCTTCCCTTTCTATAACCTACCTCCCGAACCGAGAGCAATCTCTTTTAAGGAATTTTTCTGTGCTTTTGTCCTTTCCATTTGGAGAAAATAAAAGACGGTGGCGACTCTTGCTTCCGCGACATTTCGCGAACCAGCTTTAAAACAGTCAGTTCCAGATCCACCGATCACAGAACTGGCGACTCTGCTGGGGATAACTTAAAGTGAGGTGTACCTTAGGGCTAGTTCATAACTGTGTTTTCAATTGCTTTGACTGGTGTGCTTTAATATTGTGGGTTGCTTGGGAGTTCTATAGATCCTAACCTGGATCTGGGGGATACCTTCTTAGAAAGTAGCAACAAGACTGTGAGGGAACTGTGCGGGGTATACCGACATGGTTGAAACAGTCTGCTACGTTGATGTGGCACTTTGGTGTGTACCGGTAACCCTTGAGTCAGTCAAGGAGAGTACGGGGCCTCCATGTGGTGTCATGAAGCATCAACAGACCTTAGGAACCTTAATTGAACCATCTTGGCCTCTTTAGGGTAGTGAGATAACTGACTTTGGTGCAGTCCGAGGTTGGTTGATACTCGATACTACACTCAATTGAGGGTTGCTTTCCTGGAATATTTCGGTCGCCAGTTCAGTGGCTAAATCGAAACGATGAACAATGAAAGCAATCCCGTGATATTGGGAACCTTAGAACCCGGTTACTTTGATAGGACAGGTTGAACCCACCAACTTCAAAAGGGTACTACCCAGACCCCATGCTGGCCTTAAACCTTAAGGGCCTGTCTTGTGTGCCTTGTGTGCCTTACATGTTTGTCTTTGTAAATATCTGTGTTTAATCATAGCATCATGACATCATCCAGCATCATATGCATTGACTAACCATTTCAGGGGTTCGAATTTTCATCTTTGTTCTTGTTTTGTAGGACATGGAAACTGTTCGTAGAAAGAAAATTCCAATCAGTCTTGTAAGGATCCCTCCTCAGCTTAAGGAGCTTATATCCGGGATTCCCGAGAACTCTTCATTCAGTGAAAGGCATGGAAGCCTCATCAGCTTGGTCAACACCAACATTGAGGAAGATATGATAAAAGTCCTGTTCCAATTCTTTGACCCTCTGCATCACTGTTTCACCTTCTTGGACTATCAGTTGGTACCTACATTGGAGGAGTTCTCCCGGCTCCTGAAGATCCCTATTCTTGATCAGCTACCCTTCAACGGTACAGAAAAGGAACCTAAGCTTGAAGAGATTGCTAAAGCCTTGCACCTACAGTCATCTGACCTCAAGGGACATTGGGAAGTTAGAAGTGGTATTAAAGGGTTCTTAGCCAGGTTCCTGTTTGAAAAGGCCTATGAATGTTGGAATTCTCTTGACTTACAAGCTTTTGAAAAGGTTGTGGCCCTCCTTGTTTATGGTTTGGTGTTGTTCCCTAACCCAGATCAGCTCATTGATATCAGTGCTGTCCAGATCTTTATGTCCAGGAATCCTATACCTACGTTGCTGGGGGACCTCCTTCACTCATGTTACACTCGAACCATGAGAAAAAGAGGTGTCCTTATGTGTTGCACTCCTCTCCTGGGAAAGTGGTTTATTTCGCACCTTCCACAATCAGTCCTGAAGAACGAGCGGGGTTTGAGATGGTCACAACGGTTGATGACTCTTACACATGCAGATATACATTGGTGCCCTAGGTCCAGGGAAGATGTCACTATCATTGATCGTTGCAGGGAGTATCCTAATGTTCCTTTACTTGGAATCAGAGGGGGTATTACTTATAGTCCATGCCTGGCTTGGAGACAATTTGGTTATGCTCGGAGGGATGGCCCTCATGACATGTTGATTCCTGACATAGTTTTTGACTTCGACAACGATACTCAAGGACTTCGCCAGAGATTTATCAGAGCTTGGAGGATGCCTAGTAGGATAGACAGCAAGACACTGGGGCACAGGAACTCCATCCCTTTGGAGCCTTATCTCAAGTGGGTACGAGCCCGCTCTCAGAAGTTAGTAATGCCTTATCCTCACATGCTTCCAGTAATCAAAGAGCCTGCCTTGGAAGGAGAGGTGTCTCATGTTATTCAGCACCCTGATATGCCCACATCCTGGGAGGAGATGCAGAAGAGCTGGATCCAGCTTAAGGAAGAGCGGAATTCTCTTGAGACTAGTTTGCATGCCAGTGAAAAGAAGGTCTTGGAGCTCACCCGCCTGTTGCACGAGGAAAGGAACCTCAACACTTACATAGCTCCAAAGAAGATGCGCAACATATTTTGGGATTGATTTGATCTTTTTGTACTTTTGCCCATGAGGCTTTGATGTATTAAACAATGATTTTCTTAAATAATAATGTGTGTTCCTTTTGGTCTATAACAAATTTGAATTTTCGAACTCTTGAATGCATTGCATAAACATATATCATTCATCATGTGCATCATAGGTACTCTTCTTTTCAGGTTGTTTACTGTTCTTCGCTGTTTATTTCAGCATCATGAATCCTGAATCATCAACCGATACGTCTATCAAGGCTCTTCAGGCGCAGAACGTCCAATTTCAGGCGCAGAACGCCCAATTTCAGGAGCTGATCAAGGGCTTGGCTCAGGGTCAACAAGAGTTGAAGACCATGCTTTTGAAGAAGACTAAGAAGAAGAGGAGGACTGTGCTATTTAACACTAGGCGCAGACTCGGGAACACTTTGGTTGAAGCTGAAAGGACTCCTCCATCTGTGACGGAAGGTAGTCACCAAGAAAGGGAGGTCACTACTCCTGTGGGCTCTGATACTGAAACAGACTTCAACGACGAACAGTACCCTCCTGCTGAAGACCGGTACAAACAGCTGGAAGACAGATTAAAGGCTGTGGAAGTTCAACGGGTACCTGGATTGGATTTCGGAGACTTGGGGTTATCTACTGGAGTGGTGATCCCGCACAAGTTCAAAACACCTGCCTTCGTGAAGTATGATGGGGCTTCCTGTCCCAAGACGCACCTCAGTTCTTATGTAAGGAAGATCCAGCCTTACACAGCAGACAAGAACCTTTGGATCCACTTCTTCCAGGAGAGTCTTTCAGGGACTCACCTCGATTGGTTCTATCAGCTAGATGGAATCAGCATTCGTAACTGGGAGGATCTGGCCACTGCTTTTTACAAGCAGTATCAGTATAATGCCGACCTCGCTCCTACGCGTACCCAGCTCCAGGGTATGTCGCTAGGGTCGGGTGAAGGTTTTAAGGAGTACGCTCAGAAATGGAGAGACCTGGCTGGCAGGGTGCAGCCACCATTGACGGATCGGGAGCTGGTAGATATGTTCTTGGGGACCCTGTCTGGTCCATTTTTCAATCATCTCATTGGTAATTCCTCTGCTGGGTTTACTGATCTGATCCTGACTGGTGAAAGGATCTAGGCCGGTATAAAATCGGGGAAGATACAGAAAGTTGCCTCCTCCAGTACTGAGAAGAAACCCTTCAAAAAGGAGGCTAGTGCTGTATATAGCTCCCGGAGAACAGAGCGACCTGAACACCGCCAATCTGTCAGTGCGGTGATGATTGCCAAACCTGCTGCCGCTCCTCGGCCAACTAATCCTCAAAAGTTTGAAAGACCCCGGAGAGAGTATACCCGGTTAAGCATGACCTTATCACAGATCCTGCCACAGTTGCTATCCGCCAATTTAGTGACTGTCAAGGAGGCTCCAAAGTTTCCCAATACTGCATCCCCCAAGTTCAATCCAAATGCTCGCTGTGCTTATCACTCTGATAGCCCGGGGCATAGCACAGATGACTGTTGGGCGTTAAGGAACAAGCTGCAGGACCTTATTGACGCTAAGGAAGTACAGTTTGAGGCATTTGAGAAGCCTAATGTGGTGGCGGCTCCCCTACCTGCTCATGGAGTGAATGCTATTGGAGACGATGACGAAGTGGATGATGCTGAGTTTGATAGCTGGATCTACCCGACAACCGGCAGTGGGCCTAACAATTGGAGTGCAAAAGACAATCTCTCTGTTTCTATTATTCCTCAGTAATGAATTTCTTTGTTTTTTGATTTGTAATAAACAATAATTTGAGACTATATGGCCCGGTGTCTTACCCGGGGCACCGTGGCTTTATTTGTGAGGGCTTTTTGTTTGTCACTATCATATATCATGAATAAAAGCATTGGACGTTTTTCACATTTCAAATTTTGCGCTCCTTTTCCTTCCTTTCTTTACATATTGCAAAACAGCTGTATTTACACACACACTCACTCATACAGGTTTCAATCCACTCTGGATCTCACTGGTAACGACTCTGCTACTGCCAGTTATGACTTCGAAAATCCGATCAACTTAGCCGCAGACGAAGGTGAAGATGATTGCGAAGTGCCTGGTGAACTTGCAAGACTGTTACAACAGGAAGAGAGGGCAATTCAACCCCATGAAGAGTCAGTGGAAATAATAAACTTGGGTACTGAGGAAGACAAGAAAGAGGTGAAGATTGGTGCCAACCTAGAACTCAGCGTGAAGCAACGGTTGACTCAGATGCTGCATGACTATAAGGAAATCTTTGCCTGGTCTTACGAAGATATGCCCGGATTAGATACCGACATTGTGGTCCATCACTTACCAACTAAAGAAGATTTCCCTCCGGTTAAGCAAAAGGTTCGTCGGATGCATCCAGAGATGTCCGAGAAGATTAAAGCCGAGGTTATGAAGCAGTTTGATGCCGGGTTTCTTGCAGTAACTTCTTACCCTCAGTGGGTTGCTAATGTGGTGCCGGTACCTAAGAAGGACGGCAAGGTCAGGATGTGTGTCGATTACAGGGATCTGAACAGGGCCAGCCCCAAGGATGACTTCCCTCTACCTCACATTGATGTCCTTGTTGATAATACAGCTCAGCATAAAGTGTTCTCTTTCATGGATGGCTTTTCAGGTTACAATCAGATTAAGATGGCACCTGAAGACATGGAAAAGACTACATTTGTCACTCAGTGGGGCACCTTCTGTTACAAGGTCATGCCGTTCGGGTTAAAGAATGCTGGGGCAACCTACCAACGTGCTATGGTTACCTTATTTCATGATATGATCCATCATGAGATCGAAGTGTATGTGGACGACATGATCGCTAGGTCCCAAACTGAGGAAGAGCACCTAGATCATCTGCAGAAATTGTTTGACCGGTTGAAATTGTACAAGCTGAGATTGAACCCGAACAAGTGCACCTTCGGGGTAAGATCTGGGAAGTTGCTAGGCTTCGTGGTAAGTGACAAAGGAATTCAAGTGGACCCTGCTAAGGTCAAAGCTATTCAAGAGATGCCAGTTCCTAAGACAGAAAAGGAAGTCAGAGGCTTTCTAGGACGTCTGAATTACATTGCTCGGTTCATCTCACACTTAACTGCTACCTGTGAACCAATCTTCAAGCTGCTGAAGAAAGATCAGGTAGTACGCTGGAATGATGAATGTCAGGCTGCTTTTGACAGAATCAAAGAATATCTCCAAGAACCACCCATCCTTATGCCACCAGTTGAAGGGAGACCTTTGATACTTTACCTGACGGTGCTTGATAATGCAATGGGGTGTGTGCTGGGGCAGCATGACGAGTCTGGCCGAAAAGAGCATGCCATTTATTACCTTAGCAAAAAGTTTACCGACTGTGAGACCCGATACTCACTGCTTGAGAAAACTTGCTGCGCTTTGGTATGGGCTGCTCGCCGGCTGAGACAGTATATGCTGACTCACACTACCTTGTTGATCTCAAAAATGGATCCTATAAAATACATATTCGAAAAGCCTGCTCTGTCTGGGAGAATTGCAAGATGGCAGATGATCTTGACGGAATACGACATTCAGTACACGACCCAAAAAGCCATCAAGGGAAGTGTATTGGCAGACCACCTAGCACATCAAGCTGTGGATGACTACCAATCAATGAACTTCGAGTTTCCAGATGAAAGCATTATGATAGTAACTGACTGTGAAATACCTGGACCGGATGAAGGACCTGAACGAGGATCCCGATGGTCTATGCACTTTGACGGAGCCTCCAATGCTTTGGGAAATGGTATCGGCGCCATAATCGTATCTCCACAAGGTACTCATACTCCACTCACCGCCCGGCTGTGTTTCAACTGTACCAACAACATGGCGGAGTATGAAGCGTGTATTATGGGTCTTCAAGCTGCGATCGACCTAAGGATCAAATTTCTGAGTGTCTTCGGAGATTCCGCTCTTGTGATCAATCAGATCAAAGGAGAGTGGGATACGAAACATCCAAACTTGATTCCTTACAGAGAATGTGTGTTGGCCCTGATCCCCCACTTCACAGAGATAATATTTGAGCACTTTCCAAGAGAAGAGAATCAGTTGGCGGACGCGTTAGCTACAATGTCTTCAATGTTCAAGGTTAAATGGGATAATGAAGCTCCCCGGATCATCATCTGGAAACTGGACGAACCGGCATACTGTTGTGATCTCGAAACTGAATTGGTAACTGAGAAGCCTTGGTACCACGAAGTGAAGAGATACCTAGAAGCTCAGGAATACCCTGAAGGAGCATCTGTCAATGATAAGAAATTCCTGAGGAGGTTTGCAGCCAAGTTCTTTCTTAGCAACGGCATCTTGTACAAGCGAAACCAGGATTCAACCCTGCTGCGTTGTGTAGATAAGACTGAAGCAGAAAGAATCATGGAAGAGCTACATGAAGGGACCTTTGGTACACACTCCAGTGGACATACCATGGCAAAGAAGATCCTACGGGCAGGGTATTACTGGTCTACAATGGAAGCTGACTGTTACCAACACTCCAGGACATGCCACAAGTGCCAGATCTATGCAGACAAGGTGCATGTTCCTCCAGTTCCCCTGAATGTTCTGACTGCGCCTTGGCCATTTGCAATGTGGGGCATAGACATGATCGGCGAGATTAAACCTACGGCATCTAATGGACATCGCTTCATCCTAGTGGCAATTGATTATTTTACGAAGTGGGTTGAGGCAGCATCCTATGCTACGGTAACCAAGACTGTTGTGGCACGGTTCATTCGGCACAACCTGATCTGTCGATATGGCGTCCCGGAGCGGATTATTACAGACAACGGTACCAATCTGAACAATAAAATGATTGCTGAGCTTTGCGAACAATTCAAGATACAGCACCACAATTCTTCTCCTTACAGACCAAAGATGAATGGAGCTGTAGAAGCAGCTAATAAAAACATCAAAAAGATCGTGCAGAAGATGACAGTAACGTATAAAGATTGGCACGAGATGTTACCGTTCGCTCTGCAAGGGTATCGTACTTCAGCTAGGACGTCAACCGGGGCAACTCCTTTCTCTCTGGTTTATGGCATGGAGGCAGTCTTACCAATCGAAGTACAAATTCCTTCTCTCCGGATAATGAAGGATGCAAATCTGAATGAAGAGGATTGGATCCAGACACGACTTGATCAGCTCAACCTTATTGACGAAAAGAGACTTGCTGCTATCTGCCATGGTCAGACGTATCAGAAACGAATGATCAGGGCATTTAACAAAAAGGTCAGACCACAGGAATATCAAGTCGGGGATCTGGTGATCAAGCGAATCATCCTTCCTCAGAGTGATCCAAGGGGCAAATGGACCCCTACGTACGAAGGGCCATTTGTGGTTAAGCATGTGTTCTCAGGAGGAGCAATGATATTAACCAACATGGATGGTGACGACCTTCCTCACCCCGCCAATGCAGACATAGTTAAAAAATACTACGCATGAGAAAAAGACCCGCTAGGCTGACATGCCTAGGCAAAAATTAGGGCTTCCCGTCGAACCAAAAGGGTTCGGGCAAAATGAAGGGATGAAAATGAAAAATCTATACACCCGGAAAGTCGAAAACCTGAAAAGGCGGCTTGGGCAAAAATGGGTATCCCGGTGGATTGAAAACCCGAAAGGGCAGTCCAGGCAAAAATTAGGGATAAAAGCGTAATACTATGTCTCATTGGATCACTTTGCATCCAGAATCCGGTATCTACATCAAGACGGCATCGATCAGTCAGCTTCACCTTCAACCAAGGTCATCAAATGATGAGACGCACGGAGTATAAAGGCAATAGCAGAGTTGAAACCCAGTGGATCATTCATCTTTCACACAACTGTTTATTTTCTTTGGTACAAAACTTGTATAAACTCTTTTGTTCGGCGACGTTCCTCTTACTAGGACGTCAGCCTCTTGTACACAAAACGCCTATTCACAGGCTATTCAAAATCAATACAAATATACTTTTCAGTTAAACGTGCCAACTGTTTTTTCTTTTTCTGTTTTGTTTTGCGAAGAACGTCCAAGGTTCAATTTGTGATATATGCATTGACAATAATTTGCTAGCTCATAAATATTTGCATACGAAACAAAGAATTAATTGCAGGTGACACTAGAAACAGGGGCAATAAAGAGTTGTCTGAGCAGTCTAATTGTTCTATCCTCCAAGGTACCAAGGTAGGTTCAGCTAGAGAACCTAACCAGGCATCTTAAATTCCCCAGAGAGTGAGACAGCAAGTCAGTACATTCTTCCCCAAACAAAGTTAACAAGTCTCAAGGAAATTGGGTATCCTCCAATAGATCCCAATATTCCCCAGCAGCATATATCCTTAACAAGCATCCCCGGCAGTCTTGGTCTAAAGATTGTTCCCCGGCGGCATACATCAACATTCAAAGGAATCACTCCCCAGCATATCAAAACTATCAAAATTTCCCCAGGAGAGTCCTATCCAAGTTCCCCAGGAAAGATGGAATTCATCTCCCCAAGCAGTAAGCTTATCCCCAGTAAATTCTGGAAGCTTATCCTTCACAGGACACGAACACGTCGTCTGGCTTGATTTAAAGAGTTATTTCCTTAACAGGATATAACTGGGTTATCCTCAGCCAAAAGCCAAGCGAAAGTCGTCGTCAACGTAGGTCTTTCCTATCCCCAGCGAAGTCTATTCACATTTCCAATACAACAACGGTATCCCCAACAGAGTTACTATCAACATTCAGCAAGGCATCACTCTTCCCACAGAGTATTGCTTCCCAGCATGATCGCTAGAGTATCTTTTCTCCCCGCAGAATCTTCCATTCGCCAAGTTTATTCCGCAACGGAGTCATCTTCTCCTACCGGTATCCTTGCAGTTATCATCCCCAGCGGAAGCAAAATCTATTCTTCGACATCAGCCCAGGATACGACTTCCCGGCACCCGTCAAGGATTTACTTTCCTAGACGAAAACATACATAAAACGTCACATACATCATTATAGCATGCATAACACACTGCATCATACAAATCTCATTTATGTTGAGAACATCATTGCTTGATCCATATCATGCATTGCATATGACTGACTCTTACCTTTCAGGAAAGATCCAGTTAAGTTCTCAAGCTACATTTCAAGACCTAGACCGGTTCAGTTAAATCGTCCCAAGATTTTCCTGATGCTTATCCCAGTTGAAGACATTTCAAGACCTAGACCGGTTCAGTTAAATCGTCCCAAGATTTTCCTGATGCTTATCCCTTTGAAGACATTTCAAGACCTAGACCGGTTCAGTTAAATCATCCCAAGATTTTCCTGATTGCTTATCCAGTCAAAGGCCTTCTCTGGTTCAGTTAAATCGTCCCAAGATCTTCCTGATGCTTATCCCTTTGAAGACATTTCAAGACCTAGACCGGTTCAGTTAAATCGTCCCAAGATTTTCCTGATTGCTTATCCAGTCAAAGGCCTTCTCTGGTTCAGTTAAATCGTCCCAAGATTTTCCTGATTGCTTATCCAGTTGAAGACATTTCAAGACCTAGACCGGTTCAGTTAAATCGTCCCAAGATTTTCCTGATTGCTTATCCAGTCAAAGGCCTTCTCTGGTTCAGTCAGATCAACCCTAAGATCTCTCTGATTCTTATCCCAGTAGAAGACACCCAAGATTTTTCTCAACAAGCGTTGTTGAAGTTAAAATCACCCAAGGCTCTCTTACCATTCATGCTAAGGAAGTAATCATCCCTGGATCTTTCATCGCCGTTTGAAGCTCCAGACTCAGCTCCTGTAACCAGTCAGGACACATCAAAACATCGGCTCCTGCAACGTGTCAGGTACTCATTTTCTGTTTTGCAGGTATGCAGGTTCTCGCCAAGGAATCTCTTACGCAATCAAAACATCCAGATGGCATCTATAAGCCCATCATCCGATCCAGCAATCTCCAAATGGCATCTATAAGCCCATTCCACCCTCATTGCTAACATGTGAGCGCAAATTTCCGGGCACTCTAGTGTCCAATCTTCTTTTACCATCGGATTACGAAAGGCACGTCAGCCAATCTGCATCCTCAGGTCTAAGAAGATTGAACAGGGGCAACTGTTATACCCCAAAATTTGCCCTCCCATATTCCTCAAGAAATTGCCAAGCCAAGCTAGAAAATTCCCCAAGGATGTGCAGTGCAACAGTCTCCCATACAGTCAAAATTAGGGTTTTGAGTCTGATCAAGAAAAGGAAGTTTTCAAAGGCCCAATCAAGTCTCATATGCCTACAAACATGGTCAAGCATCCTCATATCAAGTTTCAAGGCATTCAGCTCAAAATTGCACAGTCAAAACCCTAAATTGCACTAGAGTCAACTGTAGGGGCAAAATGGTCATTTGACAGTCAAAAGTTCAAATTTTTGGTCAACATATCATTTTGAAGCCACAAACATCATTTGATCAATGCTTGATCATGATTCTCAAAATTTGGCTCAGAAATCATCAAAGATGCAAAAGTTGCTATATTTGGACAGCTGAAAAAGTCAACTGAAATTGACCAGGGCATAACTTTCACATGGATTATCAGAAAAATTCCATCCAAAGCTCATTTTGAAGAGAAAGACATTTCCTACAACTCATCTTCATACTTCAAGTCCAAGAAATGCTCTCACAAAAAGTTATCAATTTCAACATTATAGGTCATTTTCAAAAGTCAACAAAAAGGGACTTTAAGTCAAAGACCATAACTTGAGATTGGTAAATCAAAATGACATGGTACCAAAGGCATTGGTTAAAGGACTCAAAGACCTTTCCAAAATGTCCAAGAACATGTGAAAAGCTTAAAAATTGAGCAAGTTATGCCTTGTAGAAGTTGGGAAATTTTTGTGAAATGGCAAAAGTCAATTATCCTTGAAAATCCAATTTTGACAAAAGGGCCCCATTTTTTCCACTTGGTCCATCCTTGTCATGCCACACACGTGTCCCATGGTTAATTTCAAGACCAAATATTGATTTTTTTATTTTATTTAATTTTTGATGATTTAATTCATTTTTAATCTTTGAAAATTCAAATAAAATTCAAAAACCAATGGAATAGTGTCATGTGAACTTGGACAATTTCTATGTATCATGAACCAACTCAAGAAATCAGGCTAGGGTTAAACTTCATACTAAGTCTAGGTTTTGGCTAAAAAGGAGGAAAAATGGTTAAGGGTGAAAACCCTAGGACTTATTCTTTCCCAAGCATGAATTAAGGTGAGTTAGCAAGCCAATTCCATTCCATGATCATCACTGAGTCAAACCCTAGGCTTAAGACATTATAAGCTGCGCCCAAACAAGCATTGGCATATTGAAAATTTTGGACAAAAACACAAAACTGAAAACTAGTTTAAGGAGATTTTCAAGCCTTAATTCTTTTCCCATTAGCATCCTGAGGCACTCCTGAACGAATCTCAATCACAAACAACAACAAAAGCGTAAGGAATTGGTGGATCGTACTCAAACTGTACAGAACTTTTTTTGAAATCGTGTTCTCAATTCTAAGCATGATCATTGCATTTTAATTGTAGATTCTTGTTCCTTACAAAGTTTCTAAGCTAACCATAACTGTTAATTGAATTTTCGTGCACTTTTGGCCAAGTTACCATGTTTGGTTTTTAGGGTTTCCAGCTTTTCGAATTAGGGCTTTTAGAACAGAGCAAAATCAAGCCTCAAGATCACTACCATTGCAATCAGCGTGCTCCAACGAATAAGAAACATGGCTCGCGATGAATTTATGTCCAACAGGATCCTATTCGCTATTTTCTAATATGCCTTCTATAGCAACGGGTTAAAACCGTTTCTTATTGCTTTTGTGTTTCAGAAAAAAAAAGAGGAACGAGGACGATGATGTGCTGGCATGCTATGGTTGGGTGTTTTAAATTTTGCGCGCCCAATTATTAACGCGCTTAGTTTTTCTTTTTGTTTTTTATTCATTATAACATATCAACTAACATTCAATGGCTCAGTGGCAGCATGTGATACATGTAACATCAAAGACCTGGGTTCAAGTCCCAGGTCTGGCCAATTTCTCATATTATTTTTCGCTTCAAGGTTCCATGCAGCGCTGACGTTAGTACATACCATACGTCCTCCTCATCCATTGCACACGTGTCCTAGGAGACTTATCAAAAGGCTCAGACCAAAGGTGTATCATAGACTCCAGTCAAAGGTGCAGCACTCTATCCAGGAAAGTCAACCAATTCAATGCAAATGGGCCTGATTTGCTAGGCCTGCACCTCACAATTTTGGGGTCTACCCCCCTGGTTTGCCTTATTAATTTTTATTCTTTCTTTAATTTTTCTTTTTTATTTCTTTTATTTGCTATTAATTCAATTAATTTATTTTCACAAAAATATAAAAAAACATTAAAAATACAGAAAAGACAAAAATATAATTTTTATTATTTTCTAAATAAATACTTGTAATTACTTAGTTTAATTAGGGTATAATTTTAATTTTTTTTAATAAAAATCCAAAAATAGAGTTTAGGTTTAATCACTTTTATTTTCTTTTTTTAATTTTTCTTTTTTTTAAAATAATAATATTATTTATTTATTTTCATAAATTCAAAAATTGTACATAAATTAATTTAGAGTTAAATTAGGTTAAAAGTCAATATTTTCATAATAAACTTAAAAAACATTAGAACTAGGATTTTAATTTTAATTAATTTTTCTTTTTTCTTTTAAATCTAAAAAACCCAAAAAATACTATTTTTCATTTAATTTTAATTTTAGATAACTTAATTATTTTAATTCCTTTAAAGGGTTCAACGCCCTCGCATTTGATTATTTTCTTTTTCGCGCGTTTCATTTATTTCTTTTTGAGAATATAATGTACTTGTACCAAAGCCATGTAATAGCTATTAGACATTTCTTTTCTGCAATTTATTTTAAAACGGGTCTGGATTAATTTGGCGTTGTAGACCCTCGCCCTTTGTAATAGCGTAGGACTTTTATCTTTTCCGCACTTTAAATTCCCGTACTTTTAACTGTTAAACAATAACATGAAAGAATGAATGCCCAAAAATAAAATCGAATCGTTAGATCACCAATGCATGGCAAGACAAACAATAAACTGAAAATGACACACAATTCACACACCACCCCTAGGGTACGCTTCACTGTTGCCTTGCCCCTCGAAAGGTGATCGTCGAGTAGAGGACGTCTTAGTAAGTCCTCATGATCCGGGAACCTGGCATGAGGGTAGCTTCTAAGGTGTCTTCCCATTGCTCTGGTGATCACCACGTCCCTAAAACTCGAATTGACCCGAACACCTCCAATGGTGGTGCTACCTACCTCTCAATGGTGGGATGGCACTACTTTAAAGGACATCTACACAGACGAATTCCTTAGGGTAGGTAGGTTCTCAAGGATACTTGCTCTAATTTCAAACAAATCAAAATACTTTTCACACCAACACACTTTCAAAAACTTCCGAAACAAACTTTTCAAACACTCTGACGTACGAGTTGAACTGAAACTTTTCAAAGAATATTTTTGAAACCCACATTGAAAAGCAAGCAAACATTTTGAAAACACATTGAGCAAGTATCTAAGAGCCCATGGATAACCATGGATAGAAAGGGTGCTAACACCTTCCCTTTCTATAACCTACCTCCCGAACCGAGAGCAATCTCTTTTAAGGAATTTTTCTGTGCTTTTGTCCTTTCCATTTGGAGAAAATAAAAGACGGTGGCGACTCTTGCTTCCGCGACATTTCGCGAACCAGCTTTAAAACAGTCAGTTCCAGATCCACCGATCACAGAACTGGCGACTCTGCTGGGGATAACTTAAAGTGAGGTGTACCTTAGGGCTAGTTCATAACTGTGTTTTCAATTGCTTTGACTGGTGTGCTTTAATATTGTGGGTTGCTTGGGAGTTCTATAGATCCTAACCCGGATCTGGGGGATACCTTCTTAGAAAGTAGCAACAAGACTGTGAGGGAACTGTGCGGGGTATACCGACATGGTTGAAACAGTCTGCTACGTTGATGTGGCACTTTGGTGTGTACCGGTAACCCTTGAGTCAGTCAAGGAGAGTACGGGGCCTCCATGTGGTGTCATGAAGCATCAACAGACCTTAGGAACCTTAATTGAACCATCTTGGCCTCTTTAGGGTAGTGAGATAACTGACTTTGGTGCAGTCCGAGGTTGGTTGATACTCGATACTACACTCAATTGAGGGTTGCTTTCCTGGAATATTTCGGTCGCCAGTTCAGTGGCTAAATCGAAACGATGAACAATGAAAGCAATCCCGTGATATTGGGAACCTTAGAACCCGGTTACTTTGATAGGACAGGTTGAACCCACCAACTTCAAAAGGGTACTACCCAGACCCCATGCTGGCCTTAAACCTTAAGGGCCTGTCTTGTGTGCCTTGTGTGCCTTACATGTTTGTCTTTGTAAATATCTGTGTTTAATCATAGCATCATGACATCATCCAGCATCATATGCATTGACTAACCATTTCAGGGGTTCGAATTTTCATCTTTGTTCTTGTTTTGTAGGACATGGAAACTGTTCGTAGAAAGACAATTCCAATCAGTCTTGTAAGGATCCCTCCTCAGCTTAAGGAGCTTATATCCAGGATTCCCGAGAACTCTTCATTCAGTGAAAGGCATGGAAGCCTCATCAGCTTGGTCAACACCAACATTGAGGAAGATATGATAAAAGTCCTGTTCCAATTCTTTGACCCTCTGCATCACTGTTTCACCTTCTTGGACTATCAGTTGGTACCTACATTGGAGGAGTTCTCCCGGCTCCTGAAGATCCCTATTCTTGATCAGCTACCCTTCAACGGTACAGAAAAGGAACCTAAGCTTGAAGAGATTGCTAAAGCCTTGCACCTACAGTCATCTGACCTCAAGGGACATTGGGAAGTTAGAAGTGGTATTAAAGGGTTCTTAGCCAGGTTCCTGTTTGAAAAGGCCTATGAATGTTGGAATTCTCTTGACTTACAAGCTTTTGAAAAGGTTGTGGCCCTCCTTGTTTATGGTTTGGTGTTGTTCCCTAACCCAGATCAGCTCATTGATATCAGTGCTGTCCAGATCTTTATGTCCAGGAATCCTATACCTACGTTGCTGGGGGACCTCCTTCACTCATGTTACACTCGAACCATGAGAAAAAGAGGTGTCCTTATGTGTTGCACTCCTCTCCTGGGAAAGTGGTTTATTTCGCACCTTCCACAATCAGTCCTGAAGAACGAGCGGGGTTTGAGATGGTCACAACGGTTGATGACTCTTACACATGCAGATATACATTGGTGCCCTAGGTCCAGGGAAGATGTCACTATCATTGATCGTTGCGGGGAGTATCCTAATGTTCCTTTACTTGGAATCAGAGGGGGTATTACTTATAGTCCATGCCTGGCTTGGAGACAATTTGGTTATGCTCGGAGGGATGGCCCTCATGACATGTTGATTCCTGACATAGTTTTTGACTTCGACAACGATACTCAAGGACTTCGCCAGAGATTTATCAGAGCTTGGAGGATGCCTAGTAGGATAGACAGCAAGACACTGGGGCACAGGAACTCCATCCCTTTGGAGCCTTATCTCAAGTGGGTACGAGCCCGCTCTCAGAAGTTAGTAATGCCTTATCCTCACATGCTTCCAGTAATCAAAGAGCCTGCCTTGGAAGGAGAGGTGTCTCATGTTATTCAGCACCCTGATATGCCCACATCCTGGGAGGAGATGCAGAAGAGCTGGATCCAGCTTAAGGAAGAGCGGAATTCTCTTGAGACTAGTTTGCATGCCAGTGAAAAGAAGGTCTTGGAGCTCACCCGCCTGTTGCACGAGGAAAGGAACCTCAACACTTACATAGCTCCAAAGAAGATGCGCAACATATTTTGGGATTGATTTGATCTTTTTGTACTTTTGCCCATGAGGCTTTGATGTATTAAACAATGATTTTCTTAAATAATAATGTGTGTTCCTTTTGGTCTATAACAAATTTGAATTTTCGAACTCTTGAATGCATTGCATAAACATATATCATTCATCATGTGCATCATAGGTACTCTTCTTTTCAGGTTGTTTACTGTTCTTCGCTGTTTATTTCAGCATCATGAATCCTGAATCATCAACCGATACGTCTATCAAGGCTCTTCAGGCGCAGAACGTCCAATTTCAGGCGCAGAACGCCCAATTTCAGGAGCTGATCAAGGGCTTGGCTCAGGGTCAACAAGAGTTGAAGACCATGCTTTTGAAGAAGACTAAGAAGAAGAGGAGGACTGTGCTATTTAACACTGGGCGCAGACTCGGGAACACTTTGGTTGAAGCTGAAAGGGCTCCTCCATCTGTGACGGAAGGTAGTCACCAAGAAAGGGAGGTCACTACTCCTGTGGGCTCTGATACTGAAACAGACTTCAACGACGAACAGTACCCTCCTGCTGAAGACCGGTACAAACAGCTGGAAGACAGATTAAAGGCTGTGGAAGTTCAACGGGTACCTGGATTGGATTTCGGAGACTTGGGGTTATCTACTGGAGTGGTGATCCCGCACAAGTTCAAAACACCTGCCTTCGTGAAGTATGATGGGGCTTCCTGTCCCAAGACGCACCTCCGTTCTTATGTAAGGAAGATCCAGCCTTACACAGCAGACAAGAACCTTTGGATCCACTTCTTCCAGGAGAGTCTTTCAGGGACTCACCTCGATTGGTTCTATCAGCTAGATGGAATCAGCATTCGTAACTGGGAGGATCTGGCCACTGCTTTTTACAAGCAGTATCAGTATAATGCCGACCTCGCTCCTACGCGTACCCAGCTCCAGGGTATGTCGCTAGGGTCGGGTGAAGGTTTTAAGGAGTACGCTCAGAAATGGAGAGACCTGGCTGGCAGGGTGCAGCCACCATTGACGGATCGGGAGCTGGTAGATATGTTCTTGGGGACCCTGTCTGGTCCATTTTTCAATCATCTCATTGGTAATTCCTCTGCTGGGTTTACTGATCTGATCCTGACTGGTGAAAGGATCGAGGCCGGTATAAAATCGGGGAAGATACAGAAAGTTGCCTCCTCCAGTACTGAGAAGAAACCCTTCAAAAAGGAGGCTAGTGCTGTATATAGCTCCCGGAGAACAGAGCGACCTGAACACCGCCAATCTGTCAGTGCGGTGATGATTGCCAAACCTGCTGCCGCTCCTCGGCCAACTAATCCTCAAAAGTTTGAAAGACCCCGGAGAGAGTATACCCGGTTAAGCATGACCTTATCACAGATCCTGCCACAGTTGCTATCCGCCAATTTAGTGATTGTCAAGGAGGCTCCAAAGTTTCCCAATACTGCATCCCCCAAGTTCAATCCAAATGCTCGCTGTGCTTATCACTCTGATAGCCCGGGGCATAGCACAGATGACTGTTGGGCGTTAAGGAACAAGCTGCAGGACCTTATTGACGCTAAGGAAGTACAGTTTGAGGCATCTGAGAAGCCTAATGTGGTGGCGGCTCCCCTACCTGCTCATGGAGTGAATGCTATTGGAGACGATGACGAAGTGGATGATGCTGAGTTTGATAGCTGGATCTACCCGACAACCGGCAGTGGGCCTAACAATTGGAGTGCAAAAGACAATCTCTCTGTTTCTATTATTCCTCAGTAATGAATTTCTTTGTTTTTTGATTTGTAATAAACAATAATTTGAGACTATATGGCCCGGTGTCTTACCCGGGGCACCGTGGCTTTATTTGTGAGGGCTTTTTGTTTGTCACTATCATATATCATGAATAAAAGCATTGGACGTTTTTCACATTTCAAATTTTGCGCTCCTTTTCCTTCCTTTCTTTACATATTGCAAAACAGCTGTATTTACACACACACTCACTCATACAGGTTTCAATCCACTCTGGATCTCACTGGTAACGACTCTGCTACTGCCAGTTATGACTTCGAAAATCCGATCAACTTAGCCGCAGACGAAGGTGAAGATGATTGCGAAGTGCCTGGTGAACTTGCAAGACTGTTACAACAGGAAGAGAGGGCAATTCAACCCCATGAAGAGTCAGTGGAAATAATAAACTTGGGTACTGAGGAAGACAAGAAAGAGGTGAAGATTGGTGCCAACCTAGAACTCAGCGTGAAGCAACGGTTGACTCAGATGCTGCATGACTATAAGGAAATCTTTGCCTGGTCTTACGAAGATATGCCCGGATTAGATACCGACATTGTGGTCCATCACTTACCAACTAAAGAAGATTTCCCTCCGGTTAAGCAAAAGGTTCGTCGGATGCGTCCAGAGATGTCCGAGAAGATTAAAGCCGAGGTTATGAAGCAGTTTGATGCCGGGTTTCTTGCAGTAACTTCTTACCCTCAGTGGGTTGCTAATGTGGTGCCGGTACCTAAGAAGGACGGCAAGGTCAGGATGTGTGTCGATTACAGGGATCTGAACAGGGCCAGCCCCAAGGATGACTTCCCTCTACCTCACATTGATGTCCTTGTTGATAATACAGCTCAGCATAAAGTGTTCTCTTTCATGGATGGCTTTTCAGGTTACAATCAGATTAAGATGGCACCTGAAGACATGGAAAAGACTACATTTGTCACTCAGTGGGGCACCTTCTGTTACAAGGTCATGCCGTTCGGGTTAAAGAATGCTGGGGCAACCTACCAACGTGCTATGGTTACCTTATTTCATGATATGATCCATCATGAGATCGAAGTGTATGTGGACGACATGATCGCTAGGTCCCAAACTGAGGAAGAGCACCTAGATCATCTGCAGAAATTGTTTGACCGGTTGAAATTGTACAAGCTGAGATTGAACCCGAACAAGTGCACCTTCGGGGTAAGATCTGGGAAGTTGCTAGGCTTCGTGGTAAGTGACAAAGGAATTCAAGTGGACCCTGCTAAGGTCAAAGCTATTCAAGAGATGCCAGTTCCTAAGACAGAAAAGGAAGTCAGAGGCTTTCTAGGACGTCTGAATTACATTGCTCGGTTCATCTCACACTTAACTGCTACCTGTGAACCAATCTTCAAGCTGCTGAAGAAAGATCAGGTAGTACGCTGGAATGATGAATGTCAGGCTGCTTTTGACAGAATCAAAGAATATCTCCAAGAACCACCCATCCTTATGCCACCAGTTGAAGGGAGACCTTTGATACTTTACCTGACGGTGCTTGATAATGCAATGGGGTGTGTGCTGGGGCAGCATGACGAGTCTGGCCGAAAAGAGCATGCCATTTATTACCTTAGCAAAAAGTTTACCGACTGTGAGACCCGATACTCACTGCTTGAGAAAACTTGCTGCGCTTTGGTATGGGCTGCTCGCCGGCTGAGACAGTATATGCTGACTCACACTACCTTGTTGATCTCAAAAATGGATCCTATAAAATACATATTCGAAAAGCCTGCTCTGTCTGGGAGAATTGCAAGATGGCAGATGATCTTGACGGAATACGACATTCAGTACACGACCCAAAAAGCCATCAAGGGAAGTGTATTGGCAGACCACCTAGCACATCAAGCTGTGGATGACTACCAATCAATGAACTTCGAGTTTCCAGATGAAAGCATTATGATAGTAACTGACTGTGAAATACCTGGACCGGATGAAGGACCTGAACCAGGATCCCGATGGTCTAAGCACTTTGACGGAGCCTCCAATGCTTTGGGAAATGGTATCGGCGCCATAATCGTATCTCCACAAGGTACTCATACTCCACTCACCGCCCGGCTGTGTTTCAACTGTACCAACAACATGGCGGAGTTTGAAGCGTGTATTATGGGTCTTCAAGTTGCGATCGACCTAAGGATCAAATTTCTGAGTGTCTTCGGAGATTCCGCTCTTGTGATCAATCAGATCAAAGGAGAGTGGGATACGAAACATCCAAACTTGATTCCTTACAGAGAATGTGTGTTGGCCCTGATCCCCCACTTCACAGAGATAATATTTGAGCACTTTCCAAGAGAAGAGAATCAGTTGGCGGACGCGTTAGCTACAATGTCTTCAATGTTCAAGGTTAAATGGGATAATGAAGCTCCCCGGATCATCATCTGGAAACTGGACGAACCGGCATACTGTTGTGATCTCGAAACTGAATTGGTAACTGAGAAGCCTTGGTACCACGAAGTGAAGAGATACCTAGAAGCTCAGGAATACCCTGAAGGAGCATCTGTCAATGATAAGAAATTCCTGAGGAGGTTTGCAGCCAAGTTCTTTCTTAGCAACGGCATCTTGTACAAGCGAAACCAGGATTCAACCCTGCTGCGTTGTGTAGATAAGACTGAAGCAGAAAGAATCATGGAAGAGCTACATGAAGGGACCTTTGGTACACACTCCAGTGGACATACCATGGCAAAGAAGATCCTACGGGCAGGGTATTACTGGTCTACAATGGAAGCTGACTGTTACCAACACTCCAGGACATGCCACAAGTGCCAGATCTATGCAGACAAGGTGCATGTTCCTCCAGTTCCCCTGAATGTTCTGACTGCGCCTTGGCCATTTGCAATGTGGGGCATAGACATGATCGGCGAGATTAAACCTACGGCATCTAATGGACATCGCTTCATCCTAGTGGCAATTGATTATTTTACGAAGTGGGTTGAGGCAGCATCCTATGCTACGGTAACCAAGACTGTTGTGGCACGGTTCATTCGGCACAACCTGATCTGTCGATATGGCGTCCCGGAGCGGATTATTACAGACAACGGTACCAATCTGAACAATAAAATGATTGCTGAGCTTTGCGAACAATTCAAGATACAGCACCACAATTCTTCTCCTTACAGACCAAAGATGAATGGAGCTGTAGAAGCAGCTAATAAAAACATCAAAAAGATCGTGCAGAAGATGACAGTAACGTATAAAGATTGGCACGAGATGTTACCGTTCGCTCTGCATGGGTATCGTACTTCAGCTAGGACGTCAACCGGGGCAACTCCTTTCTCTCTGGTTTATGGCATGGAGGCAGTCTTACCAATCGAAGTACAAATTCCTTCTCTCCGGATAATGAAGGATGCAAATCTGAATGAAGAGGATTGGATCCAGACACGACTTGATCAGCTCAATCGAGACATGCAAAGCATCATTATGCTTTCTTCCCTTTGGTGTCAAGTCTGCATCTGAAAAACCTAGCCCATTATCAGCAGCCAGGCTGGCCACACAATCTTTGAACTGATCAACCGAAGTCTCTTGCGGCACATGTGCAGTTTTGAGGAATGCAATCAAAGCCTTCGCATGGGCGTCAGAGCATAACAGCAGGGATAACATGGATATCTTTGAGGGGGTCTTCCCCAGCTGTTCGACCACATTGTAGTCACTCTTTTTTATTATTTTCAAAATTTCCTCTATCTCTTGCTTAGAGGCTTCCACAATAATTTTTCTAGGTGCCTCCGTCCGGGTAGGCTCACCTATAACTTCTTTGTCGCGAGTATCAAACGAATCACCGACAGGGGTAATAACTGGAATAAGAACAGGAGCAGTGGTTGATGTATTAGTAGGAACAACAGATGGAATGACAATAGGCTTGTTGACAGTCTTAGGGGAAATCTCAGGAGAGAAAACCCTTCCACTTGTAGTAATCTTGTTGGTCCCGACAATGTTACCGACATCAGGATCAACTTCTTCAGTCTTCAAGTTTTGTTTAACGCCATGATAGTAAATATCGACACCATAATGCCAAGGGACAGCTTTGTCTGAGGCGTACGGGATAGGACTAGGACATGTGATTATTAACGGAGCGATTCTCGTAGCGGGTGTAATCCTAACATGTCTTCTCCAAGAGGCCTTGGAAGGACTGGCGAAAATGGTTATAATAACAATGTCTTCAGATGGAACAACGGGAACCCGAGTTTTCTTGAACAAAATTTCTTTGCTGTCTATCAGGCGTTGAACACCTGACTTCAGCAAATGGCAACCAGAAGGTAGAAATGAACACATGTGGCAACCTTCACCATAACCCAAAAATAAACCGGCCAACAGCAAATTCTTCTTAACAGTCATAAGAGGAGTAGAAACTTCGTCCACTGAGGTTATGAATAGATCAGTATCAATGGTGTTAACTCCATGGTTGTGCTTAGGCATGGGAGCAGTTATGACATTAGGCTTCTCTGGAGCATCGAACTCAATCTCCTTGGCTTCAATCAAATCTTGTACTTTATTTCTTAGAGCCCAACAATCATTTGTGTCATAACCAGGACTCTTAGAATGATAGGCGCACCGAGCGTTCGGATTGTAACGAGGAGAGGAGGTATTTGGATTCTTGGTAGCCTCTTTTAAAGTTGCCAAGTTAGATCTCAACAAATGAGGTAGAAGCTCTGTCAATGTCATGTTGATCCGGGTGAACTGCCTTTGTGGTCTTTCCACCTTTTGCTGATTGTTGCGTTGTGGGGTAGCCGCAGGTCTAGGTATTATTACAACACTTACCGTTGGACGGTATCCCGCTCTGCTCTGATCTCTCGGGTTATAAATGGCACTGGCCTCTTTCTTACCAACGAAGGGTTTCTTCATCGTGGTCGAGGATGCATCTCTTTGAATTTTTCCACTTTTTATACCGGCTTCGACCCGCTCACCAGTCATGATCAGTTCAGTAAATCCAGCTGAGGAACTTCCGATCAGGTGGTTGAAGAATGGACCTGATGAGGTGCCTAGGAACATATCCACTAATTCTCTGTCAGATAGAGGGGGCTGGACTCTGCCTGTGAGATCCCTCCATTTCTGAGCATAGGTTTTGAAACCTTCACCTGCACCCATAGACATGCCTTGCAATTGCGTCCGAGTTGGAGCTAAGTCAGCATTATACTGGTATTGTTTGTAGAAGGCGGCAACCAAATCTTCCCAATTGTGAATATTAGTCCCTTCCAACTGATAGAACCAATCCAACTGCGTTCTTGACAAGCTCTCTTGGAAGAAATGCACCCACAGATTCTTATCATCCGTATGGGGTTGAATCTTTCTGACGTACGACCTTAAATGCAGCTTTGGGCAAGAGACACCATCATATTTAATGAAAGTTGGGACCTTGAATTTATGCGGGATGACAACCCCTGAGACAAGTCTTAACTCTTCAAAATCCAATCCGGGTACCCTTTGGACCTCCATAGCATTCAAACGATCCTCTAGCTCTTTGTATTTGTTATCAGCAGGAGGATACTGTTCCTCAGAGTAATCAAGTTCTTCCTCTTCTTTGGAGGCTGGGTTGTTGTTCACTTCCTGGGTCTTGTCTCCTTGATTATCTCCTTCACCTAATGATGTTATAAAATCCAAAGCCCGTCTGGCTTGTCCTTTGAATCTTCTTCCCATGATCACAATACCAGTTGGTTTCTTGCTTTCTTCTTCTTCTATTTGGCTAGTAGAGTCTTCAACTCCTCTTGTCCTTTTGTCAGAGTCAAGAGCATTTGTTATAACTGAACGTTCTGCGCCTGAAGATCTTTCATTATCTGTTCAATATCCATCTCACTGAAATAAACAGTAGAAGGATAAGGAGACCTGTTGTAAGAAACATGTATGATGTTATGATGAATAAAGATGCAATATGCAAATGATTTCAAGGAAATTAGAGATTTAAATTTGCTTAAACCAAAAGGAACACGCGTTATATTAAATCCCAGTTTGAGTACATCATGCCTCTTTGGGCTTACAATGAAAGGAATAAAATACAACAAAAACTCCTAAGAAAGAAAGGTTGAACGCATCCTCTTTGGAGCGATGTAGGCGTTCAGATTCCGCTCTTCATGAAGCAGTTTAGTGAGTTCCAAAACCTTCTTTTCACTGGCGTAAAATTGGGCTTCGAAGGTGTCTCACTCTTCCTTCAACTGAACCCAAGCTTTCTGCAAGTCTTCGAGAGAAGTAGGCATGTTAGGATGAAGGACAGTGTATGGGACGTCTCCTTCAACAACATGTTCTACGATAACAGGGAGGATGGAAGGGTAAGGCATCATGAAATTTTGAGCACGAGCTCGCACCCACCTAAGGTAAGGCTCGAGAGGGATAGAGTTTTTGTATCCAAAAGTTCTACTGTCCACCTTGTTCACCATTCTCCAAGCTCGTGTAAATCTCTGGTGGTAACCTTGGTCTTCCTTGTCGTAGTCGAACACCAGACCTTGAATGAGCATCTCATGAGGGCCGTCTCTTCGGGAATACCCAAACTGTCGAAGAGCTAAGCAGGGATTGTAGGTGATGCCTCCCCTAATACCAAGTAGAAGTACATTATGGAATTCCCCACAACGGTCAATGATAAAGACATCTTCCAAGGATCTCAAACACCAACGGATGTCAGAATGGGTGAGGGACATCATCCTTTAGGACCATGTCAGTCTTTGCTCGTTCTTCAATGCTGATTGAGGTTGGTGTAAAGTGAACCACTTAGCGAGTAGGGGAATGCAACACAAGAGAGTATCTCTTTTCTTCATGGTGTGGGTATGAAGACTGTGATACGGTGGAATAACTAACTGTTTTTGGAATGCTGGTTTTCATTTTGCGTTTATTTTTGCAAAATGTCGCGGTAAGCAAGAGTCGCCACCGACTTTTATTGTATCCAACAAGGAAAGAAAAAAATCACATAAAAATTCCTTTTTCGAGATTTTCTGAGTACGGGGGGGTAGATTATAGAAAGGGAAGGTATTAACAACCTTTTTATCCGTAGTTATCTATGGGCTCTTAGGTACTTGCTCAATTGTTTTCAAAATTGTTTTCTTTGTGCTTGTGGGTTTTGAAAAGTTTTTATTTTAACTTCGATTTAACTCTTGCTTCTATCCTCAAGAGTGTAATGAAGTGTTTTTGAAAACTTTGTTTGAAAAGGAGTGTAAGTGTGAAAAAAGTTTTGTTTTTGGATGAGCAAGTATCTAAGAACTAATCTACCTACTTGAAAAAGGAATTGTTCTTTGCTAATTTCCTATAGACAATGCTATCCCACTATTAGAGAGTGGGTAGCACCGTCGTTGGAGTTTGAGGGTCAATTCGAATAGGGACATACGGTCACTAAAGCAATGTTAGGACGCCTTAGCCGTAACTCTAATGTCTTAGATCATTTGTTTGAGGCAATAATATCTGAGGCAACCATTTCGAGGCAACTATGATCTTTTAGACAAGAGGACAACCTCTAAAACGACCTATACTCAATGACCGTGTATGAAGGAAACCAAGTGGGGTGTACCCTAAGAGTGCGCATGTGCGAGTGTGTTGATTTCAGATATTTTTATCTTTGCACATGTTAAGGGTGATCTAACTGTTTTTTTAAATTAGGCATTCATTCTTGTCATGCAAGCCCTATTATCAAACATCTAACAGTTGTATAATTTGCGGAATTAAAACGCGGAAATTAAATTACAAGGCGTCGGGTATTTACATCGCCAAAAGCAACCCTTTGAAAATAAAATAAAGCGGTAAAATAAATAAAGGTCCTAATTAATTATTACAAACCGGGAGCAGATACATCAATAATAAAGAAAAAATAAAGCGCGGCGCGAAATTAAATCAGATGCAAAATTAGGGTTTTGACCCTTTTAAAAGAAAATGTTTTTTTTGTTTTTATTTTTAAGAAAAGGAATTAAAACCTAAAATTTAAATGCTAAATTAAATATTAAATTAATTAATTAATGAAAAGTAATTAATGACATATTTTTGGATTTTTTGATATTTTAAGAAAGAAAGCAAAATAATTAAATTAAAGTTAAAACCTAATTAATTCTAATTGATTTTATTTATTTACAAAATAAATTAATGTTACCTAATTAATATCCTAATTAATTAATTAGTATTTATTAATAAAAAAATAAAATTCTGAATTTTAATTGGATAAAAAGTATTTTTGTGATTTTTTTGATAAAAAAAGAAAATTTGTTTATTGGTTAGAAATTAATAAAATAAAGTAACTAAATAAAAAAAAGAAAGTATAAGAGAAAGAGTGAGAATGGGCCTTTTTTGGAGGGTGTAGAAAGCATTTTTGTTGGCCCAATAATGCTGATCCGTTTGGACTTTTGTGATCCTGTGCGTTTGCGTTGACTGAGTGCATGGTGTCCCTCAAGGCTTGGCCACCAGATCTGGCCATCTGGCCATCTGGCATGTTGATTGGTGAGCGTCCATGATGGGTCTCAGGCTTGAACGTGCACATGATTACCTGCAAGAAAATAATATTGAGAAAATGGGGGACCTGGGATTCGAACCCAGGTCCTGAAAGGAAATACACGCTATGCTTGCCACCATGCTACTTGTTTTCAGTTGTCAAGATAATGCAAACAAATGATAATATAATAAAACAAATATTAATGGATAAATATATAAAAAAACGCGCCAAGATTTGAATGGGCGAGTGGTAGCGTGACACGCATCATCCCTGTCCTCCAACCGTGGCTGAAAGACACAAACACCTATACCAACAGACAAAGGTTCGTCGCTACAAGCCTGTCCACCTTCAAAACCTTGTACCAGCCATGAAAATGGATTCTAAGACCAGGGTTGAGTTCGCCTCACCCTCCTGGATGCAACCATACCCATATATGGGGCCAAGTATTCCTGAAACAAGAAACCCCAAAAACAAGAACGAAACCCTAGCAATGGTGGATCTCGCTACAGGTCAGATAAACGAAATCAAGTAATACCAAAAGCTTGTAAATGATGTGGTGATTACAAATATGCAATTATTTTATTCAATGCATGCAATAATAGTGCAAATCGAATTCAAGAATATGACGGATTCGTGAGGGACTTACAGTGCTCTGGGAAGCTGGAAAACGCGTGATTTTGATTGGTTTCGCCTGTGGAGATGGCCAGGAAGAGATTGAGACAAGTCTCAAGTCTTGAAATTGCCTCTATGACCGATTTCGAAGTCACACTTTTTCTTGTTTTTTTCCAATTCTGTTTGTGCTTTCTCTCTGATTTCCAACCCCTATTTCTGTATGTTTCGCTTCCTTATGTAATGCACAATGTATTAGGGTAAAAAATTATGTCCAAATCTTCCTCCATTGATGATTTTGAGATTTGATTTTATTCTCTTTCAAAGCTTTCCAAATTTGGCCTAAATCCAATCTCCTTGTGCATAATGACCTTGATACGAGTTTGATTGCAATGCTAGCTGTAGTTGGAGCCTGAAACAACCATAACAATCCTTTGTTATCAATGCTTTAGATTTTATTTGATTTAAATCAAATTAATTCAAATAAAAATCAAAATAATTAATAAAAATATGACATGGACACATGGCTAAAGCTAGAGCACGTGGGCTAAAATGCCAACCCAAAACAAGTGAAAAAGAATAGGCCCATTTGGCAAAATTTGAAGTTTTGGGGATAGTTGACTTTTGGCAATTTTGCAAAAAAGTCCAACTTCAACAATGAATAACTTTTTCAATTTTTAACTTTTGGAAGTATTCTTGGACTTTTTATAAAGTTTGAGATGTCCTCTAACCAACCCTTTTGGTCTCATCTCAATTTGATGTTCCATGCTCAAGTTAGAAGCTTTGACAAAAAAGGTGTTTTTGTTGATTTTCAAAAATGACCTATAATGTCAAAATTCATAACTTCTTGTGAGTGAATATTTTCATCTTGGGGTATGAAGATGGGTTGTAAGGAATTTCATCCTCTTCAAAATGAGCTTTGGATGGGTCATTTCTCATAAAGTATGAGAAAGTTATGCTTGGTCAAAGTTGAGTTGACTTTTCCTACAAAACCCTAATTTAGCAACTTTTGAATCTTGATGAATTTTGAGAAATCCTTGATGAATCATGATCAACCCTTGATAAAATGATGAAATATCCTTAAAAATGAGAATGTTGACAAAACATCTTGAACTTTGACTGTATTTGGGTCACAGTTGACTTTTGCCCTAGTACAGTCGATTTTTGGACCTTTGAGCAATTGACTGAGCAAACTTCCTCTGCAAGGCTTGAAATTTGACATGGATTATCTTGAGAACATATTAGGACATTGGAGAGCACTTGGGGTCACTTGGACTCAAGGATCTTGATGCAATGTGAAACCCTAATTTGGGGTAGACTGCCTTAGGAGATAACTTGTCTGGTCAATCCTTGAGCATCCTTAAGCAACTTGGAGATCTTCTTGCAATGTTTTGAGAAATATGGGAGGGCAAATTTTGGGGTACAATAGCTGCCCCTGTTCAATCTTCTTAAACTTGAGGATGTAGATTGGCTTCTCGTTCCTTTCGTGATCCGAAGGTGGAAGATGATTGAACACTAAAGTGCCCAGAAATTTGCACTCGCATGAAGTGGTATCTGCCTTGTGATGTCGGGAATGGGCTTACAGATGCCATTTGGAAAATGGTGATGGGAGGATGGGCTTAAAGATGACATCTGAAGGAGTGTCGATCGCATAAGAGATTCCTTAGCGAGAGCTTGTATACCTGTTGTTGTAGAAGATTCTGCTGGGGAAGTCTAATCTTTGTTGAGAGAAAGGGACTCGTCTGTAATTCGACCGAGGTGTCGAGATCTAGGAACTTGCCCGTAATTCAACTAGGGGGAAACATCTTCATCGAGATTTAAGAACTCGCCCGTAATTCAACTGAGAAAACTTCTCTGCTGAGATTTAGGAACATGTAGGTAATTCAACGGAGGAACTTTGTCGAGATTTAGGACCTTGTCTGTAATTCAACTGAGAAAAAACATCTCTGCTGAGATTTAAGAACTTGTCAGTAATTCGACTGGGGAAACATCTTCATCGAGATTTAAGAACTCGCCCGTAATTCAACTGAGAAAACTTCTCTGTTGAGATTTAGGAACTCGTCTGTAATTCAACGGAGGAACTTTGTCGAGATTTAGGACCTTGTCTGTAATTCAACTGAGAAAAACATCTCTGCTGAGATTTAAGAACTTGTCAGTAATTCGACTGGAGGGAAACATCTTCATCGAGATTTAAGAACTCGCCCGTAATTCAACTGAGAAAAATTCTCTGCTGAGATTTAGGAACCTGTATGTAATTCAACGGAGGAACTTCATCGAGATTTAGGACCTTGTCTGTAATTCAACTGAGAAAAACACCTCTGTTGAGATTTAAGAACTTGTCAGTAATTCGACTAGAGGGAAACATCTTCATCGAGATTTAAGAACTTGCCCGTAATTCAACTGAGAAAACTTCTCTGCTGAGATTTAGGGACCTGTCTGTAATTCAACGGAGGAACTTCGTCGAGATTTAGGACCTTGTCTGTAATTCAACTGAGAAAAACATCTTTGCTGAGATTTAAGAACTTGTCAGTAATTCGACTTGGGGAAACATCTTCATCGAGATTTAAGAACTCGCCCGTAATTCAACTGAGAAAACTTCTCTGCTGAGATTTAGGAACTCGTCTGTAATTCAACGGAGGAATTTTGCCGAGATTTAGGACCTTGTCTGTAATTCAACTGAGAAAAACATATCTGCTGAGATTTAAGAACTCGTCAGTAATTCGACTTGGGGAAACATCTTCATCGAGATTTAAGAACTCGCCCGTAATTCAACTGAGAAAACTTCTCTGCTGAGATTTAGGGACCTGTCTGTAATTCAACGGAGGAACTTCGTCGAGATTTAGGACCTTGTTTGTAATTCAACTAAGAAAAACATCTCTGCTGAGATTTAAGAACTTGTCAGTAATTCGACTTGGGGAAACATCTTCATCGAGATTTAAGAACTCGCCCGTAATTCAACTGAGAAAACTTCTCTGCTGAGATTTAGGAACTCGTCTGTAATTCAACGGAGGAATTTTGCCGAGATTTAGGACCTTGTCTATAATTCAACTGAGAAAAACATCTCTGCTGAGATTTAAGAACTCGTCTGTAATTCGACTTGGGGAAACATCTTCATCGAGATTTAAGAACTCGCCCGTAATTCAACTGAGAAAACTTCTCTGCTGAGATTTAGGAACTTGTCTGTAATTCAACGGAGGAACTTTGTCGAGATTTAGGACCTTGTCTGTAATTCAACTGAGAAAAACATCTCCGCTGAGATTTAAGAACTTGTCAGTAACTCGACTTGGGGAAACATCTTCGTCGAGATTTAAGAACTCGCCCGTAATTCAACTGGGAAAACTTCTCTACTGAGATTTAGGAACTCGTATGTACTTCAACGGAGGAACTTTGTCGAGATTTAGGACCTTGTCTATAATTCAACTGAGAAAAACATCTTTGTTGAGATTTAAGAACTTGTCAGTAATTCGACTGAGGTAAAAGCTTCATAGCTTTGAATTTTGTGAGAATTTAACCGCATCCTTCCTGAAAGGTAAAAGTTAGTTGTATGTAATGCATGATATGTATCAGGCAATGATGTTCTCAAAATAAATGAGATTGTGTTGTATGATACGTATATGCACGTCTCATGATGTATGAAAATGTGATGTTTGTAGTTGGGGAAAATAAATCCCGGATCGCTGCTGGAGAAAAGAGTTGAATTCTTTGTTTCCGCTGGGGATAGCGAATAAAGATGATTGTGAGAATAAACCTGCAGGGGAGGATAAATCCATTGGGGAATAAACTGATGAGGAGATTACTCTGTGGGGAAGAGATGTTCTGTAGAGGATTCCGCTGATAAATTCCGCTGGGGATGCATTACCATTGCTGGTGATACTGGATCCTGTTGGGGATTTAAATTCCGCTTGTGAAAGGAGTGAACTCCGCTGGGGGATAATCTTTCAGTTGCAACTTCACTGGGGATAACCTTTTAGGCTCTACTGGGGACAAACTTCCAGAGTCTACATGGGATGATCCTCCAAATTCCACTGGGGGAAGCTTTTTCATACTGCGCTGGGGAAAACTTTCAAACTCCACTGGGGATATTTTATACTCCGCCGGGGATAATAAGACTTTTCAGTGCTGATGGTAGATAAACTCTGCTTGGGGAGAATATTACCGATTCATTCACAATTGCGAGTCTCAACTGGGGAGAGTTAGGATTGCCGTCTTTTCTTACTCTGCGGGGAGTGAATGCACCTTGGCCATATTCTTCAGCTGAATCTACCTTTGTACCTGGTGGATAGAGCAACTGTAAATCTTGGACAAATCTTATCTGCCCCTGTTTCTGATATTACGAGTAATCATCTTTTGTTTCGCATGTAAATATTCATGAGCAGCAATTAATGTCAAATGCATATATAAAAAATGAACATTGGACGTTCTTTGCAAAACAAAACAGAAAAAGAAAAAACAGTTTGAAATTTCTTTGAAAATGAATTGTATTGATTTTGAAGTTTGGCCTGTAAATATGCGTTTTCTGTACAAGAGGCTGACGTCCTAGTAAGAGAACGCCGCCGAATAACAGAATTTACACAATTTGTGAAAAACTAAACAAAACATCTATGTGAATAATCCCACTGGGTTCCAACTCTGCTATTGCCTTTATGTCCTCGAGCATCTCATCACTTGCTACTTGGTTGAAGATAGATCAGATTTATTAGTGTCGTCCGAGCTTGATAGTCGATACCGAAGTCTGGTTACAAGGTGATCCAATGAGACATAGTGTTACGCTTTGATCCCTAATTTTTGCCTGGACCGCCCTTTTGGGTTTTCAGTCCACCGGGATACCCTTTTTTGCCCAAGCCGCATTTTCAGGTTTTCGACTTGCCGGGTGTACGGTTTTTTCATTTTCATCCCTTATTTTTGCCCGAACCCTTTTGGTTCGCCGGGAAGCCCTTATTTTTGCCTAGGCCAGTCGACCTAGCGGGTCTTTGATTATGCATAGTATTTTTTCACTATGTCTGCATTGACGGGGTGAGGAAGGTCGTCACCATCCATAGTGGTTAGAATCATAGCTCCTCCTGAGAAAATGTTCTTAACCATAAATGGCCTTTCGTAAGTAGGGGTCCATTTGCCCCTGGGATCACCTTGAGGTAAGATAATGCGCTTGATCACTAGATCCCCAACTTGATACTCTTGTCGTCTAACTTTTTTGTTAAATGCCTTAATTATCCACTTTTGATACGTTTGACCATGACAAATAGCAGTGAGTCTCTTTTCGTCAATTAAGTTCAGCTGATCAAGCCGGGTCTGAATCTAGTCATCGTCGCTCAAACCTGCATCCTTCATAATCCGAAGAGAGGGTATTTGAACTTCAATGGTAATACGGCCTCCATGCCATATACCAAGGAATAAGGTGTTGCCCCTGTTGACGTCCGTGCTGAGGTACGGTACCCATGAAGAGAAAACGGTAACATCTCGTGCCAGTCTTTGTATGTCACTGTCATCTTTTGCACAATCTTCTTAATGTTCTTATTAGCCGCTTCGACATCCCCATTCATCTTCAGCCGGTAGGGAGAAGAGTTGTGATGTTGTATCTTGAACTGCTTGCAGAGCTCGGTGATCATCTTATTATTGAGATTTGTACCGTTATCCGTAATGATCCTCTCGGGTACACCGTATCGACAGATCAGATTGTGTCGAATGAACCGTGCCACAAAGTTCATGGTTACAGTAGCAAAGGAAGCTGCTTCAACCCACTTCATAAAGTAATCAATAGCTACCAGGATGAAATGATGTCTGTTGGACGCTATAGGTCTGATCTCGCCGATCATGTCGATGCCCCACATTGCAAAAGGCCAAGGTGCCGTCAAGACATTCAGAGGTACTGGAGGTATGTGCACCTTATCAGCATAGACTTTGCACTTGTGATAGGTCCGAGAATGCTGATAACAGTCGGCTTCTATTGTGGACCAATAATATCCTGCCTAAAGGATTTTATTTGCCATGGTATGTCCACTGGAATGAGTTCCGAAAGTACCTTCATGCAAATCTACCATAATCCTTTCTGCCTCGTTCTTATCCATACATCGCAGTAAGGTTGAATCATGGTTGCGCTTGTAAAGGATGTCATTACTGATGAAGAACTTCGTTGCGAACCTCCTTAGAAACTTCTTGTCATTAACAGATGCACCCTCGGGGTATTCCTGAGCCTCGAGATACCTCTTTACCTCGTGAAACCAGGGTTTATCTGCTACCTCTCCAGTCTCAATGTCACAACAATGTGCAGGTTCGTCCAATCTTTCAATGGTAATCCAGGGAGCCTCGTTGTCCCAATTGACTTTGAACATAGAAGACATCGTAGCTAGCGTGTCCGCCAACTGATTCTCCTCTCTTGGGAAGTGTTCAAAGGTTATCTCCTTGAAATGTGGAAGCAATGTCAACACATACTCCTTGTAAGGAATAAGATTTGGGTGTTTCGTATCCCACTCGCCTTTGATCTGACTGATCACGAGAGTGGAATCTCCGAATACACTCAGAAACATTATCCTTAGGTCAATAGCTGCTCGAAGACCCATGATGCACGCTTCATACTCCTCCATATTGTTGGTGCAGTTGAAACATAGTCGAGCGGTGAACGGAGTATGAGAGCCTTTAGGAGATATGATCACGGCGCCAATTCCATTGCCCAAAGCGTTTAAAGCTCCATCAAAGTACATAGACCATCGGGATCCCTCCTCAAGTCTTTCATCCGGTCCAGGTGTCTCACAGTCAGTCACCATCATGATATTCTCATCCGGAAATTCAAAGTTCATAGACTGGTAATCATCCACTGCCTGATGTGCCAAATGATCTGCCAACACACTTCCCTTGATTGCCTTTTGGGTCGTGTATTGGATGTCATACTCAGTCAAGATCATCTACCATCTTTCTATTCTTCCGGACAATGCAGGCTTCTCGAAGATATACTTGATTGGATCCATCTTTGATATCAATAGAGTAGTGTGAGTCAGCATATATTGTCTCAGCCGACGAGTAGCCCATGCCAAAGCGCAACAAGTTTTCTCAAGCAACGAGTATCGGGTCTCGCAGTCGGTAAACTTTTTGCTAAGGTAATAAATAGCATGCTCTTTTCGGCCAGACTCGTCATGCTGCCCTAGCACGCACCCCATTGAATTGTCGAGTACTGTCAAGTATAAGATCAAAGGTCTCCTTTCAACTGGAGGCATCAGAATGGGTGGCTCTTGGAGATACTCTTTGATCCTTTCGAAAGCGGTCTGACATTCATCGTTCCATCTTACCACTTGATCTTTCTTCAGTAGCTTGAAGATTGGCTCACAAGTAGCAGTCAGGTGTGAGATGAATCGGGCAATGTAGTTCAGTCGTCCCAGAAAGCCTCTGACTTCTTTTTCAGTTTGGGGAGCGGGAATTTCCTATATAGCCTTCAACTTTGCAGGATCCACCTGAATACCTTTATCGCTTACGACGAAACCCAGCAGCTTACCAGATCTCACCCCGAAGGTGCAGTTGTTCGGGTTTAACCTCAGCTTGTACAACTTCAACCTATCAAATAGCTTCTGAAGATGGTCCAAATGTTCTTCCTCAGTCTGGGATCTTACAATCATGTCGTCTACGTATACCTCAATCTCATGATGGATCATGTCATGGAACAAAGCGACCATGGCGCGCTGATACATTGCCCCAACATTCTTCAATCCAAAAGGCATGACTTTGTAGCAAAAGGTACCCTATTGAGTAACAAAGGTTGTCTTCTCTATGTCTTCGAGAGCCATTTTAATCTGATTATAACCGGAGAAACCATCCATAAAGGAGAAGTCCTTGTGCTTTGCGGTGTTGTCAACCAGAACGTCGATATGAGGCAGAGGGAAATCATCCTTGGGGATCGCCCTGTTCAGATCCCTATAGTCAACACACATTTGAACCTTACCATCCTTCTTCGGCACAGGAACCACATTGGCAACCCACTGCGGCTAAGAAGTAACTGCTAGAAAGCCGACATCAAATTGTTTCATAACCTCAGCCTTTATTTTCTCAGACATCTCCGGGCGCATTCGGCGGACCTTCTGTTTCACTGGAGGACAGTCTTCCTTGGTAGGCAGGCGGTGAACCACAATATCGGTATCCAAACCAGGCATATCTTCATAAGACCAGGCAAAGATCTCAACATAGTCACGCAGCATCTGAATCAACCGTTGCTTGACACTAGGTTCCAGATTTGCACCGATCTTGACCTCTTTCTTGTCTGCCTCTGTACCCAGATTCACTAATTCCATCGGCTCCTCATGTGGCTGTATGGCCCTCTCTTCCTGAAGTAGCAGTCTAGCAAGTTCGTCAGGCACTTCGCAATCATCTTCACCTTTGTCTTCGGCTAAGTTGATCGGACTTTCGAAGTTATAACTGGTAGTAGCAGAGCCGTTACCAGTAGGATCCAGAGTGGATGTAGACCTGTATATGTGAGTGTGTGTAAAATAGTTGTTTTGCAAGATATAATAGAAGAAAAACAAGGAGCACAAAATTTGAAATGCAAGAAACGTCCAATGCTTTTATTAATGATATATGGAGATGACAAATATCAAACCCTCACAAACAAAGCCACAGTGCCTCGGGTAAGACATCGGGCCATAAAGTTTAAAAATTGTCTGTTACAAACTTAAAACAAAAGTCTCATTAGTGGGTAATAAAATAAATTGGGACGAGGTCCTTTTCCATCCAATTTCTTAGTCCACCGTTGGAAGTTGGGTAAATCCAACTGTGAATGTCAAACTCTTCTTCATCATCCCCAATAGCATTCACTCCCGCGTCATGTTTGGGCATAGGTGCTGTTATGACATTAGGCTTTCCCGACGCTTCGAACTCAATCTCCTTAGCATCGATCAAATCCTGTACTTTGTTCTTCAAGACCCATCAGTCATTCGTATCATGCCCCGGGCTATCAGAGTGAAAAGCACAGCAGGCGTTCGGATTGTACATGGGTGATGTTGTATTGGGATTCTTCGGCGCCTCCTTCGGAATCACCAAGTTGGTCTTCAATAATTGCGGCAGAATCTGAGACAGGGTCATATGGAGCTGAGTGAATTGTCTTCGCGGTATCTCGGTCCTTGGCTGATTGTTGCACTGAGGAGCAATAGTAGGTCTTGATATAACCACCGCATTAACTGCTTGGCAGCGTTCAGGTTTGTTATGGCTTTTTGAGCTGTAAACAGCGCTAGATTCCTTCTTAAAAGGCTTCTTCTCGGTGCCTGATGAAGCACCCTTCTGTATTTTACCGCTCTTGATACCGACCTCAATTCTTTCCCCGGTTATAATTAGCTCGGTAAACCCGGACGATGAACTTCCAATCAGATGGTTGAAATATGGACCAGACAAGGTCCCCAGAAACATATCTACTAACTCCCTGTCAGCCAGCGGGGGTTGTACTTTTCCAGCAAGGTCCCTCCACTTCTGAGCGTAGTCTTTGAAACCTTCGCTCACACCCATAGACATACCCTGAAGTTGGGTACGTGTGGGAGCGAGGTCGGCATTATATTGGTACTGCTTGTAAAAAGCAGCAGCAAGGTCTTCCCAATTACGGATACTAGCTCCTTCCAGCTGGTAAAACCATTCAAGTTGAGTCCCTGAAAGACTATCTTGAAAGAAGTGGATCCAGAGGTTCTTGTCAGCGGTGTATGGCTGGATCTTTCTAACATACGAGCGGAGGTGCAGCTTTGGGCAAGAAACCCCGTCGTATTTAGCAAAGACTGGTGCTTTAAACTTGTGGGGAATTACCACCTAGATGACAAACCCAAATCTCCGAAGTCCAACCCAGGTACCTTCTGGACCTCCATTGCGCTCAACCGGTCTTCGAGTTACTTATACCTATCCTCAGACGGAGGATATTGGTCTTAGTCAAAGTCAGTCTCGTTGTCGGAAACCACAGGGCTAGGAGCCCTCCTTTCTTCTTGGTTTTCTCCCCCTCCAGATGAGTGAGTCAAATTAACCTTTTCTCGCAAATTGTTTCCGAATCTGCGACCCATATTCAGTAGGACCGTCTTCTTCTTCTTCTTCTTCTTCTTATCCTTCAAGATAAGAGTCTTCAGATCTTGCTGACCCTTGGCCAAACTCATGAACATTTCCTGGAACTGGGCGTTTTGAGCTTGTAGAGCCTTGATGGCTTGATCAGTTGATGTTTCAGAAGACATAATGTGCTGAAATAAACAGCGAAGAAGATGAGAAACCTGTAAGGGTACCTGTAATGAGGTGCATGGGAATGATATGTGTATGATATGATTTCAAAGACTTTAGGGACTCAAATTCGTAAACCAAAATGAAACACACTTTTATTAGATAAAAACTTGAATTCAAATGTTTAACAAATGCCCTTAAGGCATTACAAAAAGAAATACTGAAAAGTAAATCAAAACTAGAAATAGAAAAAGACATCAGCGCTCCCATGGATGTTTTCCGTTGGTGCTGACATAGTCGTTGAGGATCTTCTCAATTTCCAATTGCCTTGTCAACTTCAGGATCTTCCGCTCTTGTTCGTGATACTTCTCTCTGTAAGTATCCCGCTCTTCCCTTAGTTGGATCCAGGACCTCTTTAATGCCCCAATGTCAGTAGGCATGTATGGATGGAGGATGGTAGGAGGAACCCCTTCTTCATCAGCACTCTCAACAATTACAGGCAAGACAGCTTCGTAGGGCATCCCTAGCTTCTGAGCACGTGTACAAACCCACCAGAGATATGGTTCCATCAGAAGAGAAGTCTTCACGCCTAGCTCGTGCGGATCAGACCTGTGTACCCTTTTCCAAGCTCGTATGAACCTGCGGCGATGCTCATCACTATCCCCTTGGAAGTCAAAGACAATGCTTGGCATCAGCAACTCATGTGGTCTGTCCCTCCTAGCTCGCCCAAACTGTCGTAAGGCCAAACAAGGTTTATAGGTGATCCCTCCATTGATTCCTAGCAGTGGAACATTGGGGTATTCCCCACAACGATCAATAATAGCCACGTCTTCCATGCCTTTAGTAGTCCAAATGATGTCCGTGTGAGCGAGGGACATAATCCTGTAGGCCTAACCCATGCCTTCCTTGTTCTTCAAAACTGATTTAGGGAGGTGAGAAATAAACCACCTCGCCAGCAATGGTGCACAGCACATAAGGGTTCCCCGTTTTCGAGCAGTACGGGCATAGAGAGTGTGCAGAATATCACCCAAGAGAGTGGGCACTGGATTACGGGACATGAAAATCTTCACCACATTCACGTCAACAAAGGAATCTGAGTTTGGAAATAGAACCAGACCATAAATGAGAAGAGCCAAGATGTCCTCGAACGCCTGAAAGTCTAAACTGTCCCAGAACTGATTAACCTGATTAACCAAGAACTTAGCTAAGAAGCCTTTTGTCCCACTCCGAGTTTCCCAATTAGACATTACCCCAGCCTTTGTCAGGTGTAAGGCTGAAGAAATCTCTTTCGGCCTAAGGGCTACCTCCCAACCTGTAAACGAGGTCTGCTCTAGAATGGAGATACCAAGTAGATTAGAGAACTCTTCCAAGGTAAGGACCAACTGGTAGTCCGGAAAAGTAAAGCAGTGGTATAGTGGATCAAAGAACTGGACTAAGACACTCATCATCTGTTCATCCAGCTTGGAGATGACTAGACTGAGGAGGTGACCATGTCTTCTGTCAAAAGAAGAAGTGTCAGGAACCTTGGAAACCAAATCCTTAAGCTGAGTAGGAATCTGTACAAAGTTGATCTGAATAGTGTTTCTACGCATAGATGGCATGATCTGCAAAACAGAACAAAGATGAATCCCATTGGTCTTTGAAATGGTTAGTCTAATTCAATATGCATGCAATGTCATGATGCATGATGTCATGATAGAAACACATCACAAGTATTCACAGATAGCAAACATGGTAAGGGAAAACAAGTCACACAGATAGCCCTTAGATTTCAAGCTAGCAAGGAGTTTAGGTACTACCCTCTTTCAGTATAGTTGGTTCAAACCTGTCCTAGAAATAGTAATCGGGTTCTAGAGGATCTCAATATCACTGACCACCCTTAATCAGTCATAATTCCAATTTAGCAACCTTTTCTTGCGGCCAGAATCATCGTGAGAGTTTGGTCTCAATGAGTGTAGCATACTGCTACTGTTCTATGGCCAAGTTGGTCAATTATAGGTTCTAAGGTCAGTTGGTGCTTAATGACCCCTTAGAAGACCCATATTCTCCTTGTTCCACCACAAGGGATATCGGTACAAACTAAAGTGCCACACCAACGTAGCTACTGCTTCAACCGTATCGGTCTATGCCGTACAGTTCCCTCACAGTTTATTGCTACTTACCTAAAGGGTGTCCCCCAGATCCGGGTTATGATCTATAGTAACTCCGATTCAAACCCACAAAGATAAAGCATACAAATCAAGCAATTGAAAACAATATGAACTATTCCTAAGGTACACCCCACTTATTACTCCCCAGCAGAGTCGCCAGTTCTGTGATACGGTGGAAGAAATGACTGTTTTTGGAATGCTGGTTTGCATTTTGCGTTTGTTTTTGCAAAATGTCGCGCTAAGCAAGAGTCGCCACCGAATTTTATTTTATCTAACAAGGAAAGGAAAAAAGCACAGAAAAATTCCTTTTTCGAGATTTTCTGAGTACGAGGGGTAGATTATAGAAAGGGAAGGTATTAGTACCCTTTCTATCCGTAGTTATCTACGGGCTCTTAGGTACTTGCTCAATTGTTTTCAAAATTGTTTTCTTTGTGCTTGTGGGTTTTGAAAAGTTTTTGTTTTAACTTCGATTTAACTCTTGCTTCTATCCTCAAGAGTGTAATGAAGTGTTTTTGAAAACTTTGTTTGAAAAGGAGTGTAAGTGTGAAAAAAGTTTTGTTTTTAGATGAGCAAGTATCTAAGAACTAATCTACCTACTTGAAAAAGGAATCGTTCTTTGCTAATTTCCTTTAGACAATGCTATCCCACTATTAGAGAGTGGGTAGCATCGTCGTTGGAGTTTGAGGGTCAATTCGAATAGGGACATACGGTCACTAAAGCAATGATAGGACGCCTTAGCGGTGACCTTAATGTCTTAGATCATTTGTTTGAGGCAATAATATCCGAGGCAACCATTTCGAGGCAACTATGATCTTTTAGACAAGAGGACGACCTCTAAAACGACATATACTCAATGACAGTGTACGAAGGCAACCAAGTGGGGTGTACCCTAAGAGTGCACATGTGCGAGTGTGTTGATTTCAAATATTTTTATCTTTGCACATGTTAAGGGTGATCTAACTGTTTTTTTAAATTAGGCATTCATTCTTGTCATGCAAGCCCTATTATCAAACATCTAACAATTGTATAATTTGCGGAATTAAAATGCGGAAATTAAATTACAAGGCGTCGGGTATTTACATCGCCAAAAGTAACCCTTTGAAAATAAAATAAAGCGGTAAAATAAATAAAGGTCCTAATTAATTATTACAAACCGGGAGCAGATACATCAATAATAAAGAAAAAATAAAGCGCGACGCGAAATTAAATCAGATGCAAAATTAGGGTTTTGACCCTTTTAAAAGAAAATGCTTTTTTTTGTTTTTATTTTTAAGAAAAGGAATTAAAACCTAAAATTTAAATGCTAAGTTAAATATTTAATTAATTAATTAATGAAAAGTAATTAATGACATATTTTTGGATTTTTTGATATTTTAAAAAAGAAAGCAAAATAATTAAATTAAAGTTAAAACCTAATTAATTCTAATTGATTTTATTTATTTACAAAATAAATTAATGTTACCTAATTAATATCCTAATTAATTAATTAGTATTTATTAATAAAAAAAATAAAATTCTGAATTTTAATTGGATAAAAAGTATTTTTGTAATTTTTTTGATTAAAAAAGAAAATTTGTTTATTGGTTAGAAATTAATAAAATAAAGTAACTAAATAAAAAAAAAGAAAATATAAGAGAAAGAGTGAGAATGGGCCTTTTTTGGAGGGTGTAGAAAGCATTTTTGTTGGCCCAATAATGCTGATCCGTTTGGACTTTTGTGATCCTGTGCGTTTGTGTTGACTGAGTCCATGGTGGGAGAACTGACTGTGTGTTTTGCGTTTGTATTCGCACTTGTGCGGTTGAGCAAGAGTCGCCACCGACTTTTTATTTTATCCTAAAGGAAAGGTTAAAAAAGCACAGCAAAAACCTTTTGAGATATTTCGTGGGTTCGGGGGGTAGATTATGAAAAGGGAAGGTATTAGCACCCTTTTCATCCATGGTTATCCATGGGCTCTTAGTTACTTGGTTTTTTAGATCACTTGCCTTGATTTTCGATTGCTTGAAAATGTGGTGTGTGTGTTTTGAAAATGTTTTTGAAAGAGATGCCTTGTCTTAGGCTACCCTTGTAACAATTCTTTACTCGAATGTTTTACAAAGGTGTGTATCTTTTCGAAAAGATGTTTCAAATGTTTTTGAGAGTTTGTTTGAAAGTGTTGTGGATTGTGGTTTTTGAAAAGAAGGCAAGCGTTTTTGCAAGTTGATCTCAAGTAACTAAGAGTTTTGTCTACCCTATTGTACTCAAAGGTTTTCTCTATGTTTTCAACCCTTTTTAACAATTTTGTTCCACCATTGAAATTGATGGACAATCTTGCGTTTAGGATGTTTAACGGGACGGGCGCGGGTCATCGTATGGACCATGAATGCAATGGTGCCAAGTGTCTTTGGCAATTTGCTTTGAAGGGACTATGATCATTCCGTTTAGGCAATTTTCGAAAGCGTCATCGAGGGACTTATGATCATTTGAATTTGTTTTGCCAAAGAAACTCGACGTGCAAGCATGGCCCATTTTGGAAGGCAACATGTGGGATTACCCTAGAGGGTGCAAGTGTGATTGTGTATTGATTTCATGTATTTGTCTTGTATTAGGTTATCTAGCGTTTGATTTTATGTACATGCAAACCCTAGGTCTAAACATGGTATAATTTGAAAGCGGTAAATTGCGGAAATGTAAAGTCTACGCTATTACAAAATAAGTATCCGGGAGTGGGGGTACAAATTTGCAAATGGGGATGAGACTTTAGGAATGTAGTGTCCAATAGATTACAACCAAATCGAATCGATCAAATGTAAATGTAACGAATATACAAAATAAACAAATGTATAATGTATCAAATGTAAGTATATTGTGTAAGTGTATGTGTATATGTGTATGTAATTATTTACAGGTTAAGAAAATGTGAAATTAATGCGTATTATTTAAGTATTGTTTTAACTTAAAGAAAAGAATTAAATGTTTATTTAATTAATCTTCGTAATCTTGTATTTTCTTTGATATGTACAAAAAGAATGTTTTAATTAAATGTTTTAAATTCTAATTAAATTATGTATATAAAAAAAATGTATTTTAAAAGTGTTAAAGTATTAATGTACAAATTAAGTATTAATCTTAAGAAAAATTATATTCTATGTATAAAAAATAAAAGAAAATGTAAGTTTAATTATAGAGAAAAAATATTATTTTTATAAGTTTCTATATAAACTTAATTATGCTATATATAAAAATATTGTTAGTGTAAAAAATGTTATGTTTTATTAATTTATTAATCAAAATAATATGTTTTAAAAACTAAATGAAAGGGTTTGAATGGGCTTTAGGCGTTTTGGGAGTGGGACAAGGCCCAGACGGGTGAGACAGAGGTTTTAGGGTTTCTGATATTCGTTTCATTTGGATAACGCTTTAGGGTTTGTGAGCAGCGGCGGTGTTCGTCTTCTATCCTCTTCGTCTTCGTTCATCTTTCGCCATGGATTTCTGAATATCATCCCCTTCGCCTAAGCCATCAGCGCCTCAACCTTCCTCTTCCATGGTTCAATGAAGCGCAAATTAAATGGTAATCCTCTTGTCTTTTTTAAACGCGTTTAGGGTTTGGTTCTTTTTTTCGCATGTTGTGATTTACTGCTTTTTTTGTTAAGGCTTTTTGATTTTGTTTGTTTAACGAGGTTGAAAAGGGAAGAGAAGAGAATTTACTACCTTTTGTTTGAGGAAGGAGGCGAGCGCGGAGGTTCTTGGAGGCTTAACGGTGAAGGGGGTGAAGACGCTTGATGTTGGCTTTGCAAGGACTCCTGGTATTTCTGTACTCTTCGTTTGGCTTTGTGATGTTTGTCTGAAAGCTCTAACTTGATGTCACTTCTCTTCTCCTTCTTGCTTCGTTGTATGCTTCTGTACACTTGTGTTGCCTTGGATACTTTGAATATTCTGAGTACGCTTTGGTTGCCTCGATTGTCTCTGATGCTTGCTTAGTATGCTTGAATGTTTGCATGTGATGTTACTTTTCTGAGGCTTTTGTGTTGCCTATTCTTCACTTCTTTCTCTCTCGCTTCTGTTGCCTTTTTTAGTGTATACTGGCCTATGATGAATTTTTTCTGAGGCCCTTCATGTTTCCTCTTCTGTATATCTGTAAATGTTGGGTTTATTTGCCTATGATGAGGTTTTCTCTGAGGCTGGCAATGTTTGATCTTTTTAGTGTTTCTGAGCTATGTTTGATGATGCTTGGATGGTGTTGGAAAGTTATGTTGAATGCCTTTGGGTTTTAGAGTTGGACATGTTTTTGAATGGTAAGGCTTTTGGTTTTGAAACTGGCTTTTAGCTTTGACAGTGGTTTAAGGCTTTGGGTGATTTTGTTTAGGCTTTGAGCTGGGCAGGTTTTGGACATATGTTGAGTTTGTTGGTTCTGGGGCTTGACAGGTTAACTTGGCTTGAGGCTTAGCAGGTTTGGTCCTAGACAGGCTTTAGCTTGTTTATGCTTTGGTTGTTTTGAGTTTGATGATAGGCATGTTTAGAGCTTCAGCAGGTTAATGGCTTTAGCAGGTTTTAACTTGACAGGCTCAGGTTTATGAGGTTTCACAGGTTTTTTGCTTGTGAAGTTTCACAGGTTTCCAGGCTTGTGTGTTATTTGGTTGTTAAGGCTTTTGACAGGTTATGGGATTTTGAACTGGTTTATGCAGGTTCAGTACAGGTTGGTGTTTACTGGTTTGCTCTTCATCTTGGACAGTTTTTGTATATTTGTTTGACAGGGTATACAGGTTATGTGTTTTCAGATTGTTGGTTTGGTGAGGCTTGAAGGCTTGATGCTTGCATTAGTTATGGCCTTGCAGGTTTGAACTTTACAGGTTCAGGTTTCTGAGGTTTCTGCTGTTTGTAGGCTTCAGCAGGTGGAGGCAATTTTTGAGTTGTTGCTTCTATTTTTTGAGATCTTTCTGATCTCTCCTCCTCTACTGTACTGTCTTCAGTTTGCTTTATATTACCTTCATGCCTAAAGCCTTGTAACCTGCTTTCTTTTTCTCTTCTTCTTCTCTCTCCAGTACAATTTGCATTAAAATAATGTTTTTATTGTACTTTTCTGAAAGGGCCACTTGGGAAATGATGAAAATGAGTATGTTGCTTGCATATCATGCTTTTCTCTGCATTTTTCATCTCTTCTTGACAGCTTCTTGATATCTTTCCAAATCTTCTTTTTTGATAGCTTTGAGTGGCCTTGTGACAGTAACAGCAAGTTTGAATTTTTCAGTTTGGATTTTGTAGTTTGATTTGCACTTTGGAGTTTGGACTTTGTAGTTTGATTTGCAACATGCTGTTTTGAGATTTGAACTTATGCAGTTTGGAAAATTTGACTTGTGCATTTTTTTTGACTTGCAAATAAAAATTCGTCCCTCTTTGTGAACCGGGAGAAATCCCGTGATTTGCAGAGAGGGTTAACTGATCCCAAACAGTTGCCCTTAATGATGATCTCTTTTTTATCTGTCTCTTTATTTATTTATCTGTCATTGACTTTTCTCCTTCTCTTTTGCAGATAAAAAATTGAATGGAGAGGGGTGTCACTAAATGAAGAATGAAGAATTGGAGATTTAGGAATACTTAGAAAAAATAGAATAGTTTTATTTTCAATTTAATCATTGTAACTATTATTATTATAAATACCTCGTAAATGAATACTTGTATCTAAATAATAATTGTAACCAATATTTAAAGATCAAATAAAAAAATTCTTTTAATCCAGTTAATTCTTTTTATCCCTTTTTTCAATTATTTATTTATTATTTATAGTTCTTTAAATTAAAATAACTGAAAATTAAATTCCAGCTATTTAATCTTTAGAATAATAAATAATTAACTAAACATTGATTCTGCGTTGATCAAAATAATAAACTTGGCGCTTCCAACATCCAAAGCAAAGCACAGTCAAACACAATAACTGATCAGTCGCATTCCTCCTCTTACTGATTTTTTTACCAAACACTGCAAATCCAAACTGAATGTATCCTTTGACTGATTCAATCAAACAAACGTGAATTCAATCCAAATGCATTCTTTTACTGACTAAGTCAAACAATGCGAATTCAAACCAAATCTCGGAATAACTTGCAAAGCACCGTAGAATTAAATCTTTCTAAAGAACCGCGCATGAACAACCCTAATTCCTGATTAAATACCAAAGAACGTTCGCCTGATCAAAGTTGAGCCAAAATCAATCAAAACCCTAAGTCAACTGTTTGAAACATTCTAAAGCCCTGAAAATCAGTAAAACCCTAATTGCGTCTGACTGACGAGAAAAGTCCGTTTGACCGATTCTTGAGCCAATCTGAAAAATCAGGAAACGCCTGAAGTTGTGATTTCTTGAGGAAAAATGGGAGGGAAAATTTTGGGGTACAACAGTTGCCCCTGTTCAATCTTCTTGAACCTGAAGAGTTAGATTGGCAAGTTTTCCTTTCGCGACTTGAAGGTAAAAGAAGATTGGTCACTAAAGTGCCCAGAAAATTTGCACTCGGCGATGTGATGGTAGAGGTGAATGGGCTTAAAGATGCCATCTGGAAATGGGCTTAAAGATGCCATCTGGTGACTGCTGGTAGGAGGATGGGCTTATAGATGCCATCTGGAAATGGGCTTAAAGATGCCATTTGGAAATGTTGAACTGTATGTCAATGGTGAGTGGACGAGTATCAGAAAGGCACCCATATTTTGGAACATCTCTGAATTGGGGGTCCGAGTAAGCAATAGATTGACATCCATGTTTGGAGAATCCGTAAACTATTTTGAAGTTGAGATTGAATAAGCAATAGAGCCACATCCGTTGTTGGGAAGCGTCCGTAAACTGTTTTCAAAAATTGAGAAGAGCCTGAACAAGTGATAGGTTAACATCCGTTACTGGAGAACCCGTGAACTGTTTTCAGAAGTCTTGAAGTTGAATAAGCAATAGAGCAGCATCCGTTGTTGGGAAGCGTCCGTAAACTGTTTTCAAAAGGTTGCATCTGAACAAGTGATAGATTAACATCCGTTGTTGGGAAGAATCCATAAACTGTTTTCAGAAGTCTTGAGAAGAATCTGAACAAGTGATAGGTTAACATCCGTTACTGGAGAACCCGTGAACTGTTTTCAGAAGTCTTGAAGAGGAACCGGTGTAGGGCTTCCTGATGATGAGCTCGTGTAAAACTGTATCTGGATGAATCTGGAACAAGTATCAGAATGTCGCCGTGTCTGGGTCACATCTGAACTATTTCTGGATGAATCTCGGAAGATGATCTGTGTCTGTCGACTGATCTTACCTGAAAAGGTAAAGGGTTAGTTGTATGCAATGTTATGATGCATGATGCAATCTATGTGACATCTATATTTATGACATGAATGTGATGAATGCGCATGTAAGCTGATAAGCTATCTTGCTGAGGATAAATGAATCCTGGATGGCTGAAGATAAAAGAGTCTTGACTGCTGCCGGGGAAAATAATTCCTTGGCTGCTGCCGTGGAAATCAGAAGCTTGGGTTGTATGCCAAACTATTGGGGACTTCCTGTCTTGAGGAGATCTTCACCGGAGAATATTCGAATATTCTGTGGGGAACTGAGAATGAGAGTCTTCAATCTGCTTGGGGATTGATAGCTGGAAGTTTTAGATTCGCTGGGGATAATGAAACTTGACTCTGAGGGGAGTTAGCTTCTGGAAGGTTCTCTGGCTGGGGATTGCGAGAGTCCTCTGATTGCTGCAGGTGAAGGCTTGGAATCTGAACAAGCGATAGATTAACATCTGTTACTGGAGAATTCGTAAACTGTTTTTAGAGCGTTGAGAAGAGTCTGAACAAGCGATAGGTTAACATCCGTTACTAGAGAACCCGTGAACTGTTTTCAGAAGTCTTGAGTCTGAACAAGCGATAGATTGACATCCGTTACTGGAGAATTCGTAAACTGTTTTCAGAGCGTTGAGAAGAGTCTGAACAAGCGATAGGTTAACATCCGTTACTGGAGAACCCGTGAACTGTTTTCAGAAGTCTTGAGTCTGAACAAGCGATAGATTGACATCCGTTACTGGAGAATCCGTAAACTGTTTTCAGAGCGTTGAGAAGATTCTGAACAAGCGATAGGTTAACATCCGTTACTGGAGAACCCATGAACTGTTTTCAGAAGTCTTGAGTCTGAACAAGCGATAGATTGACATCCGTTACTGGAGAATCCGTAAACTGTTTTCAGAGCGTTGAGAAGAGTCTGAACAAGCGATAGGTTAACATCCGTTACTAGAGAACCCGTAAACTGTTTTCAGAAGTCTTGAGTCTGAACAAGCGATAGATTGACATCCGTTACTGGAGAATCCGTAAACTGTTTTCAGAGCGTTGAGAAGAGTCTGAACAAGCGATAGGTTAACATCCGTTACTGGAGAACCTGTAAACTGTTTTCAGAAGTCTTGAGTCTGAACAAGCGATAGATTGACATCCGTTACTGGAGAATCCGTAAACTGTTTTCAGAGCGTTGAGAAGAGTCTGAACAAGCGATAGGTTAACATCCGTTACTGGAGAACCCGTAAACTTTTTTCAGAAGTCTTGAGTCTGAACAAGCGATAGATTGACATCCGTTACTGGAGAATCCGTAAACTGTTTTCAGAGCATTGAGAAGAGTCTGAACAAGCGATAGGTTAACATCCGTTACTGGAGAACCCGTAAACTGTTTTCAGAAGTCTTGAGTCTGAACAAGAGATAGATTGACATCTGTTACTGGAGAATCCGTAAACTGTTTTCAGAGCGTTGAGAAGAGTCTGAACAAGCGATAGGTTAACATTCGTTACTGGAGAACCCGTGAACTGTTTTCAGAAGTCTTGGAGTTGAGAAGGAACCGGTGTAGGGTTTCCTGACGATGAGTCTGTGTAAAACTATATCTTCCAACAGGTGATGAAGGAATCGTTGAACACTTTTGACATTTGAATGCCCCAAGTGATGGTGACGGAGACTTACCCCAAGTTCACTGAACTTTTGAGAGATTTGTTGAAATCTTGACTGGACTGCCCCAGGTTAATTGGATGGTGCTATGTCATGCCCCCTTGTTGATAGGAGATTTGTAAAGGAAGTGTCGTCCTTTTGAAGTGATTTTGCTCGCTGAGAGAGTTTTCGTTCCTCCGAACATTCGCTGTATGAAATTCTTCGCTGTCAAACAAAAAGCCAAATGCAGACAGTGATATTCAAGTAATGCAAAGTTTATGTTTGTCTCGAAGTTTTGAAAAATGCGTTTTTAGCAGAAAACTTTTTCATAAGACAAATTCAACAAAAGATTTAGAGCAAAGCCTTACAGGAGTCAGGATACCTTTTGTAACAGTATGCTTTCGAACTAACCCATGCTTCAATTAGGACTTTTGAAGGGTTGTAACGTGGCTTGGTTCACGGTTTAAGAAACAAAGGATAAAGGCTCAAAGTATATTTGTACCCACCCGCTCTTCGTGACGTTCTTCATACCTAAGCTCAGTTAATTGTGCGTCACACTCTGTTTTGAGTTTGGAACGACTTTTGGGCGATGGTTCACCAGTTGAATTTGGGGAGACAGTCATCATCTCTTTTTTCTTTTTCAACATTTTTCATGTTGTTGAGGATTTGTAATGACCTCACTATTTTGATTTTGATTTTTTATCCCTAACTTTTGCCTGACTGTTCCCGTTTTCGAGATTACAGTCAGCGGGATGCCCCAGCTTTCTTAAGCCTCCTTTACAGGTTTTGGCTCAGTGGGCTTTTTCTCTTTTGAGAGATTGACTGTCCATGTGATAGGGAACCACCCTTGTCTTTTGATTCCAAAGGAATTCTTTCTTTTTTGACGTCGTTCGTTGTATTACGAACTGAGAGTTTGCGACTTCAATGCGCGTTTAACTGAGATACTACCCTGCCCCGGGTTTATATCAAAGGTTTCGATTGTTTAGAACAGAAAACTCCTACTTCTTTGGCTCGAAGGGGTTGACTAGGGATTAACTTCCTTATAACTCCAGTGTTTGGGAATTGAAAGAAATGCCTGTACATCATCAGCAAGGTCTGTTCAAAAGCATACTGTATAAGATCATGGTATTGTTTCGTCATCCTCCCTCTAAAGGCTTGCAGCTTTTTATCAAGAGTTAAATATCATAAAGAAAAGCATAAGAGTAGTGAAACGCATGGATGAATTCAAGACAAACATATGCAATGCATTAATGAAAACAGAGTTTAACATCAACAGATAATTGTCTGACAACAAAAGAAATTACAACTTTGAAAATTCAGAATGAAACAAACACAATCTCAATGATTTGGCATAGGAGGAGTGATCATGCTGGGGTCTCTGGGGGACCAAACTCAATCTCCTCGGCATCGATCATGTCTTGGATCTTGTTCTTCAGAGGCCAACAGTTGTTGGTATCATGCCCCGGGCTATCAGAGTGGTATTCACATCTTTCATTGGGGTGATAAGTAGGAGCAGACGTGTTTGGGTTCCGGAGAGGAGCCCTCAATGTAATCATGTCCCTCTTCAGTAAGTGTTGCAGTGCCTGAGACAGTGACATGTTGATCTTGGTGAACTGCCTCTTAGGTGCGACCTCCTTATGCTGATGCCCCTGTCTTTGTTGAGCAGGTGTAGGGTTAGAGATCACGACTGCCCCTACATGTTGGTCATGACGACCCTTTTGACTGTTCACAACATTGGACTCTTTCTTTCCGTTGTAGGGAATCATCTGAGTATCGGAGGTTGTAGCTCCTTGGATCTTTCCACTTTTGATGCCAGCTTCGACCCTTTCGCCGGTCAGTATTAGCTCGGTGAACCCGGCTGAGGAGCTTCCAATTAAGTGCTTGAAGAAAGGCCCTGTCAAAGTTCCCATGAAGATGTCAATCAGCTCCCTATCAGTTAAAGGAGGTTGCACCCTACCAGCCAAATCTCTCCACTTTTGGGCATATCCCTTGAAGTTCTCGTCGGCCCCCATGGTCATGTTCTGCAACTGCACACGAGTTGGTGCAAGATCAGCATTGTACTGATACTGTTCGTAAAAAGCCCTGGCCAGATCTTCCCAGGTGTGGATGCGAGAACTCTCCAATTGATAGAACCACTCGAGTTGAGCCTCTACCAAACTTTCTTAGAAGAAATGGATCCAGAGTCTCTTGTCAGCTGTGTATGGTTGAATCTTGCGGGCATAAGACTTCAGATGCATCTTAGGGCAAGAGACACCATCGTACAGAGCAAAAGTAGGGACTTTGAACTTTGGAGGGATGACCAATCCAGGAACCAAACCCATGTCTCCTAAATCCAAGCCAGGTATTTGTTGGATCTCCATAGCATTGAGGCGATCCTCCAACTCTTTGTACTTGTCATCAGTGAGAGGATATTGTTCCTCAGAGTAGTCAGCTTCAGCTTCATCAATCTCCACATCGTGGTCTTCTTCAAGACTAACTACTGTGTTGGATGGAGTTGCAAGGTCTTGGGTCTTAGGCCTTCTCCTCAAGTTCAGGATGTTGGCCGTCTTCTTGGACTTCTTCTTCTTGTCTTTGAGAAGAAGAGCTGTCAGATCCTCTTGCCCTTTACCCATAGCCAGCAACATTTGTTAGAATTGAGCATTTTGAGCTTGGAGATCTTTCACCGTTTGTTCCATATCCATCTTACTGAAATAAACAGTAAGAAGATAAGAAGACATGTATGGGAGAAACCTGTTATGCAATGATATGTGTGATATATATGCAATGTTTTCAAGGATCTCTTGGGGTAAACACAAGAAAATGTTAGAGGTTGAACTTTGCTCTTGGATTAGAGAACTTTTCACCGGTGGATGTCCTTCCACGAGAATCAAGCTCACCATGTCGAGTGGGTCATAGCCACTGATTCAAGTTGTTGCACTTGATCTTTGACTGGAGAACTTTGTATCGGTGGATGTCTTTCCACGAGAATCATGCTCACCATGTCGAGTGGGTCATAGCCACTGATTCAAGTTGTTGTACTTGAACTTTGATTGGCATTGGTTAGAGGAGAAACCCCCTGCCCCTTGGTAGACGTCTGGTTCAACGTACCCCTGCATCAAAAGAACCTTTGAGATCCTTAAAATGGTTATTGAAAATGCTATGGTATGATGTCATGATGTTATGTACATATATGCACAAGCAAGTGAGTGTATATACAGGCAATCATATTCACACAAAGCAAACAAGTCCTTAGGTTTAGGCTTGCATGAGGCTTAGGTAAGTACCCTCTTGAAGTTAGTTGGCTCATCCTGTCCTAAAATAGAAACCAGGTTCTAAGGAGCTCAATATCATTGGATTGTTTTCTGTGTTCATTGTTTCGGTTTAGCCACTTACTGGCGACCAAAATATTCCAAGAAAACAACCCTCAAATGAGTGTAGTATCGAGTATCTACCAACTTCGGACTGCACCAAAGTCGGTCATCTCACTACCCCTAAAAAGGCTAAGATGGTCAATTAAGGTTCTAAGAGTTCGTTAGTGCTTCACGACATCACTCAGCGGCCCCGTACTCTCCTTGACTGAACTCAAGGGTTACCGGTACTCACAAATATGTCACCCTAACATAGCTTACTGCTTCAACCATGTCGGTATACCCCACACAGTTCCCTCACAGTTTTTTTGCTATTTACCTAAAAAGGTGCCCCAAATCCGGGTGTAGGATTTACAACAAACCCAAACAAGAACCCAAAAGATAAAGCAATCAAGTCAATCAAAGCAAGAAAGTAAAGGTGATCTAAACCCTAAGTTAACCCCACTTTTAAGTACTATCCCCAACAGAGTCTCCAGTTCTGTGATACGGTGGGAGAACTGACTGTGTGTTTTGCGTTTGTATTCGCACTTGTGCGGTTGAGCAAGAGTCGCCACCGACTTTTTATTTTATCCTAAAGGAAAGGTTAAAAAAGCACAGCAAAAACCTTTTGAGATATTTCGTGGGTTCGGGGGGTAGATTATGAAAAGGGAAGGTATTAGCACCCTTTTCATCCATGGTTATCCATGGGCTCTTAGTTACTTTGTTTTTTAGATCACTTGCCTTGATTTTCGATTGCTTGAAAATGTGGTGTGTGTGTTTTGAAAATGTTTTTGAAAGAGATGCCTTGTCTTAGGCTACCCTTGTAACAATTCTTTACTCGAATGTTTTACAAAGGTGTGTATCTTTTCGAAAAGATGTTTCAAATGTTTTTGAGAGTTTGTTTGAAAGTGTTGTGGATTGTGGTTTTTGAAAAGAAGGCAAGCGTTTTTGCAAGTTGATCTCAAGTAACTAAGAGTTTTGTCTACCCTATTGTACTCAAAGGTTTTCTCTATGTTTTCAACCCTTTTTAACAATTTTGTTCCACCATTGAAATTGATGGACAATCTTGCGTTTAGGATGTTTAACGGGACGGGCGCGGGTCATCGTATGGACCATGAATGCAATGGTGCCAAGTGTCTTTGGCAATTTCCTTTGAAGGGACTATGATCATTCCGTTTAGGCAATTTTCGAAAGCGTCATCGAGGGACTTATGATCATTTGAATTTGTTTTGCCAAAGAAACTCGACGTGCAAGCATGGCCCATTTTGGAAGGCAACATGTGGGATTACCCTAAAGGGTGCAAGTGTGATTGTGTATTGATTTCATGTATTTGTCTTGTATTAGGTTATCTAGCGTTTGATTTTATGTACATGCAAACCCTAGGTCTAAACATGGTATAATTTGAAAGCGGTAAATTGCGGAAATGTAAAGTCTATGCTATTACAAAATAAGTATCCGGGAGTGGGGGTACAAATTTGCAAATAGGGATGAGACTTTAGGAATGTAGTGTCCAATAGATTACAACCAAATCGAATCGATCAAATGTAAATGTAACGAATATACAAAATAAACAAATGTATAATGTATCAAATGTAAGTATATTGTGTAAGTGTATGTGTATATGTGTATGTAATTATTTACAGGTTAAGAAAATGTGAAATTAATGCGTATTATTTAAGTATTGTTTTAACTTAAAGAAAAGAATTAAATGTTTATTTAATTAATCTTCGTAATCTTGTATTTTCTTTGATATGTACAAAAAGAATGTTTTAATTAAATGTTTTAAATTCTAATTAAATTATGTATATAAAAAAAATGTATTTTAAAAGTGTTAAAGTATTAATGTACAAATTAAGTATTAATCTTAAGAAAAATTATATTCTATGTATAAAAAATAAAAGAAAATGTAAGTTTAATTATAGAGAAAAATATTATTTTTATAAGTTTCTATATAAACTTAATTATGCTATATATAAAAATATTGTTAGTGTAAAAAATGTTATGTTTTATTAATTTAATCAAAATAATATGTTTTAAAAACTAAATGAAAGGGTTTGAATGGGCTTTAGGCGTTTTGGGAGTGGGACAAGGCCCAGACGGGTGAGACAGAGGTTTTAGGGTTTCTGATATTCGTTTCATTTGGATAACGCTTTAGGGTTTGTGAGCAGCGGCGGTGTTCGTCTTCTATCCTCTTCGTCTTCGTTCATCTTTCGCCATGGATTTCTGAATATCATCCCCTTCGCCTAAGCCATCAGCGCCTCAACCTTCCTCTTCCTTGGTTCAATGAAGCGCAAATTAAAGGGTAATCCTCTTGTCTTTTTTAAACGCGTTTAGGGTTTGGTTCTTTTTTTCGCATGTTGTGATTTACTGCTTTTTTTGTTAAGGCTTTTTGATTTTGTTTGTTTAACGAGGTTGAAAAGGGAAGAGAAGAGAATTTACTACCTTTTGTTTGAGGAAGTAGGCGAGCGCGGAGGTGCTTGGAGGCTTAACGGTGAAGGGGGTGAAGACGCTTGATGCTGGCTTTGCAAGGACTCCTGGTATTTCTGTACTCTTCGTTTGGCTTTGTGATGTTTGTCTGAAAGCTCTAACTTGATGTCATTTCTCTTCTCCTTCTTGCTTCGTTGTATGCTTCTGTACACTTGTGTTGCCTTGGATGCTTTGAATATTCTGAGTACGCTTTGGTTGCCTCGATTGTCTCTGATGCTTGCTTAGTATGCTTGAATGTTTGCCTGTGATGTTACTTTTCTGAGGCTTTTGTGTTGCCTATTCTTCACTTCTTTCTCTCTCGCTTCTGTTGCCTTTTTTAGTGTATACTGGCCTATGATGAATTTTTTCTGAGGCCCTTCATGTTGCCTCTTCTGTATATCTGTAAATGTTGGGTTTATTTGCCTATGATGAGGTTTTCTCTGAGGCTGGCAATGTTTGATCTTTTTAGTGTTTCTGAGCTATGTTTGATGATGCTTGGATGGTGTTGGAAAGTTATGTTGAATGCCTTTGGGTTTTAGAGCTGGACAAGTTTTTGAATGGTAAGGCTTTTGGTTTTGAAACTGGCTTTTAGCTTTGACAGTGGTTTAAGGCTTTGGGTGATTTTGTTTAGGCTTTGAGCTGGGCAGGTTTTGGACATATGTTGAGTTTGTTGGTTCTGGGGCTTGACAGGTTAACTTGGCTTGAGGCTTAGCAGGTTTGGTCCTAGACAGGCTTTAGCTTGTTTATGCTTTGGTTGTTTTGAGTTTGATGATATGCATGTTTAGAGCTTCAGCAGGTTAATGGCTTTAGCAGGTTTTAACTTGACAGGCTCAGGTTTATGAGGTTTCACAGGTTTTTTGCTTGTGAAGTTTCACAGGTTTCCAGGCTTGTGTGTTATTTGGTTGTTAAGGCTTTTGACAGGTTATGGGATTTTGAACTGGTTTATGCAGGTTCAGCACAGGTTGGTGTTTACTGGTTTGCTCTTCATCTTGGACAGTTTTTGTATATTTGTTTGATAGGGTATACAGGTTATGTGTTTTCAGATTGTTGGTTTGGTGAGGCTTGAAGGCTTGATGCTTGCATTAGTTATGGCCTTGCAGGTTTGAACTTTACAGGTTCAGGTTTGTGAGGTTTCTGCTGTTTGTAGGCTTCAGCAGGTGGAGGCAATTTTTGAGTTGTTGCTTCTGTTTTTTGAGATCTTTCTGATCTCTCCTCCTCTACTATACTGTCTTCAGTTTGCTTTATATTACCTTCATGCCTAAAGCCTTGTAACCTGCTTTCTTTTTCTCTTCTTCTTCTCTCTCCAGTACAGTTTGCATTAAAATAATGTTTTTATTGTACTTTTCTGAAAGGGCCACTTGGGAAATTATGAAAATGAGTATGTTGCTTGCATATCATGCTTTTCTCTGCATTTTTCATCTCTTCTTGACAGCTTCTTGATATCTTTCCAAATCTTCTTTTTTGATAGCTTTGAGTGGCCTTGTGACAGTAACAGCAAGTTTGAATTTTTCAGTTTGGACTTTGTAGTTTGATTTGCACTTTGGAGTTTGGACTTTGTAGTTTGATTTGCAACATGCTGTTTTGAGATTTGAACTTATGCAGTTTGGACAATTTGACTTGTGCATTTTTTTTGACTTGCAAATAAAAATTCGTCCCTCTTTGTGAACCGGGAGAAATCCCGTGATTTGCAGAGAGGGTTAATTGATCCCAAACAGTTGCCCTTAATGATGAACTCTTTTTTATCTGTCTCTTTATTTATTTATCTGTCATTGACTTTTCTCCTTCTCTTTTGCAGATAAAAAATTGAATGGAGAGGGGTGTCACTAAATGAAGAATGAAGAATTAGAGATTTAGGAATACTTAGAAAAAATAGAATAGTTTTATTTTCAATTTAATCATTGTAACTATTATTATTATAAATACCTCGTAAATGAATACTTGTATCTAAATAATAATTGTAACCAATATTTAAAGATGAAATAAAAAAATTCTTTTAATCCAGTTAATTCTTTTTATCCCTTTTTTCAATTATTTATTTATTATTTATAGTTCTTTAAATTAAAATAACTGAAAATTAAATTCCAGCTATTTAATCTTTAGAATAATAAATAATTAACTAAACATTGATTCTGCGTTGATCAAAATAATAAACTTGGCGCTTCCAACATCCAAAGAAAAGCACAGTCAAACACAATAACTGATCAGTCGCATTCCTCTTCTTACTGATTTTTTTACCAAACACTGTAAATCCAAACTGAATGTATCCTTTGACTGATTCAATCAAACAAACGTGAATTCTATCCAAATGCATTCTTTTACTGACTAAGTCAAACAATGCGAATTCAAACCAAATCTCGGAATAACTTGCAAAGCACCGTAGAATTAAATCTTTCTGAAGAACCGCGCATGAACAACCCTAATTCCTGATTAAATACCAAAGAATGTTCGCCTGATCAAAGTTGAGCCAAAATCAATCAAAACCCTAAGCCAACTGTTTGAAACATTCTAGAGCCCTGAAAATCAGTAAAACCCTAATTGCGTCTGACTGACGAGAAAAGTCCGTTTGACTGATTCTTGAGCCAATCTGAAAAATCAGGAAACGCCTGAAGTTGTGATTTCTTGAGGAAAAATGCGAGGGCAAATTTTGGGGTACAGCACATACTCATGATGCTTATGATGTTTATGATGTTATGTATAAGTATATACATACAAGGCAAACAAATCCCTATGTTTTAGGCTTGCATGAGGTTTTATAGGTAAGTACCCTCTTGAAGTTTAGTTGGCTCAACCTGTCCTAGTAATAGTGATCAGGTTCTAAAGGATCTCAATATCACCTACCTTTCTCTTAGGCATTGTCTCAGCACAATCAATCTTTTCTTGCGGCCGAGATATCCCAAAAGTCCATCCTCAATGAGTGCAGTATCGAGTATCAACCAATTTTCAGCTCTACACCGAAACCGGTTATCTCACTACGTCCTAATGGCCAAGTTTGTTCAATTAGGGTTCTAAAGTCAGTTAGTGCTTCATGACACCACTCAGCGGCCCCATATTCTCCTCGATTTACCACGAGGGATACCAGTACCCACAAATGCGTCACACTAACATAGCCATTGTTTCAACCATATCGGTCTACGCTGTACAATTTCCATAATCTATTGCTATTTACCTAAAGAGGTGTCCCAGATCCGGGTGGAGGATCAAAGCAAGCCCAAACAAAGAATAATAATGTAAAGCATACAAATCATACAATGTAAGCAAGTAAATGTGATCTAACCCTAAGGTAACCCCACTTTAAGATATTCCACAGCAGAGTCGCCAGTTCTGTGATACGGTAGGAGAATTGACTTTTTGTTTTGCGTTTGTTTTTGCAAATGTTGCGGTTTAGCAAGACTCTCCACCGACTTTTATTTTATCCAAAAGGAAAAGTAAAAAAGCACAGGAAAGACGTTTAGAGATGTTTTCTTGAGTTCGGGGGATAGATTATGAAAAGGGAAGGTATTAGCACCCTTTTCATCCATGGTTTTCCATGGGCTCTTAGTTACTTGCTAAATCACTTGCTTTTGTTTGAATGTGCTTGTGGTGTGGTTTTTTGAAAGTATTTTGAAAATGTCTTTGTAATGGTTCTCGTCTCTATAAGAACGCGTACAAAGTTTGTTTGGAAAATAGTTCAAAGATGTGTTTGTGAGATGTTTTTTTAAAGTGATTTCAAAAAGTGCTTTTGTAATGGTTCTCGTCTCTATAAGAACGCGTACAAAGTGTTGTCTTTTGAAAATGTTTTCAAAATGAGAGTGTGGGTGTATAAAATGTTTTTGTTATGAGCAAGGGAGAAACTAGGAGCAAATCTACCTACTCAAAAGGTCTTAGATGTTCTTTTCCTCCTCTTTTATATGTGGCTATCTTACCATTGATTTTGTAAGAAGCCCCATCGTTGGATATGAAGGGACGAGCATTGGGAAGTTTGTATAGTCATAGAAGGCAACATATGGGATGTTTTAGCAATGTCATTTTAGGGACTAGATCGTTTACCGAAGGCAACATTGAGGGTCATCGAGGGACTACGATCTTTTATCGAGAGTCTTTTTCTAAAACGTCCGTGTTCGAGGGACATGACTATTTTTCAATAGGCCACAAAGTGAGATTACCCTAAGGGTGATAGTGTGCAAGTGTGCTTTGATTGCATGCATTTTGTCTTTATTAGGGTGACCTATTTGTGTATTTCATACCTTTCCATACATACCATAGTTACTAATAATATATGAAAGCAACAAAAGTGCGAAAAGTAAAGATTCTACGCTATTACAAACATTAGGGGGATGGGGTGTACAAATTTACGAATGGGGGTTTGCAAGAAAATAAATCCTAATTGATTATTACAACCATATTGAAATGATAAAGTAAGAAAGAAAAAGGACTTGTTTAAAAAGGTTTTTATCTTAAAAAATAAATTAATTAGTAAAAGGAAAATATTTTTATGTTGATAAAAAATAGTATTAATATTAAAAGTGATAAAAAAGGAAAATAAATGAAAGATAGAAACAGCGTGCTGCTGCAAGCAAAACAACAAGGATCAGAAGTTCTGAAGCCAGACACGTTGTGTTTCAAAAAAAAAGTCAGTGGGGGTCAGAAGTTCTGGATCGATACACTCAGAGTTCCTGCAAGAAATGTGAGAGGACAAATACAGAAATTCTAGGTTGCTATGTGTTGAACTTCTAAGCGCTAGAACAGTGAGAAAGTCTTAGAAATTATGTGCGTGTTACAACAGTGAGTGGAAACATCAGAAGTTCTGTATTATGCTAAGCCAGTGAGTGAACATCAGCATTTCAGTGTGTTATCAACATGTAAGAATCAGAAGTTCAGTGTGTGTTAACAGTGAGAAAAATCATAGAAGTTCTGTATGTTAAAACAATGAGTGGAAATATCAGAAGTTCAGTGTGTTTAAACAGTGATAAAATCATGGAAGTTCTGTGTGTTAAAACAGTAAGGAGAACTCAGAAGTTATGTGCCATATTTCAACTCTTAATTAGCATATTAGCAATTTATTCAGTTCTTATTAAACAGCAAATCAGAAGGATAACAACATAATAGTTTATAGAAGTTCTAATCCTAAATTTGATCCCAGCCCTAATCAAGAAACTCTGATCCACAGTTTTTCTACTTATGCAATGATATGGACAACATTAATTATGATATTTACATATTAATGATGTTCTGAATGAAAAAAAAATGCAAAGTCAGAAAGACTTACCTTGAACCTGAAGTGTGTGTGCTTGGAACTTGAGTTGCTGCCTTCAGATGTTCTGGAATCAGCAAGAGCAACGGAAAAGAAAATGCCAAGCTCTTTGATTCAAAAGGAAGAACAAAGGTTTGGGTTTCTATTTGGGATTTATAGATTTTTTATGAAGGTTTTACAGTTTTCTTTTCTCTCTTTTTATGATTCTCTCTCTCCAAAAGCCAGCCCCTTGAAAGTGTGATGGAGCAACTTATTTATAGGTGAAATTGTTGAGGTTTTGGGGGGGGAAACAAATGGGATTCAAACCTTTTTGGTACACTGTACCATTGCTTTTTAATAATAGTTTTTGTATGCCAATTTGATGCAAATATGGGGTTTGAGAAAGTGCAGGCGTGGACTGGGTCAGCAGCTGACTGCAGGACTGTGATGTAGCAGGGCAGCAGGTTACTTTAAACGAGGTTTTGGGATTTGGTGATGTTCTGATCGCAGAAGATCAGAAACGTAACCTTCATGCGCTAAAGAGTCATGTTCTGATTGAAGACTATGCTCTGAACCATATTTGCAACTTCTGATTGTGCTTGCGTGGAGGCTGACTCAGAAGCTCTGAAGTATCACATTCTCTTAACACTTAGAAAATTTTCCAAATGTTTAGAAATTTGATTTTTTCAAAGTAATTTCTGACTTCTGATTTTGATGAACTAGTTTCATGTCTTGATGAAATATAATTTTTGAAACTTGGTCTTTTAGTCTAAAAGTCAAAGTTTGACTTTTTCAGTATGCTTTTGACCATTTTGCCCTTGTGAGTGATTTTCTTGAAAAATTGTAATTCAAGGCTTGGAACTTGATAGAAGCAAACCTGAGAGTCCAGGATGATCCTTTGAGAAATGGGAGGGCAAATTTTGGGGTACAACAGACACCATCCAAACCAATTTGTCATTTTTCATATCTTTCAAGAACTCTTTTTAATTGCACAATTTGAAAAGAAAGTGAATCACACTCTTTGCATGTAAGATTTTGTTTTTCCTTTTCAAGAAAACTTTGTTTTTCAACTTTAAAATTCTTTTCTATTGTGTCAATCTTTACTTCAAGAGATACAATTTTTTTCTTTTGGGTTGACACGGGTTTATACAAAATTTTACATTCATTAAGTAGTTCTTTAATATCACCTAGAACATCATTATCATAAGAAGATATTTCATTACTAACCTCTTCTTCTTCATCATCAAAGTTGTGTGAATCCATCAATTCAAGATTAACACATTCTTTACTTTCAGAATCGGAAGATGAACTTACTTTATTATATTCTCATGTTACATATGTGTTCTTTGAATTTTTATCCCTCTTTCTCTTGAAGTATTTATTATTCTTTTCAAGTGTAGGGAATTCACTTTTAACATGTCATTTTTATCTATATTCAAAACATGTAACCTTCCTTATTGGTGCTTCACTTTTAATGATCTTATTTTTTCTTTCTTTTCTTAGAAACTTTTCAAACTTCTTGATAAGATCATCATTTTCATCACTAGTGTAATCAGACTCTTAATTGCTATCATAATTTTGAATGTTGTACATGACTTCTTAAGCCGGTTAAAACAGTCACTTGACTTAACAAGTTCTCAAAAATTTTCAAATTTCAAATTTAAAAATACTATTTCATAACGCTGTAAATTGTAGCGGTTTTTGTGCTACTACGACGGATAAAACTGCCATAATTTACCAAAAATAGAATGTTCGAAAAATTGAAAAAACTGAAAATTTGTCTAAATATTTGAACCAACCTTATACAACATCTATTTATTTATCCAAGTCAATAGATTATGTTTGATAGTGATTTAACATGGTTCAAACATGAAAAATATTATATTTGAAAGTGATTTAACATGGTTCAAACATGAAAAATATTATATTTGAGAGTGATTTAACATGGTTCAAACATGAAAAATAAAATTTCAAATGCAAGATCAAAAAAATATTTGGAGCACTAAAAAATCTATATAATCTGCATGCTTGTACCTCTATTATAAAGATCAATCAAGACGACAATGCTAGTTTCAAAAAGGTAAATCTTGAACATTTGATGCTAGCCTTCACACATGACGAGTCTTAAACACTTGATTCTATATTTTGACCTTGAAAGCTTTTTCCATTATTTTGATTATCACCTTGTCTTCATCAAAACAAATAGATAGAGAGTATTAACTTCACAATGGACATAACAATTTAATAGAGGTCGATACACGTGAGGAGGGATGTAGGATGTAGAATCGTATTTTAGCGAATACATTTTGATCTGATTGGAGGGTTGATTAAAAATTTGTTGAATTAAGGATGTTTAAGAGTTACGATGTTAGTTCTAGTAGCTCTAACTACGACGAGAGTAGTACTAATGACCTTGTTTTGTCCTCTTCTTTCTTAGGACATGTGGGTTCGTTGATGGAGACTACAAGTACTACTGACTTTAGTGGCGGATTTGAGACCATTAGTTACGTCTTTAATAGCGCGACCAATGCATCTTCATTTTGTAAATGTCTATTTATAACCACCCCTGGACACAAAGATGATATCATATTAGAGTCATGTGTCAGGGACTTAAGAGGGGGTTTTCAAAAAATTTAATCATATTTATAACACCTTAAACCCCACAACTTATATATTAAGTATTACACGTTAATATAAGGTGTTACCAACAACAATACTTTAATAATTTAAACATTTAACAAATATGCAGCGGAAATAATAACGTCATAAAACACGTGTCATTGCAGGATCACCTTCACTTAGGATATCATTACATCGGTATCGATCTTATTTCAATTAAATAAAAACAACACAACTTAGGAAATTTAGTCTCAAACTTCAAAGTTATATAAAAATGATTTTAAAGAAACAAGTTATAAAAATCAACTCTCAATAACTTCAACCATCAACAAAATAATTAAATAAACTCCAACAAAATCATTATAAGCAAATCAAGCTTTCTCATCCCCGATGTTACAGAATCAGAGCAAGACTTCTAAAACCCTGAAAAAACTAAAATAAATAAGTCTAAGAGCTAGCTTTCACCTACAACGTTAAACTATAATTTTGAGTATCTGCAAGATATCCATGAAGGATAACATTAAGCAAAATGGTGAGAATACATTCAAATGATAAAAGGTGCATAAACAATTAGGATAGATTCATACACTACATGATCACATGCATATCATACATGCACCATACAACATGAATTCATATTTAGCCCATATCACAATCATATACATTTATTTATGCAATGAGACACACAACATGGCATCGACTCATATGCATGTTGTACCAATATCAACTATGGTTCTTATCATGAACCAGATTCCATCTGTCGAACACTCAAGCCCCACACCGAGCCTTAAGTTTTGCATTGAGCTTGGGACAAGTCACCAGTCTCCTCACTGAGACTTATAACTCGCCTCTTTAACCAACAACAACAACATAGGATACATGAATGAATGGATACATCATCATAAAAACTCCACAACATGAAACTGTATCACATTAAATCATATAATTCCTACAGAACATCATTTTAGATTCCACACCAAAACTACACAACTCAACTCAAATATATTACTAATACATGAATATCACACATCATTTATTCATATTAATTCATGATATCCCTAACTCATCATTATAGAACCACAACTATTTTCTAAATAACCATACATATCGTCACAAAGATCCATATATTAGACATATAAATACAATTCAACTATCTCACCAAGCACTTTCGTGAGGTAGTTCAGTGTGTTAGCTCTATAGAGCTCTGAACGACAATTTGGACTTACAGATCAAAAGTTATGGTAAAAACAAATTTTTAACATAATTATCCTAATCGACGACGGTTAGACCGTCAGCGTAGTTAACATCAGTTTTTTTGCAACTCCCTAAACCGCTGCAAAATGCAGAATTCTGCAATTTATATCGTTGGAGACCTTTCGAACCTCCGATTTCGATTTCGTAAAAATCAAGACGCTTTGAATTGGACACTCAATAATTTTCCAACGATTAAAACCTTAAATTTAAAATTTATCACAAATTAGAATTAACAAAATCATGTATTTTCATACTCTAAAACACCTAATTTCAATATAATTTCATCGTTGAATCAATTATTTCATGAACAACACAACACCACAACCACACAAATAATTATTCACATCAATTCATGGTAAATACATAGTTATAAATATTCATTATCTATACTCATCGTCAATCAAATAGAGAATACAAACTCTATTAGATGTTAAGAGAAACCTGTCTACCCTTTCATGAATTAAACACCCTTAGATGAACAATCCTCCCCCTTACCTTGTAATTCCAACAAAAACAAATAATATATTTGGGATCTCATTCTTCAAGCCCTAGCTCCCTTTTCCCTTCAAAATCTCTTTCTCTCCTTTTGCCTCTTTTCTCAAATTACACGTACTGATAAACCTAGGTTAATTTCTCTTACTTCAAATATATACTTAGGGTTTTATACACAATTTCTTCCAATTACCTCATTAACCCTCAATTTTCTTAATTCACACTATTTCCCCAACTCCTCAACTCCTTGCCCCCCTCCATTTCTCCTAATTCTCCATATTGACCCAATTTTATCCTTTTACTATTTTATTTAATTAATTAAAATAAAATACTATTTATTCTAATAATTAATTAATTCTAAATTAATTCTATTCACTTCTAAGTTCTCTCCACACTTCCACCTCAAGTACATATAAACCATAATTTTAATTACTATACATAATAATCCAATAGTTCACACAAAAGACATAAATAGACTAAATAAAATTATCTAACGAAAACGGGGTGTTAAAACAGTTTCCCACTTAAAGAATTTTCGCCATCGGAAATTACCTCAAACAAATAGTGTCAGATACAACTCTCTCATCTACTCCTCATGCTCCCAAGTCATGCTCTCACCAGTTGGTCCTCCCAAAACTACCTTCATAAAGGCAATCTCCTTACCACACAACTGCTTCAATTCTCTGTCCTCTATCCGCATAGGTGATGCCTCAATAGTCGTGTTATCTCTCACATGCACATCATCCACTTGGATTACATGAGACAGATCTGAAATGTATCTCCTCAACTGAGACATGTGAAACACATCATGAATATTAGAAAATGGTGACGATAAGCAATATGATAGGCCGCCTTTCATGTCCTCTGGAAAATATGGTATGGACCAAAAAAATGTGGCGTGAGCTTTCGAGATTTCAAAGCTTGAACAACACTAATTACCAGAGTAACTCTCAGGAAATATGTGATCACCTACTACAAACGCAAGAACTTTCATCCTTTTATCATGATAACTCATTTATCGACTCTGATAAGCTCTCATTTTATACTAAATCATCTTAATCTTCTCAATCGTCTATTAATAATAGCAGGTCTGAGCAAAACACTCTTGCCTGACTTATACCAACACAAAGAATTCCTACACCTTCTCCCATACAAGGCTTCAAATGGTGCCATTCCAATACTAGAATGAAAACTATTGTTGTAGGTGAACTTGATCAATGGCAAGTAGATATCCCAAGTACCTCTTTGTTCTATCATACAAGCCCACAACAAATCTTCTAAAGACTGGATAGTCCTTTCTGTTTGACTGTCTATCTGCGGATGATAAGCAGAACTCAACCTCAACTTGTTACCCAATGCTTTCTATAAACTCTTCCAAAATCTCGAAGTGAATCTCATATCTCTATCTAACACAATACTCGAAGGAATACCATGCAAACTAATAATCTTCTAAATATACAACTCAACCAACCTTTTCAAAGGATAACTAATCTTAATTGGAATGAAATGAGCCTATTTAGTCATCCTATCCATAATTACCCAAATGGGGTCACATTCCTTAGTCGTCTTAGGAATACTCGTCACAAAATCCATAGAAATGCTATCCCATTTCCACTAAAGAATGCTCAGCGGTTGCATCAGACCCAATGACTTCTGATGTTCAATCTTTGGCTCATGGAAAATCAAATTAGAATAAACAAACTGAGCTAACTCATTCTTCATACCAGACCACCAAAACATTTTTTCAAGTCTTAATACATCTTAGTAGTACCAGGATGAATACTCAAACCACTTATGGGACCTTCTTCAAGAATAATCTTTTCAAGTTCTGGCACATCTAAAAGCGAACTCTACCTCCGAATTTGATTACACCATTCTCGTTGATTATGAATTCACCACTTTTACCCTGATTGATCAACACTAACGGTCTATCAATCCCAAGTCAATTTTTTAGCCTTCTATGATCTCTTACAAAATAACATATTTAACTTCAACAAACCCAACTTAACATTGTTATGAGTTCCTTCACACACCAAGCTCATATCTCTGAATTGCTTGATCAACTCTAATTCTCGAACCATAAGCATTAACATGTGCAAGGACTTTGTACTCAACGCATCAACTACCACATTCACTTTACCCAGATGGTAATTGAAACCAAAATCATAATCTTTCCGAAATTTAAGCCATCTTCTCTGCCTCATATTCAATTCTTTTTGGTCAAACAAGTACCTTAAAATCTTGTGATCACTGAACACTTCAAATAAGGAACCAAAAAGATAATGTCTCCAAATTTTAAGTATAAACACAACATCTGCTAACTCTAACTCATGTGCAGGATAATTCCTTTCATAAAATTTTAAATGTCTAGAAGTGTAAGAAACAACCTGAACATTATGTTTCAGCACACCTCCTAGACCCATCTTTGAAGCATTACAATATATCACTAAGGATTCATTTGGATTCGGCAAAATCAAAACTGGAGAAGTTTTCAACTTCTTATTGAGCTCTACAAAACTGTCTTCACACACAGTATCACACACATAAGCTTGACCCTTTCAATTCAAATGAGTCAAAGGAATTTCCAACATTAAGAAGCCTTCTATAAACATGCGATAATAACCAGCTAAAGTAAAGAAACTTCTAATCTCAGTAACAGACTTCGGAGCCTCCCACTGCAATACAAATCAACCTTCAACAGATTAACAACAATACCATCACTAGGAATCACATGCCCAAGGAAACTCACTTATTTCAGCCAGGATTCACACTTGGATAACTTTACATCTAACTTGTTATCTTTCAACATCTACAACACAACCTTTAGTTGTTCTTTATACTCTTCATCAGACTTCGAATATTTAAGGATATCATCATTAACACCACAACAAACTGATCTAATTACTGATGAAATATTATATTTGTATACTCCATGAATAATCTAGTCACATTAGACACTCAAAACTGCATTACAAAATATTCATAATGACCATACTTCATTATGAATGCAGTCTTCGAAATATCTTCTGGCTCCACACAAATCTGGTGATACCTTGACCACAAATCAATCTTGATGAAAGCACAAGTGCCAACCAGCTGATCTATTCAATCATTAATTCTCGGAAGAGGATACTTATTTTTGATTGTTACCTTGTTCATCTTTCGACAGTAAACACACAACCTCATGCTACCATCTTTCTTCTTTACTAAAAATACCAGCACACCCCAAGGAGAAACACTTGGTCGAACAAAATTATTCTCAAGTAACTCTTCTAACTATTTATTGAGCTCACCCAATTCTGAAGTAGACATCCTATATGGAGCCATTGACATTGGATTCGTGTTTGGTACTAGTTCGATGGCAAATTCCACCTCACACTCTGGAGGTAAATCACTGATATCATCTGGGAACATATCTGGAAAATCACAACTACAAGTAAATCAACATTTACAACTTTATTGTCGACTTACAAAGATGCAAACATTGCAAACATCAATGTCTCATCATCTAAGAGTTCTACTACTTGATTAGCAGATATAAACATCAACTCTTCACCTTCGTCAAACTTAGATTCACGCTCTACATGTAAGTTGTAGATATCTTAAGGAAAAACATTAGAAAATTACACACCACTAACATATCACTAGTTGTCATATTGCTCTTTACTCTTCAAGAAGAAAACATTAACAATACTTGATTGTTCTCCCTCAAAGACACCCCAACTTGACTGGCAGACCAGAATCTCGAATCCGTACAATACTACAAAACGCGCATACAACAACGCCCAAGTCACAACGGTTCTTCCAAACACCGTGGTGACATCTCAAAAATCATGCACTGATATTAATTTTTATTATTTTTTTATTAAAAATTGTTAGGGTATAATAATGGTTGATTCCAACACCGTGGTGATACAATCAAGCTTTCATGGGTTCGAACCTCAGTGCCCTCAATTATTTTATTCCTTTAACTTTAAGGCGCATCTTTTCTTTTTTAATTATTTTTAAATAAAAAATAAAAGGGATATTACTACGGTTGTTTTGTCCAACCTTGTGATATATTTTGTTTTTTTATTTAACATTTTTAAATATTTAAACCCTGGTGCTTCTTTATGAAATTTCATTATGCAAATAATATATCATCACAGTTTACAGTACTAACTGTGGTGGTATCTTTATAAACATTTTACACTTCTAGCTAGTTTGTCTCTTCAGTATCCATTTTTTCACTGAAAAAAGAAATAACACAAAACAACCCTAACATTTAATACTACGAAATGATACAAGATTTCAACCCTAACACCATCATTCATTGTTTATCATTCCTCATTTTTCACTTTGTTAATTATGTATTTGTCATTTTCATCAACATCATCGAGGAGGTTGGTAACACCAACACGATCATCAACGCCGAGGAGGAAGACTACACCAACACCTTCTTCATCATCGGGAAGGAAGACAACATTAACACCATCGTCATCATCGGGAAGGAAGACAATATCAACACCAACACCAACACCAACACCAACACAATATTCTCATTTACTTAGCTATCACGTTTAAGGTACGTAAAGTATTTTCCCCATGCATCTACAGTAAAGTTCATTTGCAATTATTGTGGATGTTGTTATTATTGTTATCGATGAAGTTTAAGTTTATTGTCTATCTTGTTATTTTTTATGTTATTATTTTTTATATTGGTGTTTTTGTTGTTGTTGTTTTTTATTTTGTTGTTGTTGTTTACATTGTTGGTGTGGTTTTTGAACATAGATGTCGACATTGTCGAATTCTTCATCTACTAGTAAAGAGACACATACAAGTGATAATCATATAAATGATACTTGTACAAATGATACTCAAACAAAAATATCACAAAAGAGGTGTCACAATGATGCCCCAACTCACAAAAGTCCACAACTCATGTGACAAAGTTTCAATCATGCTTGTTTCGTTCTACATAATAGTCACTACTACGAAAAACCCATTTAACAATGGTTGATAAATACATATAATCATGCAGGACCAGACGTTGTTGTGTAGAGTGTTATTGTAAATTATTTACTAACAATCACGGTCCTGGGACCGTTGTAGTATACTGGGAAGCACACGTGATATCACAATGATTATGCTTATCAACCATTGTAATATATACGGTACTGAGTTTGAAACCCAACAACAGCAAATAAATTATATTAGGTCACGGTTAAAATATAAAATCATTGTGGAACGTACCCATAGTTTATTATATACCAGTGTAAATTGCTTGTTTTACCATACACCTCATTAAATAAATACAACCATTAAAATTGGTAAAGAACTATATAATCTAAAAATTAAACTATTCTTGAAAACCAACTTAAACACACCACTGTATTCCAAATTTCATGTGTCTAATCGTGCATATTTTATGTTCTTTAATACATAAATGGTTCAATGGTCGAATTCATTCAATGCATCGATATCTTTTATTATTGTTTACTTCATCATCGTCACTTATCATCGTGATTGTTATGATGACTTATCATCATAACAATCATAATCTTAACAATCATGATGATAAGCGACGACGACGAGGTAAAGTAGAATTATAGATATCTATGTATTATAGGAATTGGACCATTGAACCATATATTATTTGTTAAGGAATATAAAATGGGAAGAATGAGACGCATGCAATTTGGAAAACATTGATTGATATAGGTTGATTTTCAAAAGACATCTTAATTTTCATATTATAAGTTTCTATATAAATTTAAATGATTGTATTTTCATTAAAAGGTTAGTGAAATAAAGAATATACATAGTATACAATAAACTAAACTTCATCTTCTGTCAACCTGTATAAGAATTTAAAGAATAAAACATTGCTAAGTCACAAGAAGCTTTTTTTCGTATGAGTTAACAATGTTTTGTTCTTGTTTTGAGAATATTTGTCAACACAAACATCATACAAAAACACAACAAATACATGTAACACAATCAAAGTAACATATATTTTAGCAACAAAACACTAATAGCTTACAACATCACAAAAGATATTAAGTTGTTTACAGAACACACCTTTAATTGAAAATAATCGTGGAACTATGAAATTCATATAGTTTGTGAATCAACGAAAAAGAAATACAAGGTGGATGAAGTTTCCACAATGACTTCATACTTCTTTTATTTTTTCTATTTCTACACAAACCATATGTACCTTATCAACTCATACCATACACTTGCTACCACCATCATCATCACCATATGAGGTTCATCTAGTTTGTGAAGCCATGAAAAAAATATAAGGTGGATGAAGTTAACACAATAGCATCATACTTCTTATGTTTCTTCTTATAGCTTAACAACATAACATGCAACAACAACATACAACAATAAAAGAACCCAAAACTATATAACAAGAAGAAAATAATAGGAAAGTAATGTGGAACATAACAAAAACATACACGAAAATGAGTGATTAAGGAAAACGAAGAATACATGTATGTAACAAGAATAAGATTGACGGTTATATTATAGAATATGAATGCTAATGATGAAGGAGAAGAGAAAAGTGGGTTCTATGGTTTTGCTGTGAAAGATACGGTGCTACTGTCAAAGAGTGAATGTTAATTCACTTATATATAAATGTACTCATAACAATTTACAATACCAATAATGGTGATATATATAAATGTGTCACAAAGGAGAAACATACCAACCGTAGTCATAACCCTTTAAGTTTTTATTTATTTAAAAATAAATAAAAAAGAAAATATGTGCCTTAACATTAAAGGAATAATATATATGAAGCCGTTGAGGATCAAATCCATGAAAGCTTGATGGTATCACCACGGTTGACTCCTCAACTGTTCTTATATACAAATAATTTTTAATCAAAAAACAAAAATAATATGGTAGTGCCTTAGTTTAGAGATGTCACCATGGTGTAGAGAAGAACCATGGTGACCATGTCGTTGTTGTTTACACGTTTTATAGTAGTGAGTTGATTGTGAATATTACTCTACTCTTAAGAGTTATATTGTGTTCTTTGCATGTAGCAAAGTCAGTATATTGATAGATGATTAGAAACAAGTGTCAGGTGAGATCAAAGTTAGCATATGGACAGACGTTAAGGTGATAATTTTAATTTTCATCTATTTGATATCACTTTCTAGCTAGATTTTAATACATACTTATTAATTTAAATGTAGTTGAGTTTTGTTTTTATCGATGACTCAAAGTTGGAAAAAAGGATCACGTATGTCAGTACTTGTTGAAGGGGCTTTAAGTCACGGCTCACGTTTTACTATATTAGGAAGCCTAAGACCGGTCTTGCTCGTCCATGTGTAAGATATATTTTTATATCGAAGAAGCAATGGAAAAAGTTTGTGAGGGACCGTCGTTATGATAAATTCAAGGTTAGTACTAGTCTTATTTATTCGATAATTTTAGGCTAATGAGTTATAGATATTAATCATATATATTTTTCAATATGTTAATAACAGGTTAAAAGCGACATAGGAATACAAAACAAGGCAAAAAACATGTACCCCATATATTGTCTCGTGGGGGTTACAGAAAACTTAAGAAAACAATCATGCTTGGAAAAAACAAAAAACGGGAGATAATCACATCCCATCTCCATCGTCAAGACATGAGAAATGGAAGAGAGATCGATTAAGACCAAATGGAGAGTATACCTCAGATGCGTTAAGAGTAGTTGCTAAGAAAATTGTAAGTATGATTTGTTTTGCTTATGTTATTTGTTATTTAAATGCTTCTGTAACAATGAATATTATCTTGTATGTTGTGTAGGATACGTTGGTTGAGGCGGACCATAAAGGCACATTTGTTCCAGAACCAAGACATGATATACTAGTTGAAGCTATTAGAACAGATGGGCATGGTGGGCGTGTCTGTGGTGTTGGAGAAGGTGTTGGCATGAGGTTATACTTTGGTTCATCAAGAAAAAGCATAAAAAGCTTTGAATTACATGCACAAATAGAAAATATCGAGAAAATTGAGAAGCAGTTAGATGAACAAAGGAAGATGTTATAAGAGGAGAAGGAAAGACGGAGGAAAGATATGGAAAAGTTATAAAAGTTAGAAGAGTCATATTCGGTATGCGCTTTATCGGAAATGTATGAAATATATTGTGCTTGTTCTGTTTTATGTTCTAATTGAATATTATCATGTAGAGATTAAGTGAAAACATCCAACAACGTACAAATGAAGATGATGATCATTATGATGATGGTGATGATGATCATTTTCCAAATAGATGTATTGTATGTCGTGCTAGCACCAAAGGAAGTAATTGTTCAGCTCGTTCCCCCTCTAGATAACCATAATGAGTTATTTGATATTTCCGCAAATGAAATCACCACATTATACATGAGTGTTCCAGAGGTGGATAACCCACAACCTCTTGCGCTAGAATGTTTTCCAACTGTAGAACTCTTCTATTCTGATTTGGAGGATGTAAGAGATTTTTCCATTGGACATAAGTGGCTTGACGTAGGAATATTACAACTTTGATGCACGTAAGTATATAATTAAATATGCATGTCATTATAATACATCATCATTTTTTATATTTCCTCCCTTAGTTTTTATTTATTTTGTTTAACCATTTATTTACATTCAACATTTGTATAAAGTTAAATAAATTGAATATTTATGGAATCTTGGATCCATTTAGTATTTGATAAACATATAATGATCCAAACGTAATTCAAGATTACATGACAAAACGGTTAAATTAGAGAGGAAAAGAATGTTACTTAGAACCATTTATCAATGCGTAAGGAATTTTGTAATTGTTATTTATCTATTATATATTAGTTTTGTTTTAGCAAATACTAATTATATATATGCTTGTTGTGATACGGTGGGAGAACTGGCTTGAGGTTTTGCGTTTGTTTTCGCAAATGTTTCGGTTTAGCAAGAGTCGCCACCGACTTTTTATTTTATCCTAAGGAAAGGTTAAAAAGCACAGGAAAAAACCTTTGAGATGTTTTCTTGGGTTCGGGGAGTAGATTATAGAAAGGGTAGGTATTAGCACCCTTTCTATCCATGGTTATCCATGGGCTCTTATTTACTTGCTTAGATCACTTGCCTTTGCTTTTCAATTGTTTGAAATGGTACTTTCAATTGTTTGAAATGGTGCTTTGTGTGTGATTTTGAAAAAGGTTTTGAAAAGAGGCCATTTGTTATAGCAACCTTTGTAATGATCCATGTTTGGATGTATACAAAGGTATATTTGTCTTTTGAAAAGTTTTCAATGTTTTGAAAGTTGTTTTGAAAGTTTGTGTTGTGAAGTGTGTTTTGAAAAATGGCAAGGATTTGTTTTGCAAGTTGGTCAAGTAACCAAGAGCTATCTACCCTAAATTTCTCAAAGATCTTTCCTATGTTTTAACCCTTTTAACAGTATTGTTCCACCATTGTATTTGGTGGACAATCTTGTGTTAGGATGTTAACGGGACGGGCGTGGGTCATCGCTTAGACCATGAATGCAATAGTGCCAAGTGTCTTTGGCAATTTTTCCTTTAAGGGACTTGATCATTTTTTAGGCAACTTGAGAAAGCGTCATCGAGGGGCTATGATCATTTGATTTGTTTTTGCCAAAGACACTCAACATGCAACATGGCCCATTTTTGAAGGCAACAAGTGGAGGAACCCTAGGGGTGCAAGTGTGCATTGTGTTGTCCATTTTCATGCTTTTTTATCTTTGTATTAGTCAAGCTATTTGTTATTTGATATACATAAAAACCCTAAGTCTATCATGGCATAATTTGAAAGCTTTTAAATGCGGAAATTTAAAGTCCTAAATTATTACAACATAATTATGAGGATGGGGGTACAAATGTTTGAATAGGGGGATATTTAGCAAGAAATTAAATCTAAAACTATTACATCCATATTGAATATACAAATATCAAATTGTACAATATTTAAACAAATATAATAAATATGCAAAAATGTATTATGCACAAAAAGATTTTTTATGTATGTGAAAGTATTTTTCATGTGAAATATAAACAAAAATAAAAAGGTCAAATTTTTGAATATTTTGTGGTTTAGGGCAAAAACCCTAGTTTTTTAAATAAATGGTATTTATTTATTAATTATATACAATATTTGTTAATTATATACAAAAAATAAAAAAAGAAGTATATTGTAAAAAAAGAGTATTTTTTAGTGTCATATATTAATAAAAATAAAAATGTATTATTTTCATATTTTTATCCTAAGTATTCTAATAAATATATACAAGTATTTATATTATATATTAAATATATTAAATATATACAAGAGTAAAATATTAATTATTTACAAAAAAAAAGTATATTTTTAGAAAATGTTTTCAAAAGGTAAACAAAAAATATTAACTGAAAAATATTTATTTTTGTATTATTTTCTAGGGTTTTAAATAAAAAGGTTTTTAATATTTATTTACATATATATGCTAAATAAAACAAATAAATGCCAAATAAATGCAAAAATGGGTGGAAAAATATTTTTAATATTTTTTATATTTGAGCAAAAAATAATAAGTCAGAATCAAAAAGAAAAAAAATAAAAAATGATCAATATATCACACAATGGGTCAAGGGGGTGTAAATTGGAAAAGGGGGTGCAAAAAGCAGGACTGACTCAGGCCCAGCCCCAAGCCAGTCATCTTCAACCTCCAGCAATGTTTGAACATCAAAAACGCGTGCTTCTTGTATAACAACTAACTCCTGATTCTTTGACTTTTAACAAAAACTCATAACACAAACATTATAGAGCATCAAGAGACGAATTCATACATATAAAACACTTGACCTAACTCTAAGAATCCAGGAAGAATTTCTTCATCCCCAATTTCTGACCTAATTTTTCTTCAATGTTCATGGCCAAAATTCTCACAGCACGCATAATATAAATGAAAAGTAAATACATGGATGGCTTCAGGGCTATGAGTAGAACATGTTTTCTTCACAAACCTAAGCTTAATCATGCCTAGATAGAGAGATAGAAGTTCATGTTTTTACCTGTTTCAGCTTGACTTGAACATAACAATGTAGCAACTTCCAATGGATTTTGAGCTTTTGTACAACTTGCCTGAAGTCCAAGGATGCTTCTCCAACTCCTAGCTTGCTTTAAAATCAACTGAATCGTGCTATGGAAGTCAACCTGCATAGCTTGAAAATAAAAATGGCAAACGTGGTTATGGGTGTTACGGCTTGGGTTTAATGCTTGGGATAGTTTGTATGGATGATATAGAATGTATTTGAACTGGTCTTAGCCAAAGTGCACGAGTGGAAATGTTTGTGGAAGTCAAGTTGCAGAACTTGCTCTGTTTCTGCAGCAAGAGGGTGTTTTTGTGTTTGAGGAGGTTTGAGGGGTGGTTGATTCGTGCCTTAGGCTTGCTTGGATGTATGAAAGATGTTAACAAGGTTTGTGTTTGGCTGTGTTGACAGGAATGAGAGTTGATATGAGTTTGCCAAGTTTCTTCTAATGTAAGCAAAGAGATGTCAACTTGTGATATAGGCCTGTACCAAGTTCTCAAGCATGCTGCATACTTTGTTCTTGATCAGTGGGATTTTCCTACCAACTCTTGCCTCAAAGATCTGGCTTGTACCTCTTGGATATGGTATTTGACATAAAGTGCATCTTTTCCAAAATGGCAAATTTACTTTTTCCATTTAAAGATTAATTCTTTGTGTAATGACTAAATGCATAAAACAATGCTTGAACACAAAGGTTAGGCATTTAATTATTGAGTGTGAAGAGGTTTAGAGGCCTGCAAACTATCACAAACCCTGCTGACTTGAAAATGCCAATGTTATGAACAAGCTTTGGCCATGAACAAAAGTGAATTTTGCCCAACTTTGCAAATTCGATTCTCCCTAACCACAAGGGTGTTTGATGAGTTCTTGGACAATTTGGAAAGCTTGGAATGTGTACTACAATCCATCTTTGTAATGAAAATTGAAACTCCAAGTGGAAGCATGTGGAAAATGGCCAAGAAGTTGGACAAAAATCCTGCCTAGAATAGGTCAAAATTTTTCTAAGTTAAAAATGTTTTGCACCCTTGTTCCAAATATCATAACTTGAGCTAAAAGCTTCCTTTGAGAAAACTTTGTGAATCAAAGTTATAGATTTTGCAATGGACTACAACTTTCATGTTTTGAGTTTTGTTTGAATCCATTTGCATCTTGGTGAAAAAATGGGACAAAGTTAGGAAAAAATAAGGAAATTTCATAACTTAGAAAATTTCTAAGTTATGAAATTTCTTCATTTTAAACCCTAATTTGCAATTTTGGGTTTCTTGGTGAACAAGGTTCATAATTTGACATGTCTTGATGAAAAATGAATCTTGGCACTTGATTTTGACCAAAAAGTCAAAGTTTGACTTTTCAATATACAATCAAATTTTGATCAGTTGACTGGAAAATTCATTTGTCAATCCTGTGTATTTGAGATCTTTTGAACTTGTTGAATGGGTCAAGACAATTCCATTTAATTCTTGAGTCCATATGTGAGCTTGGTTTGCCATTGGTTAGGTCAAACAGTCATAAATTGCCTTTGTGCAGTCAAAACCCTAAAAATGACCATTTTGCCCTTTTGATGATCTGATCAAATTTCTTGTGGAATTGTGATCCAAACTTGATCAAATGGTTCATATGCGTTCAAAATGTTGATGGGGGTCAAAAATTATGAAGTTTGACTGTCAATTGGCCACAGTTGACTTTTTCCCCAATACAGCTGATTTATAGGTCAACTGTCCAATTGACTGGGCAAAGATTGGAATCAAGGCTTGAAACTTGGTATGGATAAGCTTGTAAGTCCAATATGAAGCATGAAAGTCACTTTGGGCATTTTAGGTCAAAACATCTTTGTGCAAACTCAAACCCTAATTTGGGTCAACAGTGCAAGGAGGAGTCTTGAGCAGAGCAAACCCTAACTTGATCTTGAGCTCCAAGAGTCTTGTGGTGAGAAAATGTTGATGAAATAAGAGGGAAAATTTTGGGGTACAACAGTTGCCCCTGTTCAATCTTCTTGAACCTGAAGAGTTAGATTGGCAAGTTTGCCTTTCGCGTCTTGAAGGTAAAAGGAGATTGGACACTAGAGTGCCCGTAAATTTGCACTCGTCAAAGCATGGGTGCGGGAATGGGATTAAAGATGCCATCTGGAAATTGCTGGTAGGAGGATGGGCTTAGAGATGCCATCTGGAATGTTTGTTGAACTGTAATGTGATAGATCAGAAAAATGAGGATCAAAATGGTATCCGTGTCTGGAATGCATTTGAACTTTATCTGGAGACTGAGTTTGTATGAGCAAAAGAATGGCCTTCGTATCTGGGGCTTATCTGAGTTGTAACTGTGTTTGAATGTAGAATGAATATCAGAATGACTGCCGTGTATGGAGTGTATCTGTATTGTATCTAGGTAACAGAGAAACATCTGTTCATGGAGCAATTGCATGCTGGGGACAAATTCTGAATGAGTGACAGAATGGCAACCGTGTCTGGAGCGTATCTGAAGTTGAGATTTGTATGAGTAGCCGAATGACTTCCGTGTCTAGAGTGTATCTGAAATTGTAACTGGGATTGAGATCCGTATGAGTAATAGAATGACTTCCGTGTCTGGAGTGTATCTGAAACTGTAACTGGGATCTAAATAAATGACAGAATGACTTCCGTGGCGAATGCACTGGGGAGAATCAAACTGCTGTTGTAAGGGTCAGAATGGTATCCGTGCTTGGAATGCATTGAACCTTGAGGTGGATAAGTGAATCTGAATGAGAGATAGAATGGCTGCCGTGTCTGGAGCGTATCTAGTCTGTATCTAATTGTTGTAGTCTGAATGAGTAGTAGAATGACCGCCGTGTCTGGGGTGTATCTGTATTGTATCTGACTTGAAATTCTGAATGAGTAATAGAATGACCGCCGTGTCTGGGGTGTATCTGTATTGTATCTGACTTGAAATTTTGAATGAGTAATAGAATGACCGCCGCGTCTGGGGTGTATCCATACTGTATCTGAATAATTGTTAATGATAACCTTTTAATCTTATCCTGAAAAGGATGAAATGTTAGCTAAAACACAAAGTTATGTTGCATGATATGTACGATGCAATATATATGTTATATCAATGTTTATGATATATGAATGTAATGAATGCGCATGTAAGCTGATGAGTTGTCTTGCTGAGGATAGATGAATCTTGGATAGTCGGAGATAAGAGAATCTTGACTGTTGCCGGGGAAAATGAATCATTGACTGCTGCAGGGGATTGCAGGAGTCTCTGAGTGCAAAAGCTGAGATATCCTTGTTGACTCCTGACTGCTCGGGGAACAAGATCTTCAATTGTTGAGGGATTTTAGGACCACTGCTGGGGATTGGAACTCCTTGGTGACTTGTAGGGAATGAGAATTCTGATGATCTCTACTGGGGAGTCCAGAACCTGGTAGGCTTAAGCTGGAGAAGTAAAATTGAGAATCTTCAATCTGACGGGAAGTATCTCTGTGGGGAGAAGGTTCACTAGTCTGGTTCCGCTGGGGATGGATAGTTGGAAGTGTTAGCTCCGCTGGAGATTGGTAGTTTTGACTTCAACTGGGGATAGGATTTTCAGATTTTTAAGGCTCCACTGGGGATACTGAAACTTAACTCTGAGGGGAATTGAGTTCTGGAAGGCTCTCTGGCTGGGGAAATCAGTTTTGAGAAAGCTTTTGTCCTGCTGAGGATCCTAAAGTTTATCTCTGTTTGGAGAATTAAGTTCTGGATTTTAACCTTGTTGAGGAATTTGGAGTTTAGTTCCGCTGGGGATTCCTTCTGAAAGGGCATCGAGATATCTATCTGTACCTTCAACCTATCAGCAATCATCTTTCTTGATTAGTAAGAAAATGATTATGTTCAAATGCATATGCCTATTTAACAAAACATTGGACGTTTCTTAAATAAAACATAAGTGTGAAAAAGAAACATAAGACAAGGCAAATTTCTGTATTTGGAAAAGTATTTGTATTAACTTTTTGTGAGTATCTTTGTACAAAGGAGACAGGCATCCTAGTAAGAGGATGTTGTCGTAAAAAAAAAAGAAAATTTTATACAAAAGAAAGATGGCTATGTGTAACAATTCCATGGGATTCCATTCTGTTATAGCCTTCACAACTCTGAATATCTTGTCCATTCAATGCTTCGTCCGCCGATGATTGGATTGATCAGAAGCTAGGAGCTTGTTGATGAAGAGATTGTTCTTTAAAGTGATCCGACGAGACATAGTCATACGCTTTAATTCCCTAACTTTTGCCTGGATCACCCTTTCGGGTTTTCAATCCACCGGGAAACCCCTTTTTGCCCAAGCCGCCCTTTCGGGTTTTCGACTTGCCGGTGTACAGAGTTTTTTTTGTTTTATCCCTAATTTTTGCCTGAACCGCCTTTTCGGGTTTTCGGTTCACCGGGATGCCCATTTTTTCCCAAGCCGCCCTTTCGGGTTTTCGACTTGTCGGGTTATTTTATGCGTAGTATCTTTTGACTATGTCTGCGTTCGCAGGGTTCGGCAAATCGTCACCGTCCATGGTGGTCAGAATCATTGCACCACCAGAAAAGATGCTCTTGATTACAAATGGTCCTTCGTAAGTAGGAGTCCATTTGCCCCTGGGATCACTTTGCGGCAAGATAATCCGCTTGATTACGAGATCTCCGACTTGATATACTTGACGTCTGACTTTCTTGTTGAAAGCCTTGATCATCCGTTTTTGGTACGTCTGACCATGGCAAACAGCAGTGAGTCGCTTCTCATCGATCAAATTAAGTTGATCAAGTCGGGTTTGAATCCAATCATCTTCACTCAAACCAGAGTCCTTCATAATCCTTAAAGAAGGAATTTGAACTTCCATGGGTAGGACAACTTCCATGCCATATACTAAAGAAAATGGGGTTGCCCCTGTTGAAGTACGTGCCGTGGTACGGTATCAATGCAGAGCAAACGGTAACATCTCATGCCAGTCCTTGTAGGTGACTGTCATTTTCTGAATGATCTTCTTAATGTTTTTGTTCGTAGCTTCAACAACACCGTTCATCTTTGGCCGATAGGGAGATGAATTGTGATGATAAATCTTGAACTGTTCGCATAGAGCGGTGATCATAGTATTATTCAGATTCGTACCGTTGTCTGTAATGATCCTGTCGGGGACACCATACCGGCATATGAGGTTTTGCTTGATGAAGCGGGCAACCACATTTTTTGTAACGGAGGCAAAAGAAGCTGCTTCGACCCATTTGGTAAAATAGTCAATGGCGACCAGAATGAAGCGATGTCCATTGGACGCTGTGGGCTTGATCTCTCCAATCATGTCAATGCCCCACATTGCGAATGGCCAAGGAGCTGTCATAACGTTGAGAGGAACATGAGGAATATGAATCTTGTCGGCATAGACTTGACATTTGTGGCAAGTACGGGAATATTGATGGCAATCAGCTTCCATGGTAGACCAGTAATAGCCTGCCCTTAGAATCTTCTTAGCCATCATATGTCCGCTCAAGTGGGTGCCAAATGTGTCGCTGTGTATCTCAGTCATGATCAACTATGCTTCATCTTTGTCTACACATCGGAGTAAAACACAATCATGGCTGCGTTTATAGAGGATGTTGTTGCTCAGGAAGAACTTGGCAGCAAATTTCCTTAGGAACTTCTTGTCATTTACGGAAGCTCCTTCGGGATATTCTCTAGTCTGGAGATACCTTTTGATTTCGTGAAACCAAGGTTGTTCCACTGCTTCTTCGGTATTAATCTCATGACAATGCGCAGGTTCATCCATTTGCTCGATGGTGATTTGAGGAGCCTCGTTATCCCAGTTGAGTTTAAACATGGAGGACATTGTTGCCAGAGCATCTGCTAGCTGATTCTCTTCTCGCGGGAAATGCTCGAAGGTGATTTGCTCGAAATGAGACAACAATGTCAAGACATGCTCTTTGTATGGGATAAGATTAAGATGTTTGGTGTCCCACTCTCCTTTGATTTGACTGATAACCAAAGCCGAGTCCCCAAATACGATCAAAGATTTGATCCCCAAGTCTATAGCAGCCTTGAGACCAAAGATGCAAGCTTCATATTCGGCCATGTTGTTGGTACAGCTGAAACAAAGTCGGGCCGTGAAAGGTGTATGGTAACCTTCCAGGGAAATGAGTACCGCACCGATTCCGTTTCCAAGTGCATTTGAAGCACCATCAAAGTACAGGGTCCATCGGGATCCATTTTCAGGTCCGTCATACGGTCCGTTACCTTCAATGTTGTCCAATGTCATGATGTCCTCGTCTGGGAAGTCGAATCTCATGGGTTGATAATCTTCGATAGCTTGATGAGCTAGATGGTCAGCTAGTACACTCCCTTTTATAGCTTTTTGGGTAGTGTACTGGATGTCATACTCAGTCAGGATCATTTGCCATCTAGCGATTCTTCCAGATAAAGCAGACTTCTCGAAGATATACTTGATAGGATCCATTTTGGAAATCAACAGAGTGGTATGAGTCAACATATACTGCCTTAGTCAGCGAGCAGCCCATACCAAAGCGCAGCAAGTTTTCTCGAGCAGTGAGTAGCGAGTCTCACAGTCGGTAAACTTTTTGCTAAGGTAATAAATGGCATGCTCTTTTCGACCAGACTCGTCATGCTGGCCCTGTACGCACCCCATTGAGTTGTCCAAAACGGTCAGATACATGATCAGCGGCCTTCCTTCGACGGGTGGCATCAGAATAGGAGGTTCTAGCAAATACTCCTTGATCTTATCAAAAGCAGCTTAACAATCGTTGTTCCATTCAACTACCTGATCTTTCTTCAATAGTTTGAAAATTGGCTCACAGGTAGACGTCAGATGAGAGATGAATCTGGCAATATAGTTCAGGCGCCCCAAGAACCCTTTAACCTCCTTTTCAGTACGGGGGGCAAGCATTTCTTGTATAGCCTTCACTTTTGCTGGATCGACCTCGATTCCTTTGTTGCTGACAATAAATCCTAGAAGTTTACCAGACCTAACTCCAAAGGTGCACTTACTTGGATTCAGCCTGAGTTTGTACTCCTTCAACCTGGCAAACAGCTTTTGCAGGTGTTCAAGGTGTTCCTCCTCTGTTTGTGATCGAGCTATCATGTCGTCTACGTAAACTTTGATCTCATGATGTATCATATCATGAAATAAAGCTACCATGGCGCGTTGATAAGTTGCCCCTGCGTTCTTCAGTCCGAACGGCATCACCTTGTAGCAGAAGGTACCCCATTGTGTAACAAAGGTTGTTTTCTCCATGTCCTCGGGGGCCATTTTGATCTGGTTGTAGCCCGAGAATCCATCCATGAAGGAAAACACCTTGTGCTGAGCTGTATTGTCAATCAAAATGTCGATATGCAGTAGCGGAAAATCATCTTTAGGGCTAGCCCTATTCAAATCCCGGTAGTCCATACACATTCTGACCTTGCCATCTTTTTTGGGAACTGGCACGATGTTAGCAACCCATTGTGGATAGGATGTAACAGCCAGAAAGCCAGCGTTGAATTGCTTCATTACTTCCACTTTAATCTTTTCAGACATGTCGGGCCTCATTCGGCGGACTTTTTACTTGATCGGTGGACAATCCTCTCTTGTAGGGAGACGGTGAACCACAATATCTGTGTCTAAACCCGGCATGTCTTCATAAGACCAGGCGAAGATTTCAACGTATTCATTCAACAGCCGTATTAAGCGCTCCTTGACAATTGGTTCCAGATTGGCACCCACTTGTACTTCCTTCTGGTCTTCCTCTGTTCCTAAGTTGACTGTTTCCAACAACTCTTCGTGAGGTAAGATGGCCCTCTCTTCTTTTTGTAGAAGTCTGGCTAGCTCTCCTGGTACTTCACAATCTTCGTCATCTTCGTATTCAACCTGGTTGACCAAATCTTCAGAGTTATTGAAGGATATAGCAGAATAGTCACCCATAGAATCCAGAGTGGATGGGTACCTGCATTTGTGAGTGTGTGTGTGTGTAAGGGATAGCCATCCTTAAACAAACAAAAATGCAAAAAGAAAGAAAATGAACACAACAGTTTATGAAAAACGTCCAATGATTCATTAAACATGGCATATGAATATGAAGAGAATAAAAACCCTTACAAATGGACCTACATGCCCCGGGCAAGGCATGAGGTGAAAAAGTAGTGTGCAGATTGTTTTAGTAATTATTACAGACGAACAGGAAATGTTCGAAAGATAAATTACTGATTTATGAAAGTAATGGGAACGAAGTCTTTCGCCTCCCAGTTGTGTAGTCCCCCTCTGATGGTTGGGAAGATCCAATCTTCAATGTTGGCCTCTTCATCTTCGTCTTCCAAAGTATTGATTCCATGAGGAGAAATCTTGATGGGTGTTCTTTCAATTTTTGAGCGACGCATAACTTTTTGCCCTGCAGCGGTAAATCCTAACCCAAACTTGTCTGTCTTGTGGGGAAAGTCAGGCAACTGACCCCATGTTGAGCTCTTTCCCTCCTTCATTGCAGCCTTTGCGTCTTTCAGAGATGACATCCTGGCCACCTGCTTGGGTACCTCAGCTACAGCCTTTGCTACTGCAACCTCGGGAGCAATTTCCTCGAAGTGTTGGAATGGTGTTTCGATGAATTCGCCCTCCACTTCCACATACCTAAAGGAGTTCAGATGACTGATCATGTACTCCTCTTTACCGTGTACAGTTATGATCTTTCCCTTAACAGGGTATTTCAGCATCTGATGTAGAGAGGAAGTGACTGCCCCAGCATTATGTATCCATGGCCTTCCTAGTAAGCAAGAGTATGACGGACGGATGCCCATCACATAGAAAGTTGAGTGGAACACTTTAGTGCCTACCTTGATGGGAATGTCGACCTCCCCATGCACCATTCTTTTAGACCCGTCAGAGGCCCTGACAATGATATTACTTGGTTTCAACTCCAAGCCTTCACAATCCAACCGGTCCAGAGCTTTCTCAGGCAGCACGTTTAGAGAAGAACCAGTGTCGACCAAGACATGGGCGAGAGTAGTTCCTCGGCATTCAACTGACACATGCAATGTGTCATTGTGCTTTCTTCCCTTCGGAGTCAGGTCAGCATCAGAGAAACTCAGGCCGTTGTCGGCGGTAAGGCTGGCTACACAATCCTGGAATTGATCGGCTGAGGTTTCTTGGGGTACATGGGTTGTCTTCAAAAACCTTATCAAGGCTTTGGCATGAGCCTCCGAACAAAGCAGCAATGCTAACATGGAGATCTTCGAGGGGGTTTGCCCAAGTTGCTCTACCACGTCATAATCACTCTTCTTAATTATTTTCATAATCTCCTCCATCTCTTTCTTAGAGGTTTCGGGGATGACCAAGGGTTGAGCCCTCGTCCTGACGAGCTCATCTTGGATCCCTTTCCCCTTATCAGCAGAAGTAGGAGGGACAACCACAGGAATAACAGCTTCTTCAATCAACGGAGTTCTTGCAGAAAGTTTTATCGGTGCAGGAGTAACTTTGGCAGCAGCTGAGGGTCCAAAGATTGCCTTTGGAGGGGCAATCTCTGGAGAGAAAATTCTCCCACTTCGGGTAATCTTGCTCGTACCGGCAATGTTTCCAATGTCGGTAGTCTCTTCGTCAGAGCTCTCTTCAGTTATCTCAATTTGTTTAACACCGTGGTAGTAGATTTCTCCACCATAATTCCACGGTATCGATTTGTCAGATTTGTAGGGGACAGGCCCAGGCATGGTTATTTTCAGAGGAACAATCTTCGTAGCAGATGTAATCTTAACAGGATTTTTAGGGACCTTGGAAAGATTGGTGGAAATGGTGATTATTGAAACATCTTCGATAGGGGTTGGAGTAGCAGGAATCTTTTCGAAAAGAATTTGTTGGCTGTCCATTAGGCCTTGGATTCCTATCTTCAGAAATGGACAGTTGATTGGTAGGGAGGAACAACAGTAGCAGTCTTCTTTACATCCTGGGAAAATCCCAGCTTTCAACAGATTCAACTTGATTGTTAGTAGTGGAGTTACCAGATCATCAACAGCAGCAACATACAGATCTTCTTCAATAGCATGGACATTGCGACCATGCTTTGGCATCGGAGCGGATATTACATTCGGCTTTTCTGGAGCGTCGAACTCAACCTCTTTTGCATCTATCAAGTCTTGAATTTTATGCTTAAGCGCCCAACAATCGTTGGTGTCATGCCCGATGCTGTCAGAATGATAGGCACATTTGGCATTGGCATGATAGTATGGAGATGTGGTGTTAGGGTTTTTCGGTGCCTCCTTTAAACCAGTCAGATTCAACTTCAACAAATGGGGAAGAACTTGTGCAGGCGTCATATTGATGCGGGTGAACCGCCATTGTGGCCGTTCTACCCGTTGCTGGTTAGGTCTAGACTGATTGGTACGAGGCTGATCATTTGACGAATTTTGAATCATCACGGCCCCCACAGTCGGTCGGCGCTCAGTTCTCCCCAATCCCTTTTGAGAGTACACAACAGCTGCCTCCTTCTTGGCTGGAAATGGCTTTTTAACAGTTGTAGATGTAGAGGCATCCCTTTGAATCTTCCCACTCTTAATACCAGCTTCCACCCGTTCGCCAGTCAGAATCAATTCAGTAAACCCTGCGGAAGAGCTCCCAATCAAATGGTTGAAGAACGGGCCAGATAGGGTCCCCAAGAACATATCAACTAGTTCCCTATCTGAGAGAGGTGGCTGCACTCTCCCGGCCAAGTTGCGCCATTTCTGGGTGTATTCTTTGAATCCCTCATTTGAGGCCATTCCCATACTTTGTAGCTAAGTACGGGTTGGCGCCAAGTCAGCGTTATATTGATACTGGCGATAAAAGGCAGCTGCCAAATCCTCCCAACTATGCACCTCTGACCTCTCAAGCTGGTAAAACCAATCTAGCTGTGTACCAGACAGTCTATCCTGGAAGAAGTGTACCCAAAGATTTCTATCGGATGAATGAGGTTGAATTTTCCTGACATACGACCTCAGGTGCATCTTCGGGCAAGACAGCCCGTCATATTTTGCAAAAATTGGCACCTTAAACTTTGGAGGGATCACAATCCCAGCAATCAATCCCAATTCTTCAAAATCTAACCCGGGAACCCTTTGCAGCTCCATAGCTGCCAGTCTATCCTCCAGGTTTTTGTATTTGTCGTCCGCGGGCGGGTATTGCTGCTCTGAGTAGTCTTCATCTTCCTCAACCTCTTCCTCTTCAGCTTCGGACTCAGAAGGTAGTGCAACTCCTTTTCCCTTACCGGTTCCCTCATCAGATGTGGAAGGGAATTCAAGAACTCTCCCAGCTTCATTCTCAAATCTTCTTCCCAGTGTAGCTACCCCAACTCTTTTCTTCTTCTTTTTTCCTTTTTCTTGCTCTTTATTTCCTAACAGTGCTTTAAGATCCTCCTGACCCTTTGCCAAGGTCATAAGGAGTTGTTGAAACTGCGAGTTTTGTGCCTGCAGATCTTTGACCGTCTGTTCGAGATCCATCTTACTGAAATAAACAGTAGAAAGATAAGGAAACCTGGTGTGAAGACCTGTTTATGCATATGATGAATGATATGTTTATTCATGCAATGCATTCAAGGATTTAGAAATTCAAAATTTGTTGCAAACAAAAAAGAACACACGTCATATTAATAAGAATAAATTTTGTCAGTACATAAATGCCCCATGGGCCAAATGTTACAAAAACTTCTTAAGGTAAAAAGACATTGCGCATCCTCTTTGGTGCGATGTAAGTGTTGAGGGTCTCCTCCTCGTGAAGTCGGCGGGTAAGCTCCAAAACCTTCTTCTCACTGGCGTAGAAGCTGGCTTCAAAAGTATTCCGTTCTTCCTTGAGTTGGATCCAACTCTTCTGCATCTCCTCCCACGATGTTGGCATGTCAGGATATAGGATGGTGTAGGGAACCTCTCCTTCCTTAACAGGCTCTTTAATCAAAGGGAGAATATGAGGGTAAGGCATCATAAGACTCTGGGCTCGGGTTCGTACCCACTTGAGGTAAGGCTCAAGAGGGATGGAGTTATTGTGCCCCAGTGTCTTTCTATCTACCTTGTTAGGCATCCTCCAGGCTCTGATGAATCTTTGGCGAAGTCCTTGCGCATCGTTGTCGAAGTCAAAAACTAGGTCAGGAATTAGCATGTCATGAGGGCCATCCCTCTGTGCATATCCAAATTATCTCAAAGCTAGACAAGGGTTGTAGGTAATGCCTCCCCTAATACCAAGTAATGGAACATTAGGGAACTCACCACAACGATCGATGATGATGACATTTTCTCTGGACCGAGAACACCAATGTACATCAGAATGTGTGAGGGTCATCAACCGTTGTGACCACCTTAAGCCTTGGTCATTCTTCAAAATAGATTGTGGAAGGTGAGAAATAAACCACCTTGCAAGGAGAGGAGTACAACACATGAGAACACCTCTCTTTCTCATTGTTCGTGTGTAAAATGAGTGGAGGATGTCCCCAAGCAATGTAGGTATGGGATTCCTGGATAGGAAAATCTTGACAGCATTGACATCTATAAGTTGGTCAGGATTTGGGAACAAGACCAACCCATAAATGAGGAGTGCCACAATTTCTTCAAAGGCTTGTAGATCCAAAGAATTCCAACACTCTTGTGCCTTCTCAAACAAGAATTTTGCCAAGAAGCCCTTGACACCACTTCTAGTCTCCCAATGCCCCTTGATGTCAGATGGTTGCAAGTGTAGTGCTTGAGCAACATCTTCAGGCTTTGGTTCTTTTTCCGTACCGTTGTAGGGTAGTTGATTAAGAATAGGAATTCTCAGGAGTTGAGAAAATTCCTCCAAAGTAGGCACCAATTGGTAGTCGGGAAATGTGAAACAGTGGTGAAGGGGGTCAAAGAACTGGAACAACACTTTCACCATGTCTTCTTCAATGCTGGCGTTGATTAGGTTGAGAAGTCTACCATGTTTTTCACTGAAGAGAGAGCTTTCTGGAATTCTGGATGTAAGCTCCTTGAGTTGAGGAGGGATTCTCACAAGGTTGACTTGGATGGTTTTCCTGCGAAGAATTTCCATGACCTACAAAATAGGAACAAAGATGAAGATCCAAACCCTTGAAATGGTTAGTGGATGCATATGATGCTTTATGATGTTCATGATGTATGCACAAACATATGTACAAGCAAGTCACACAAAACCCTAGTTTCAGGCTTGCATGAGGTTTCATAGGTAAGTACCCTCTTGAGTGAAGTTGGCTTAAAAACCTGTCCTATAAATAGTAACCGGGTTCTAAGGAGCTCAATATCATTGAATTGTTTTCTATGTTCATTGTTTTGGTTTAGCCACTTAACTAGCGACCAAAATATTCCAAGAAAACAACCCTCAATGAGTTTAGTATCGAGTATCTACCAACTTCGGACTGCACCAAAGCCGGTCATCTCACTACCCCTAATAAAAGGCCAAGATGGTCAAGTAAGGTTCTAGGTCATTAGTGCTTAGTGACATCACTCAGCGGCCCCGTACTCTCCTTGATTGAACTCAAGGGTTACCGGTACTCACAAATATGTCGCACTAATATAGCTATTGCTTCAACCGTGTCGGTATACTCCGCACAGTTTCCACAACGTATTGCTATCTATGAATGTTTCCCAAATCTGGGTGTAGGATTTCAAGCCCAAACAAGAGAACCAAAATGTAAAGCAATCAAAGCAAACAATTAGTCATGCAAAAGGGTGATCTAGGCCCTAAGGTTACTCCACTTTTAAAGTTTCCCCAGTAGAGTCGCCAATTCTGTGATACGGTGGGAGAACTGACTTGAGGATTTGCGTTTGTTTTCGCAAATGTTTCGGTTTAGCAAGAGTCGCCACCGACTATTTATTTTATCCTAAGGAAAGGTTAAAAAGCACAGGAAAAAACCTTTGAGATGTTTTCTTGGGTTCGGGGAGTAGATTATAGAAAGGGAAGGTATTAGCACCCTTTCTATCCATGGTTATCCATGGGCTCTTATTTACTTGCTTAGATCACTTGCCTTTGCTTTTCAATTGTTTGAAATGGTGCTTTCAATTGTTTGAAATGGTGCTTTGTGTGTGATTTTGAAAAAGGTTTTGAAAAGAGGCCATTTGTTGTGGCAACCTTTGTAATGATCCATGTTTGGATGTATACAAAGGTATATTTGTCTTTTGAAAAGTTTTCAATGTTTCGAAAGTTGTTTTGAAAGTTTGTGTTGTGAAGTGTGTTTTGAAAAATGGCAAGGATTTGTTTTGCAAGTTGGTCAAGTAACCAAGAGCTATCTACCCTAAATTTCTCAAAGATCTTTCCTATGTTTTAACCCTTTTAACAGTATTGTTCCACCATTGTATTTGGTGGATAATCTTGTGTTAGGATGTTAACGGGACGGGCGTGGGTCATCGCTTAGACCATGAATGCAATAGTGCCAAGTGTCTTTGGAAATTTTTCCTTTAAGGGACTTGATCATTTTTTAAGCAACTTGAGAAAGCTTCATCGAGGGGCTATGATCATTTGATTTGTTTTTACCAAAGACACTCAACATGCAACATGGCCCATTTTTGAAGGCAACAAGTGGAGGAACCCTAGGGGTGCAAGTGTGCATTGTGTTGTCCATTTTCATGCTTTTTTATCTTTGTATTAGTCAAGCTATTTGTTATTTGATATACATACAAACCCTAAGTCTATCATGGCATAATTTGAAAGCTTTTAAATGCGGAAATTTAAAGTCCTAAATTATTACAACATAATTATGGGGATGGGGATACAAGTGTTTGAATAGGGGGATATTTAGCAAGAAATTAAATCTAAAACTATTACATCCATATTGAATATACAAATATCAAATTGTACAATATTTAAACAAATATAATAAATATGCAAAAATGTATTATGCACAAAAAGATTTTTTATGTATGTGAAAGTATTTTTCATGTGAAATATAAACAAAAATAAAAAGGTCAAATTTTTGAATATTTTGTAGTTTAGGGCAAAACCCTAGTTTTTTAAATAAATAGTATTTATTTATTAATTATATACAATATTTGTTAATTATATACAAAAAATAAAAAAAGAAGTATATTGTAAAAAAAGAGTATTTTTTAGTGTCATATATTAATAAAAATAAAAATGTATTATTTTCATATTTTTATCCTAAGTATTCTAATAAATATATACAAGTATTTATATTATATATTAAATATATTAAATATATACAAGAGTAAAATATTAATTATTTACAAAAAAAAGTATATTTTTAGAAAATGTTTTCAAAAGGTAAACAAAAAATATTAACTGAAAAATATTTATTTTTGTATTATTTTCTAGGGTTTTAAATAAAAAGGTTTTTAATATTTATTTACATATATATGCTAAATAAAACAAATAAATGCCAAATAAATGCAAAAATGGGTGGAAAAATATTTTTAATATTTTTTATATTTGAGCAAAAAATAATAAGTCAGAATCAAAAAGAAAAAATCAAAAATGATCAATATATCACACAATGGACCAAGGGGGTTTAAATTGGAAAAGGGGGTGCAAAAAGCAGGACTGACTCAGGCCCAGCCCCAAGCCAGTCATCTTCAACCTTCAGCAATGTTTGAACATAAAAAACGCGCGCTTCTTGTACAACAGCTAACTCCTGATTCTTTGACTTTTAACAAAAACTCATAACACAAACATTATAGAGCATCAAGAGACGAATTCATACATATAAAACACTTGACCTAACTCTAAGAATCCAGGGAGAATTTCTTCATCCCCAATTTCTGACCTAATTTTTCTTCAATGTTCATGGCCAAAATTCTCACAGCACGCATAATATAAATGAAAAGTAAATACATGGATGGCTTCAGGGCTATGAGTAGAACATGTTTTCTTCACAAACCTAAGCTTAATCATGCCTGGATAGAGAGATAGAAGTTCATGTTTTTACCTGTTTCAGCTTGACTTGAACATAACAATGTAGCAACTTCCAATGGATTTTGAGCTTTTGTACAGCTTGCCTGAAGTCCAAGGATGCTTCTCCAACTCCTAGCTTGCTTTAAAATCAACTGAATCGTGCTATGGAAGTCAACCTGCACAGCTTGAAAATAAAAATGGCAAACGTGGTTATGGGTGTTACAGCTTGGGTTTAATGCTTGGGATAGTTTGTATGGATGATATAAAATGTATTTGAACTAGTCTTAGCCAAAGTGCACGAGTGGAAATGTTTGTGGAAGTCAAGTTGCAGAACTTGCTCTATTTTTGCAGCAAGAGGGTGTTTTTGTGTTTGAGGAGGTTTGAGGGGTGGTTGATTCGTGCCTTAGGCTTGCTTGGATGTATGAAAGATGTTAACAAGGTTTGTGTTTGGCTGTGTTGACAGGAATGAGAGTTGGTATGAGTTTGCCAAGTTTCTTCTAATGTAAGCAAAGAGATGTCAACTTGTGATAGAGGCATGTACCAAGTTCTCAAGCATGCTGCATACTTTGTTCTTGATCAGTGGGATTTGCCTACCAACTCTTGCCTCAAAGATCTGGCTTGTACCTCTTGGATATGGTATTTGACATAAAGTGCATCTTTTCCAAAATGGCAAATTTACTTTTTCCATTTAAAGATTAATTCTTTGTGTAATGACTAAATGCATAAAACAATGCTTGAACACAAAGGTTAGGCATTTAATTATTGAGGTGAAGAGGTTTAGAGGCCTGCAAACTATCACAAACCCTGCTGGCTTGAAAATGCCAATGTTATGAACAAGCTTTGGCCATGAACAAAAGTGAATTTTGCCCAACTTTGCAAATTCGATTCTCCATAACCACAAGGGTGTTTGATGAGTTCTTGGACAATTTGGAAATCTTGGAATGTGTACTACAATCCATCTTTGTAATGAAAATTGAAACTCCAAGTGGAAGCATGTGAAAAATGGCCAAGAAGTTGGACAAAAATCCTGCCTAGAATAGGTCAAAATTTTTCTAAGTTAAAAATGTTTTGCACCCTTGTTCCAAAAATCATAACTTGAGCTAAAAGCTTCCTTTTAGAAAACTTTGTGAATCAAAGTTGTAGATTTTGCAATGGACTACAACTTTCATGTTTTGAGTTTTGTTTGAATCCATTTGCATCTTGGTGAAACAATGGGACAAAGTTAGGAAAAAATAAGGAAATTTCATAACTTAGAAAATTTCTAAGTTATGAAATTTCTTCATTTTAAACCCTAATTTGCAATTTTGGGTTTCTTGATGAACAAGTTTCATAATTTGACATGTCTTGATGAAAAATGAATCTTGGCACTTGATTTTGACCAAAAAGTCAAAGTTTGACTTTTCAGTATATAGTCAAATTTTGATCAGTTGACTGGAAAATTCATCTGTCAATCCTGTGTATTTGAGATATTTTGAACTTGTTGAATGGGTCAAGACAATGCCATTGAGTTCTTGAGTCCATATGTGAGCTTGTTTTGCCATTGGTTAGGTCAAACAGTCAGAAATTGCCTTTGTGTAGTCAAAACCCTAAAAATGACCATTTTACCCTTTTGATGATCTGAAATTTCTTGTGGAATTGTGATCCAAACTTGATCAAATGGTTCATATGAGTTCAAAATGTTGATGCGGGTCAAAAATTATGAAGTTTGACTGTCAATTGGCCACACTTGACTTTTTCCCCAATACAGTTGATTTCTAGGTCAACTGTCCAATTGACTGGGCAAAGATTGGAATCAAGGCTTGAAACTTGGTATGGATAAGCTTGTGAGTCCAATATGAAGCATGAAAGTCACTTTGGGCATTTTAGGTCAAAACATCTTTGTGCAAACTCAAACCCTAATTTGGGTCAACAGTGCAAGGAGGAGTCTTGAGCAGAGCAAACCCTAACTTGATCTTGAGCTCCAAGAGTCTTGTGGTGAGAAAATGTTGATGAAATGAGAGGGAAAATTTTGGGGTACAACACTTGTGTTTATTCAATGGTCATTGGTATTTGATCATCATAGAGTTTTGGACGAATACAATAATTACACTATGTCTCTTATATAATAAACTCGAAAGGGTCATAAAAGAAATAATTAAACGCTAAGTGTATGTTTATATGAAACTTTAATGTGATATTTTCTTTGACATTTTAATTAGTTTAGCGAGTAATATGTTTAATTCGTTATCAACGTACAGTGTTGTGTAGGAGGTGAATATGATGCGCAATATTAGAAGAAAGCCCTCATGGCTCTTTCCTAAGGTAAGTGACCAAATTACTTGTTTCTATCATTTATATATATTTTTACATTCATGTGTGGTTATATTCATATAATTATTATTTAAATTTATAGACGAGAAAACAACCAGAGAGTTATGAGTGTGGGTATTATGTCATGAAACACATGTTAAACATTGTTCATGCCGACATTTTTGATTCATGGGATAAGGTATACAGTATATATGTCATAAAATGTTTACATTATATTATATATAAGTTGGCTATTCAATTACTATATATGTCATGTTAAACACATTTTTGCTCTTTTTTATGTAGTTGTTTAACGATGAAAGACCATTCTCCGTTGACAACTTTATAGAAATTCGTAAAAGATGTCCGTTTATCTACATTGTGCTTAATGATCCTACTGTTTAATTTATAGATATGTTTGATTTATTTTTGAGATTGATGAAGATATAAATAACATATTTTATGTTTGATGTAAATATTACTTTTGGCTTTTGATGCAAATTGAAGGTTGTTTTCTTATGTTCTTTATACATGGTTAACAAAAATACAAGTTGCATTTAATTTTCTGATATGTTAAAATAGATACAGGTTAAAATATAGGAAAATTTCTAAAATCAGAGAACTCCTTTTTTAAAAACATCAAAAAATTTGACAACAGTTATAACAACTAATCGTGGTTGTATGTTGAACGCTAACCAGAATAATATAAATTTCAAAATGTCGCTGCTAAAAATCAAACCTGGGACCTTTAGGTATATCATAATGGTTGAGTTAACTAACCATTACGATATGGCATGCACTTTCCAGTTGTTTACCGTGATTTTTGATAAACAACCGCTGATCCTCCAAAAAGGAAAGTCCTTTTGGTTACTCGCGGGATCGATCAGATTGATCCCAGAACATATGCTAACTTTTATGCTGGTTTGATGTAGAAGTTGATATCTAGGAAGAACTCACGTTTGACCAGGGATATGGTGTTTTTGGTTTTGGAAAGTAAGAAAGTAAGTAGAAGTGCAGGTAAAGATGCAAGAAACGTAAACTTTGCAAAATAAGATCAAAGCAATGTAAAAAGACTTTATTAATAAAAAGTGGTGTTTCCAATGTACATTCTCAGTTATTCTTTCACACACAGCGGGTACTTGAATAATATTGAGTAACTAGCACAATAAGTTGAACACACGGAAAATCGACACAAGCTTCCTATTTTTATACCAAAATTATGTAATTGTCAAGGGGTGGCTTTGCTCTAGGATGAAGACAAGTGTCTTTTGCATGTCCCTCGACCTCTATCTTCCTGCCACGTCGCTTTCCCTTAACTGCTGGCGAACTGCATTTCCCTCCAATCTTCAAATTCAAATATCCTTCGTCTTTGGTGCTGACACGAAGGTTTGTTCTTCTAGTCGAAGGTCATAGGACCTTTCCCGTCGAAGGCTTGATGGTGATGTCTGGTCGAAGACCAATTTGTAACTCAAATATTTTCTCTAAGTTTTTTCCATCCGTCTAAGCATTTTCCAGCTTGGCTTTATTTACTATATTTTTGGTCCATATGGCCAATATATCGGTGTCGAATTCAAGAGCCAACAAATTTCCCCCCAAGAATGCCCGTGTCGATGTCGATAGAAATAGTCATTCTTTGACATTCCTATTCGACACCTGTCTCTTTTGTCCAAAAGACTTAACGTGCGCTTTTCGCCTTCCAACAACTGCCACACTCAGAACCATCATTACTCTTTTCCCAAGACGTCTTTCTAATCAGTCGTTACCATGCTGCCATGATGACCATTACTACTAGAACCTAGGCAAGCATGCCAAACGTTCCCCAGCACATGCATGGTAAGTGCTTTGCTGCTTGCCACGTGCCCCACTACGTCCATAACATTAAATGGCCTTGACGAGACACACTTCTCTATGGACACTATAAATAGCCTTAAGCCCCCTCTTTTGGAACTTTCATAACACTTAGCATTTTTAATCCCCTCTGCAGAAAAACACCTTACACCGTCATCTCCGTTCCTTACTAACTCATAACAATGGCTTTCCTCTCCAATGCTCCAAACAACCCCAAGCCTAAGAATGTCTCTGACGTACAGCGTCAACCAGAGATCTTCCCCACAAGCTCTTCTTCTGCTTCGATTGAGGAGCCAAGGTTCGTCTCCGAACCCATGACTAAAGAAAGGAGTGAGGCGTACAACTCCCAGCTCCTCATCCCTATCAGGTATTCCGAGGATATATATGCCATGTTTGGCCCTTTGTCTGCATGCATCGAGAATCCTACAAAAAATCGTGCTTTCTTCCCCACTCACCCTAGGCTTAAGCCCATAGGCTGTGCGAAGAAACCCAGGAACAATCCTGAGGATGCGACTCCATCTAACCAGCAACACGCTCAGACAAAGGAGGACATTAACCTTCAGTTCATGAACAAAGGGAACAGGATCTTTCGATCATGCCCTAGTCTCTCTTCAGAATATTCAGACTGGCTGAATAAAATGGAGAAGTTATAAACCCCAGTTTGGAAAGAAATGGGGATTTATGACTTGGTGATGCTGTCGAAGACAGGTGTTGTACCCCAAAATTTTCCCTCTCATTTCATCAACATTTCTCATCACAAGACTTTTGGAACTCAAGATCAAGCTAGGGTTTGTTCTGCTCAAGACACCTCCTTGCACTATTGACCTAAATTAGGGTTTGAGTTTGCACAGGGATGTTTTGACCCATAATTCCAAAAGTTACTTTCATACTTCATGTTGTATTCACAAGTTTGTCCATACCAAGTTTCAAGCCTTGATTCAAATTTTTGCCCAATCAATTGGACAATTGACATAAAAATCAGCTGTATTGGGGAAAAAGTCAAATGTGGCCAATTGACAGTCAAACCTCATGAAATTTGACTCACATCAACATTATGAACTCATATGAACTATTTGATCAAGTTTGGATCACAATTCCACAAGAAATTTGATCAGATCACCCCAAAAGGGCAAAATGGTCATTTTTAGGGTTTTGACTGTACAAAGGCAATTTTTGACTGTTTGACCTAGACAATGGAAAATCAAGCTCAACCATGGACTCAAGGACTCAATTACATTGTCTTGACCCATTCAACAAGTTCAAAAGATCTCAAATGCATAGGATTGACAGATGAATTTTCCAGTCAACTGCTCAAAATTCAACTGTATACTGAAAAGTCAAACTTTGGCTTTTTGGTCAAAATCAAGTGCCAAGAGTCATTTTTCATCAAGACATGTCAAATTATGAAACTTGTTCATCAAGAAACCCAAAAATGCAAATAAGGGTTTATAATGGAAAAATTTCATAACTTAGAAATTTTCTAAGTTATAAAAGTTTCTTATTTTTTCCTAACTTTGTCCCATTTTTCACCAAGATGCAAATGGATTCAAACAAAACTTGCAACATGAAAGTTGTAGTCCATCACAAATTCTACAACTTTTATTCACAAAGTTTTCTTAAAAGAAGCTTGGATCTCAAGTTATGAATTTTGGAACAAGGGTACCTAAAACTATTAACTTAGAGAAATTTTGCCCTAGTTTAGGCAGGATTTTGACCCATCTTCTTGGCCATTTTTCACATAGTTCCACATGGAGTTTCAAGTTTAATTTCAAAGATGGATTATAGTAAATGTTGAAAGCTTTCCAAATTGTCCAAGAACTCCTCAAACACCTTTGTGGTTAGGGAGAATCGAATGCTTGAAGTTGGCAAAAACTCACTTTGTATCCATGGCCAATACATGTTCATACAACTTGCATTTTTAAACCAGCATGCTTTGTACTAGCTTGCAGGCCTCTAAACCATTTTACACTCCTTAATTGAATGCAAATCCACTGAGCTAATGCATTATCTTGGCCATTTGGGCATTGTACACAAACTAAGCCTTAATTGGAAAAAGGTACATTTCCATTCTTGAAAAGTTATACTTTATGTCAAACCATGATCTTTGAAGCATGGGGCCATATCTCTAAAGCCAAATAAAATCCACAAATTGCAAGTATAAAGGGAAAAGTATGCAGTATACAAGATAGAGGATATTGGCCTGTAATCACCAAGTTACATATTCTTGCTTCACAAAGAAGAAATTTTGTCCAAATCCTCCCAACTCAAAAACCAGCCATAGTCAGCTTACACAAACATTGCAAACAAGTTTCATACACCCTAACAAGCAAGAAAAACGAGCCCCTGACCCCTAAAACCTCCTTGTACACAAAATCTCCATTTTTCTGCAAAACGGGGCAAGCCCTGCAGAATCACCTCCATCTCCACTTTGCCTCGTGCGTTTTGCCTCAAACTTGTTCCAATATCTTCCATTCAACTCACCTGAACTATTCCAGACCTCCATTGCCAACTGTAACTCAATTAACACACATTGCCATTTTTGTTTGGAAGCTTTGCAGGTTGAGTTCTGTAGCACGATTCAGGCTACTTCAAAACAAACTAAGCATTGGGAATGCTTCAGTGGACATCGGGCAAGCTCAAAAGAACCTTAAGCACCCTTGGAAGTTGTTGCATTGTCCAGCCTGAGCTCAACTGAAACAGGTATTTCATGAACTTCTATCTCTCTATTTAGGAATAATTAGACTTAGGTTTGTGAATGAAAGATGTTGTATTCATAGCCCTGAAACCATACATGTGCTTAGTTTTCATTTATATTAATCGTGCTATGAGAATTTCATCCATGAACTTTCTGAAAAAACTAGGTTAAGAATTAGGGCCAGAGAAATTCTCTCTGGTCTTTGAGAGTTAGCTTAAGTTTTTTATATGGTTAGATTCGTTGTTTGATGCTCTACAAGTTTCATGTTATGAGTTTTATCAAAAAAGCACAGAATCAGGAGATAGCATGTTGTACATAGAACGTGCACGTTTCTGTCTAGAGGAAGAAGATGAAGTTGGTTTTGGGCTGGGCCTGGACAGGCTTGCTTTTGGCACCCCCCCTCTTTTCTTTTTGCACCCCCTGGCCCATTTCTTGTATATTTGTCATTTTTGCATTTTTTATTTTATTTCTGACTTTGATATTTTATTTTCAAACATGAAAAATGATCCAAAAATATTTTTATATTTTTTTACATTTATTTGGCATTTGTTTTTATTTTTACTAGTATAAAAATGTTTATATGTTTTTATATCATTTTGTTTAAATTAAAAAAATAATACAAATATTACTTTTATTTTCATTTACTATTTTTATACACATTTGAAAATATTTTCTTGAAATATATACATTTTGTAAATAATTTATTTTATTTTTATACACACTTAATATATATATACATATATACTATATTTTATTAAATAACTAGAACAAAAAACACAAAAATAATACATTTTTATTTTTATTAATATTTTATACTAAAAATACCTTTTTTTAACATACTTTTATTTTTGTACAAATTGATGCATTATTGTATATAAATAACAAATAATACTATTTATTTAAGAAGTTAGGGTTTTTGCCCTAAAAAACAAAAATAATTGAAATTGACTTTTTATTTTATTTACATTTCACATTAAAAATATTTTTTTACATACATAAATTTTTTTTTTGCATAATACATTTTATTTAATATTTATTTATTGTATTTATTTAAATATTGTACATTTAATTGTTATGCCTTATACATTCAATTTGGTTGTAATAATTTAGAATTTAATTTCTTGTCAAAATAATCCCCTATTCAAATTTGTACCCCCCCTCCCTATATCATGTTGTAATAGTGTAGAATTTAAATTCTCGCACCTTTAAATGCTTTCAATTATACCATGATTAGACTTAGGGTTTGTATGAAAAATTAAATTAACAAATAGTTTGACCTAATCAAAGACAAAAATGCATGAAAATCAAACACAATGCACACTTGCACCCCTAGGGTTACAATCCACTTGTTGCCTTCAAAAATGGCCATGGTATGCATGTCAAGTAATTTGGCAAAACAAAAACAAAACAAAGATCATAGTCCCTCGATGACGCTATCCGAGTTGCCTAAACAAAATGATTAAGTCCCTCAAGAAAATTGCCAAAAATACTTGACACAGTTGCTATCATGGTCTATACGATGACCTGCGCCTGTCCCGTTCAACATCCTAACACAAGGTTGTTCACCAAATACAATGGTGAAGCAACACTGTTAAAAGGGTTAAAAACATAAGAAAGATCTTTGAGTAAAATAGGGTAGACAACTCTTAGTTACTTGATCAAACTTGCAAAAAACATCCTTGATATCTTCAAAACACAACTTCAAAACAATTTCAAAACAACTTTCAAAACATTGGAATATCTTTTCAAAAGGACACACACCTTTGTATATATTCAAACAAGAATCATTACAAAGGTTTCCTAGACAAGGCATCTTTTTCAAAACATTTTCAAAACCACACACACAAAGCACCATTTCAAACAATTGAAAAGCAAAGGCAAGTGATCTAAGCAAGTAACTAAGAGTCCATGGATAACCATGGATAGAAAGGGTGCTAATACCTTCACTTTCTATAATCTACTCCCCGAACCCAAGAAAACATCTCAAAGGTCTTTCATGTGCTTTTTGACCTTTCCTTAGGATAAAATAAAAAGTCGGTGGCGACTCTTGCTAAACCGAAACATTTGCGAACACAAATGCAAAATCCCAAGTCAGTTCTCCCACCGTATCACAACAGGTTTGTCTTACTTCCCTCTTATGTTAGTGTCCTTGTTGTACTTCTAGGATAGCGCCCACTTCACGTTTCATCTTCCTTGTGGAATGGTGACCCCGACCCTCTTCGACATAGCAGCGATTACCGGTCTTCGACCGACTGGCAATTACTTCGACCCAGTAGATTTATCTGAGGATGACATTGGGTTTTCAGCTTCAAATCCCACATACACCACATTCATCAACCATTTTCATGATAAATCTTACAGCACTATGTCGAAGGTGGAACATATAGCTTTCTTGGCTATGTTGCTATCTCGCTTCGTCTTCTGTACCAAGTCACTTCAAGTGACTAAGAATATGCTCACGCTTGCAACAAAGCTTCATCATGGCTACCCTCTCTGCTTGGCTGAATTGATTCTGACCAATCAATATGAGTCCATCAGCAATGGTGTGACTCAACTCAAAGTCATAGGAGACAGGGCAAGCTTGCTCCTTTCTGGCCCCTTTTGGCTTCTTTAACTCTGGCTCAATGCCACCTTCGAATCTTTTCTTCCTCAAAATAATAAGATAAATGAAGAGGCCCCAGAAATTATGAACAGGAGGGTCGAAGGTACCAGGCTCGCTTTCTTGACTCCGACTGACGAGGGTCAGCAATTTCAAAAGGCTTTCACCAGCTTTGTGATGATGTTTTTAGAGTGCCAAAATTTTGTTTCGACCATGGCTCCCTTCACCAGTAGAAAAGTTGGCCCAAAATGGTTTACTCGACCATTTCCTTCGGCTGATGAGGAGGACTTAGAGGACAAATATGTGGCCATTTGGGAGTCGTTTCTTCAACCTAGAATCATGCCACTGAGATTCAAGAGTTCAAAGAATCAATTAAGCTTGATTGCTTACCAACCGAATCTTGTCTCTCGATAATTCGGTATCGTCCAGTCACTTCCATCTCCCATCTACTCTCGAGAGAAGCTGCTATTATTTTATAACACAGATTGCTCAGAGGATGCTGCTATCAAGCATATTGGTAGGTACGTTAGTCAGACCGTACTAACTCTATTCGACTTTAATTTCAATTTTATGTGTTCGCCCAATTTTGAGGGGTGGTGGAGGCAATATTATAATGAGGAATTCTTCGACGAGAAGAATTTCTCCCACCACCTCGTCGAATAATTTTGCCCACCACCTTCGCGAGGCGTTCAAACTGATCCTTGACAAGATCAAGAAAGGTAATATTTTCTTTCTTTTTCTTTCTTTGTCTTAGATTCAATCATTCGACGTCCAACTTATATTTGTTTCTTGTATAGCTATCAAGAGGACCAACACAAAAAAGGCTGCTGAAAGCATCAAAGGGGGAGACCCTTCTATGAACCCTTCACCAAAGGTATTCACTTTCTGCTATACCTTTCTCCTTTACTATTTTCTGGTATAGATGCTGATTTCTTCGACTCTTATCTTTCTGGGTGTTCAGAAAACCACTCCCAAGAAACTGAAGGTTAAGGAGATTGAAATCTCTAGTGATGAAGAAGAGGAGTCTCCTCTTGTTCCTCTGAAGAGACAAAAATTAAACAAACCAGCTCCCACACCTGAGCCTCGTCCCAAGACAATGTGATACGGTGGCCACAACCGAGACTGTTTTTTAGGAATGCTGGTTTGGGTTTTGCGTTTGTGTTTGCAACATGTCGCGGTAAGCAAGAGTCGCCACCGTCTTTTATTTTATCCAACAAGGAAAGGAAAAAAGCACAGAAAAATTCCTTTTTCGAGATATTTCTGAGTACGGGGGGTAGATTATAGAAAGGGAAGGTATTAGCACCCTTTCTATCCGTAATTATCTACGGGCTCTTAGGTACTTGCTCATCATTTTTAAAATTGTTTTCTTTGTGTTTGCGTGCTTTGAAAAGTTTTTGTTTTGACTTCGATTTAACTCTTACTTCTGTCTTCAAGAGTGTAATGAAGTGTTTTGAAAATTTTGTTTGTAAAGGAGTGTAAGTGTGAAAAAAGTTTATTTTGTTTGAGCGAGTACTTAAGAACTAATCTACCTACTCGAAAAAAGAATCGTTCTATGTTCGTTTCCTTTAGACAGCGCTATCCCACTATTAGTGAGTAGGTAGCACCGTCGTTGGAGTTTTAAGGGTCAATTCGAAAGGGACGTAAGGTCACTAAAGCAATGTTAGGACGTCTTAGTGATAACCCTAATATCTTAGATCAATTTAACCGAGGCAACAATATCCGAGGCAACAATATCCGAGGCAACCATTCCGAGGCAACTTTGATCTTTGGACAAAAGGACGACCACTAAAGCATCCTATACTCAATGACCGTTTATCGAAGGCAACCAAGTGGGAGTGTACCCTAGGGGTGCGCATGTGCGAGTGATTCAATTTCAGATTATTATCTTTGCACATTTTAGGGTTATCTAACTGTTTTAAAGTTTTACATACATTCTTGTCATGCATCCTAATGCCATACATCTAACAGTTAAATATTTGCAGAATTTAAAATGCGGAAATTAAACTACGCTATTACAAGGCTTCGGGTATTTACATAGCCAAAAACAAACCCTTGAAAAGTAAATCGGTAAATGAAAATAAAGTCCTAATTTAAACTATTACAACCTTGTGAGCATTTACAATAATAAGGTGAAAATAATAAATAAAAAGCGCACGATGAAAATTAGAACGAATGCGAACTAGGGTTTTGACCCTTCTATCCTAATTAAAAGAGAAATTTTTTTTGTTGTTTTTAATAAAAGAATTAAATTTTCTAAACTAAATACAAAAATTAATTAGTTAATTAATTAATTAATGAAAAAAATGACTCGGCTACTTTTGTGTTTTTGTTATTTTAAGAAAAATAAAATAAAATATAATTAAGTTAGTAATAAAACCTATTGGTTCTAATTATTTTTAATTATGTACAAAAAGGATCATAGTTATCTAAAATTAATAACCTAATTAAATAAATTAATTTAAAAAATAAAATCTAAACCTAATTTTTGAAAAGCATTATTTTTATGTTTTTTTGATAAAAGAAAATAATTAATTGGTTAGTAAAATAAAAATAAAAAAATTAAGTGAAATAAAATATAAAAGAATAAAGAAAAGAATTTTGGGCCTGCAATAGCAATTCTGAAGGGGGTGTGAATAGCAAGCTTGGCCCCAAAAGATGGAGGTCCGTTTGACTTTTTGGATCCAATGTTGCACGCTGACTGTGGCCTATGGTGCTCCTCCGGATGATGGCCATCAGATTTGGCCATCTGGCCACTTGGCAGATTGGATGGTGAGAGTGCATGATGGTCTTTGGTCCTTGGTGCATGTTAGATTGCCTGAAAGGAAAAAATATGAAGCAATTGGGGGACCTGGGATTCAAACCCAGGTCCTGAAGCATTTTGCCTTCGCCTTGTAACCAACTGCGCTGTTTGCTTTTGTTGTCAAATAATACAAAACAATTATTATATTATAAACAAGCATAATATGAAAAACTCGCGCAGAAATTTGAACAAGCCAATGGTTATTTGTCAGCTGGTCATCTTCCTCCTTGGATCTGTTGGTAAAAGTTCCAAACTTTTACCTACGGACGTTTGTCTGTAGCTACAAGTCCTGCAAATCTTAAAACTCAACACAAGCATGAAAAATAAAAATGAAGGCCATGGACATCTTCATCTTGATCTGCTGAATTCATTGGTAGCCCTTTCATGGCCCAATTTTGCCTGTAAACAAAACTCCTAAATCGAACCATAAAACCCTAGCTATGGTGAAATCCAATACAAGCCATGAAAATGCAATCAAATGTTACAGGAAGCTTGGAAACATGATGGTGATCAAGAATATACAAATTATTTTATGCTACAAGTGCAAGAATGATGCTATTCGATTTCAAAAAAAGAAGTTATGTCGTGGGTGACTTACAGCGCGATATAAGGCCTGGAAACGCTTGTTCTGGGTTGCTTTTGCTTGCCTACACTCACCAGAATCGATTGGAATCGTCCAAGGGTCTTGAATTGGCCTCTAAGTACAAATTCGATTCACCACTTTTTCTTGATTTTTCCAAGTTTTTGTTTCTGGTTCATGCGCCCTTTTTTCCCTAGTTTTTGGTCTGCACACACTCTATATGTATTGTGGAATGAATTAGGGTTGAAATTCTGGCCTCAATCTTCCTCCATCAATGTCCTTGATATTGATTTGATTCACCTTAAAATCTTTCCAAAAATGGCCTAATTCAATTTTTTGTGCACCCCATGCCTTTACACGAATTTGATTTGATTTCTTCATAAAGACTTGCTATATTTGATTCAATCAAGTGCCAATCTATTTTCATACGTTACTGCCAGTCTGTTATGAGTTGTTTGGGCCTCCAACATGACGAGAATCGAAATCTGACCTGCCCTTGAAAATCCAACACCCTTCTAATTTGCTCTCTTCGGTGGCCTCAAAGTCCCAATTCGAATTACTCCAGCTTCGATTGCATAGCCCCCTTCGATTGAACCTTCCTCTGCTTCGATTGCTTGATTCGAAATGAATCACCCATGTCGAATCAACTTTTGTGGGGTTGGGAGTAAACAAGGCAATAATCTGGCCTGGATAGGTTAGGATATGTGTTTTTTCTTAGTCATGCCAGCCCATTTCATTCCTTATTTGATTGAGAGAAGATTCTTTCGATTGTGAGATTTTTGGCTTATTTTGGAACAAATACCCGTCCTTCCTTCCTTCGAATCTGCCTTCCTTGCCAGCCTTAAACTCCAATTCGAGCCAATCAAGACTTTCCTTATTAGAACCTTGTTCTCCTTAATGGTTCTGAGTCGAATTGTGTCAGCTTTAATACTAGGGCTCCTTCGATTGGACCACCCTTTGCTTCTATTTCCTGTCCTTTTGAAGAGAATTTCCTGGTCGAATCAACTCTTTGTGGAATTATGAATAAACAAAGCAAGAATTTGGCCTGGACATATTTTTCGAGTGCCCTCTTGATGGCCTCTTTCGAATGGCCTGAAGGAATTCTTCGAATGGCCTGAAGGAATTCTTCGAAGGGCCCTTGTCCAAATACCAATCGAAGGACTTTGACACAATACTAAATCGAAGGATCCCTTGCCATGCCAATCGAAAGGCTTGGACACAATGCCCATTGAAAGGCTTGTCATGAGGCCAATCGAAAGGCCTTTTGCAGATGTCAATCGAAGGATGCTATGTAGATGTCAATCGAAAATTATTTTGGAGATGCCAATCGAAATGCATTTTGGAGATGCCAATCGAAAGGCACTTTGGAGATGCCAATCGAAGGGCATTTTGTAGGTGCCAATCGAAGGATACTTAACCATCAATTGAAAAATTTCCTTGTCTTTAGGCAAAGGTTTATAACCACCTATGCAAGAGAAAAATCTTAAAAAAACATGAGGGAAAATTTTGGGGTACAACAGCTGCCCCTGTTCAATCTTCTTAAATCTGAGGATGTCGATTGACTTTCGTGCCTTTCGTGATCCGAAGGTGGAAGATGATTGAACACTAGAGTTCCCATAAATTTTCACTCGCATGAAGTGGTATCCATCTTGTGATGTCGGGAATGGGCTTACAAATGCCATTTGGAAATTGCTGATGAGGGGATGGGCTTAAAGATGCCATCCGAAGGAGTGTCGATCGCATAAGAGATTCCTTAGCGAGAGTTTGTATGCATGTTTGTTGAGGAAGATTCCGTTGGGGAATACTGATCTCTGTCTTGAGATAAATAGAATTTTATGAGCTTCGGTCGTCCATTATTCTACTGGTGAATCGTCTTCGTTTCTTGAGAAAAGTTGAATTTTAGGAGCTTCGGTCGTCCGTTATTCTACTGAGGAACCGTCTCTGTTGAAGAGGTGAGAATGAACTAATATCTGGTCGTAATCCAGGCTTCATAGTGATAAGACCGACTGCTATTTGGTCACGATCCAGGCTTTACAGTGACTTACTGGGGAGATGAGATTAAACCTGCTATCCGGTTGTAATCCAGGCTTCGCAATTTCTCGATTCTTATTTGGTCGTAATCCAGGCTTCAAAAAGAATTAAGTTATTATCCGGTCGCATCTCGGCTTCAACTTGAATTTAGGGCACACTAATATCTGGTCGATTCCGGGCTTCTTAGTAATTGTCCAGGTAAAATTGCTATTTGGTCGAAATCCAAGCTTCACAGTGTACCTCACCGTTATCTGGTCGAAATCCAGGCTTCACAGTGTCTGGTACCATTATCTGGTCGAAATCCAGGCTTCATGGTCTTGTATTGCTATCTGGTCAAAACCCAGGTTTCACAATACCTTACTTCCTATCTAGTCGAAATCCAGGCTTTAGAAGAAAATCAAATGGTTATCCGGTCGCATCTGGGCTTCCCTTTGACTGTTGGGCCTACTAATATCTGGTCGAATCCGGGCTTCAAAGTAATTGGCTGAGTAAACTGCTATTTGGTTGAAATCCAAGCTTCATAGTGTACCTCACCATTATCTGGTCGAAACCCAGGCTTCACGATATAATATACCATTATATGGTCGAATCCAGGCTTCATGGTCTTGCTGAGCTGATATCCAATTGTAATCCGAGATTCACGGCTTGCTGGGGTTTAAACTATTATCCGGTCGAATCCAGGCTTCATAGCTTAATGATAAACCACTTATCTGGTCGAATCCAGGCTTCGCGGTGTTTGATACTGTTATCCGGTCGAACCCGGGCTTCACAATATGTTGTAGAAATCCAGGTACTATCCGGTCAGATCCGGGCTTTGAACCTTGCGAGAATTTGATTGTATCTTTCCTGAAAGGTAAAGGTTAGTTGTATGTAATGCATGATATGTATCAGGCAATGATGTTCTCAAAATAAATGAGATTGTGTTGTATGATGCTTATGCATATGTCATGATGTATGGATATGTAATGTTTTCATGATATCCGCTAGCTGGGGAAAATAAATCCCGGATTACTGCCGGAGAAAAGAGTTGAATTCTTCGTTTCCGCTGGGGATAGTGAATGAAGATGATTGTGAGAATAAACCTGTAGGAGAGGATAACTCTGTTGGGGAATAAACTGATGGGGACATGACTCTGCGGGGAGTACATACTTTGTTAGAAGATCTGTTGATTTGGAGAAACAACCTCGGCTGGGGATGAATTATCAGTGTTGGTGATAATGAACCATGTTGGGGATTGAGTTTCTATTTGTGAAAGGAATGAACTCCCCTGGGGATGATTTTCCAGTTGCAACTTCACTGGGGATAATCTTTTAGACTCTACTGGGGACAATCCTCCGGACTCTACTGGGGATAATTCTCCAAACTCCACTGGGGATAATTTTTCTAGTGCTGATGATAGATAAACTCTGCTTAGGGAGGATATTGTTGATTCATTCGCGGTTATGAGCCTCAGCTGGGGAGAATTAACACCACTGTCTTTTCCTTACTCTGCGGGGAGTGAATGTACCTTCAATCGTTTCCTCTAACTAGGTTTATCCCTATACCTGGTGGACAGAACAACTGTACAGTTTGGACATTTCTTGTTTTCCCCTGTTTCTGATATTACAAGTAATCGTATTTTGTTTCGCATGTAAATATTTATGAGCAACAATTATTGTCAAATGCATATATCAAAAATGAACATTGGATGTTCTTGCAAAACAAAACAGAAAAAGGAAAACAATTTGAAATTTCTTTGTGAAAATGAATTGTATTGATTTTGAAGTCGGCCTGTAAATAGGCGTCTTTGTACAAGAGGTTGACGTCCTAGTAAGAGAATGCCACCAAACAATAGAGTTTATATAATTTGTGTAAACAAAGAAAAACAGCCATGTAAACAATCCCACTTGGTTCCAACTCTGCTATTGCCTTTATATCCTCGAGCATCTCATCACTTTGCTACTTGGTTGAAGGTAGATCAGATTGTTTGGCGTCGTTCGAGCCTGATAGTTGATACCGAAGTCTGGTTACAAGGTGATCCAATGAGACATAGTGTTACGCTTTAATCCCTAATTTTTGCCTGGACCGCCCTTTCGGGTTTTCAGTCCACTGGGATACCCTTTTTTGCCCAAGCCGCCTTTTCAGGTTTTCGACTTGTCGGGTGTACATTTTTTTTTCATTTTCATCCCTTATTTTTGCCCGAACCCTTTTGGTTCGCCGGGAAGCCCTTATTTTTGCCTAGGCCAGTCGACCTAGCGGGTCTTTGATTATGTGTAGTATCTTTTCACTATGTCTGCATTGACGGGGTGAGGAAGGTCATCACCATCCATGGTGGTTAGAATCATGGCTTCTCCTGAGAAAATGTTCTTAACCACAAATGGCCCTTAGTACGTAGGGGTCTATTTGCCCCTGGGATCACCTTGCGGTAGTATGATGCGCTTGATCACCAGATCCCCAACTTGATACTCTTGTCGTCTGACTTTCTTTTTAAATGCCTTGGTCATCCGTTTTTGATACGCCTGACCATGACAAATAGCAGCAAGTCTCTTTTCTTCGATTAAGTTCAGCTGATCAAGTCAGGTCTGGATCCATCCGTCTTCGCTCAAACCTGCATCTTTCATAATCCGAAGAGAGGGTATCTGAACTTCAAAGGGCAAGACGACCTCCATGCCATATACCAAGGAATAAGGTGTTTCCCCTGTTGACGTTCGCGCTGAGGTGCGGTACCCATGAAGAGCGAATGCTAACATCTCGTGCCAATCTTTGTATGTCACCGTCATCTTCTGCACAATCTTCTTGATGTTCTTATTAGCCGCTTCAACATCCCCATTCATCTTCGGCCGGTAGGGAGAAGAGTTGTGATGTTGTATCTTGAACTGCTTGCAGAGCTCGGTGATCATTGTATTATTGAGATTTGTACCGTTGTCCATAATGATCCTCTCTGGTACACCATATCGACAGACCAGATTGTGCCGAATAAACCGTGCCATGACGTTCTTGGTTACTGTAGCAAAGGAAGCTGCCTCAACCCACTTCGTAAAGTAATCAATTGCTACCAGGATGAAACGATTCCCATTAGACGCAGTAGGTCTGATCTCGCCGATCATATCGATGCCCCACATTGCAAAGGGCCACGGAGATGTTAAAACATTCAGAGGTACTGGAGGTATGTGCACCTTATCAGCATAGACTTGGCACTTATGACAGGTTCGAGAATGCTGATAATAGTCGGCTTCCATGGTAGACCAATAATATCCTGCCCGTAGGATTTTCTTTGCCATGGTGTATCCACTGGAATGAGTTCCGAAAGTACCTTCATGTAACTCTACCATGATCTTTTCTGCCTCGCTCTTATCCATACACCGCAGTAAGGTTAAATCATGGTTACGCTTGTAAAGTATGTCATTACTGATGAAGAACTTCGCCGCAAACCTCCTCAGAAACTTCTTATGATTAACAGATGCGCCCTCGGGGTACTCTTGAGCCTCAAAATACCTCTTTACCTCGTGAAACCAGGGCTTATCTGCCACCTCTTCAGTCTCAATGTCACAGCAATGTGCGGGTTCGTCCAACCTCTCAATGGTAATCTAGGGAGCCTCATTGTCCCACCTGACCTTGAACATAGGAGACATCGTAGCTAGCGCGTCCACTAACTGATTCTCCTCTCTTGGGAAGTGTTCAAAGGTTATCTCTTCGAAGTGTGGAAGCAACGTGAATACATACTCTTTGTAAGGAATAAGATTTGGGTGTTTCGTATCCCACTCTCCTTTGATCTAACTGATCACGAGAGCGGAATCTCTGAATACCCTCAAGAACTTAATCCTTAGGTCAATAGATGCTCGAAGGCCCATGATGCACGCTTCATATTTCGCCATGTTGTTGGTACAGTTAAAATATAGTCGGCCGGTGAATGGAGTATGACAGCCTTCAGGAGATATGATCACGGCGCCAATGCCCTTACGCAAAGAGTTTGAAGGTCCATCAAAATACATAGACCATCGGGATCCTTCCTCATGTCCTTCATCCGGTCCAGGTGTTTCACAGTCAGTTATCAACATGATGCTCTCATCCGGAAACTCGAAATGCATAGACTGGTAATCATCCACTGCCTGATGTGCCAAATGATCTGCCAACACACTTCCCTTGATTTCTTTTTGGGTCGTGTATTGGATGTCATACTCAGTCAAGATCATTTTCCATCTTGCTATTCTTTCGAACAAGGAAGACTTCTCGAAGATATACTTTATTAGATCCATCTTTGATATCAATAGAGTAGTGTGAGTCAGCATATACTGTCTCAGCTGGAGAGCATCCCATGCCAAAGTGCAGCAAGTTTTCTCAAGCAGTGAGTATCGGGTCTCACAGTCGGTAAACTTTTTGCTAAGGTAGTAAATAGCATGCTCTTTTTGGCCAGACTCATCATACTTCCCCAGCACGCACCCCGTTGAATTGTCGAGTACTGTCAAGTATAAGATCAAAGGTCTTCCTTCAACTGGAGGCATCATAATAGGTGGCTCTTAGAGATATTCCTTGATCCTTTCGAAAGCGGCCTGATATTCATCGTTCCATCTTACCACTTGATCTTTCTTCAGTAACTTGAAGATTTACTCACAAGTAGCGGTCAGGTGCGAAATGAATCGGGAAATGTAGTTCAATCGTCCCAAAAAGCCTCTAACTTCCTTTTCTATTCGGGGAGCCGGTATCTCCTGTATAGCCTTCACCTTTGCAAGATCCACTTGAATACCTTTATCACTAACGACGAAACCCAGCAGCTTACCAGACCTTACCCCGAAGGTGCACTTGTTCGGGTTTAACCTTAGCTTATACAACTTCAACCTGTCAAATAACTTCTGAAGATGGTCAAGATGTACCTCTTCAGTCTGGGACCTTGCAATCATGTCGTCCACGTACACCTCAATCTCATGATGAATCATGTCGTGGAACAAAGCGACCATGGTGCGCTGATACATTTCCCCAGCATTCTTCAATCTGAAAGGCATGACTTTGTAGCAAAAGGTACCCCACTGTGTAAGAACATTGTCTTCTCCATACCCTCGGGAGCCATCTTAATCTGATTGTACCCAGAAAAACCATCCATAAAGGAGAAGACCTTATGTGATCGGTGGATCTGGAACTGACTGTTTAACGCTGGTTCGCGAAATGTCGCGGAAGGAAGAGTTGCCACCGTCTTTTATTTTCTCCAACATGGAAAGGACAAAAGCACGGAAAAATTCCTTATTGAGATTAGCTCTCGGTTCGGGAGGTAGATTTATAGAAAGGGAAGGTGTTAGCACCCTTTCTATCCATGGTAATCCATGGGCTCTTAGATACTTGCTCATTTGTGTTTTCAAAAGTGTTTGCTTTTCAGAGTGAGTGGGTTTGAAAAAGTTTCGTTTAAAATTTCAGTTCGACTCTTGTATCAGTCCTCAAGGGTGTTTGAAAAGTTGTTTTTGAAAGCTTTTTGCAAAGTGTCGGTGTGAAAAGAAGTTTTTGATTTGTTTTGAATTAGAGCAAGTATCTACGAATCATCCACCTACCCTAAGGAATTAGTCTGTGTAAATGTCCTTAAGGTAGTGCCATCCCACCATTGAGAGGTAGGTAGCACCACCGTTGGAGGTGTTCGGGTAAATTCGAGGGTTCGGGACATTGTGGTCACCAGAGCAATAGGAAGACACCTTAGAAGCTACCCTCATGCCATGTTCATGGACATGAGGACTTACTAAAACATCCTCTACTCGACGACCACTTTTCGAGGGGCAAGGCAACAATGAGGCGTACCCTAGGGGTGGTGTGTGAATTGTGTGTCACTTTCAATTATTTTTATCTTGTCATACATTTGTGATCTACGCTTCGTTTTTAGTTTTGGCATTCATTCTTTCATGCAAGTTATTAACAGTTAAAAGATGCGAGAAGATAAAAGTCCTACGCTATTACAAAGGCGCGGGTCTACATCGCCAAATAAATCCAAGACCCGATTTGAAATAAAAATGCGGAAAGATAAATATCCTAATTAATCTATTACAAGGCTTTGGGATAAATACATTACATTCACAAAAGAAATAACAATAAAAGTGCGAGAAGGAACTATAATCAAATGCGAGGGCGTTGGACCCTTTGAAGAAGTTAAATTAAAATTATTAGTGAATTAATGATTAAAAAAAAAGAAGAACTTATTTTTTTATGTTTTTTTGTATTTATGAAATTAAGGAAAATTAAAATGGAATTAAAAGTTAATTAAAGCCCTAGTTCTAAATTGTTTTTAATTTATTAAAAAAAATATTTTAGTTTGACCTAATTTACATGAATTATTTACATGGCATATTTATTTACAAAAAATAATTAACAATTAAATATGGTGAAAAGGAAAAAAGAATAAAAGTACAAAAACCCTAATTTCTACATTTTTTTAGTTTATTTAAAAATATTAAAATTAAACCTAAAATTAAAACTAAATTAATTATTACATTTATTCACAAAATAATATTAATTAATATTAACAAAGCATATTTTTTATTGTTTTATGATTTTCTGTTTTTTTTTTATATTTTATGAAAATTAATTTTGATGAATTAACTAAAATAAATAAAAACAAATAAATAGAAAAAATGAAAAGAAAGAAAATAATATGCAAACCAATGGGGGGTGTTGACCCCAGTTTTGGAGGTATGATCAGCAATCAGGCCCAATGAATTCAAGCCCTTGGTTGACTTTTCAAGGACGCGTGTGGATCTGCTGACCAAGGTGCATGGTGGAGATCCTGTGTTGGCCCTTGGATTCATCTCCTGAGACATGTGGCGTGCCCAGAGATAGAGTTGTATGGTGGTCCCTGAAAGGTACGCTACATGGAAATATGGAAAGCAAAATAGTATTGAGAAGGGAAGGGACCTGGGAATCGAACCCAGGTCCCAGTACCTATTGTCCACGTCGCCCACCAACTGAACTAGCGCGTTTGGTTGTATTGGAATTGGCCAGCGAACAACATAACATGACACAACGCTTAGTGATGTCCATCACGTGAAAATTCAAATATGCCTATGATCAGTGGACACGTCCTCAATCTTCTTCATGTTTCCTGTAAATAAAAAGAGATAGCGGGGGTTTTAAACCCCCACTAAATGTACCCTGCGAAAAATAGCGATTAGAGCATCGTTGCTCATATATTAGGCGCGATATGATGATTGGATTCGTCTGAAGGTCACGAGCTCAATGGTATAGGCCTTGCTGTCCAATTTTTCCATATGAACAAATCCCCAATTTTAAGCTTAGGAAAACCTAGAAAATTTCCATGGCAGATTCTCGTACAGGGCATGTTAGTTCAATTAAAAGATATCAACAGCTTTAGAATGTTCATGTTAGTGCAAAACAACAAGAAAAATGCATAGATGATACGTATAAATCAAAACACGAATATGAGAAATATTAAGAACAGGACAGTTTCGTTCTACCGATTCTTAATGTTAGAGGTTGTGGTTTTGATTGGAATAGATCCCTGGTGACCTTGGCAAGCTATTGGAATGGTTATCTTGCCTTGAAACGCACTGAAACTGTGTTTTCAGTTTTGAATTTTTTGATGAAAAATTCCAAGTTTGTATTTGCTTTTGAGCGCAGCTTTCAGGTTCTGAGCATTAGGGTTGTGTTCTGGCTTTTATGAGGAGTGTTTTAGGTTTGCAAAACAAGTCCAAAACCTTTGTAATCATGAATCAAATATTTGATTTTTAAGGGTATCTTTTCCAATCTTTTCCATGTGTTTTTGATACCAATCATGGCCAAATCTTTCCATATTAGTGATGCACGAAATCTTGGAGTTATGATAGACCTATTAGCTGCATAAAAAGATTTAAAATGCATGCTTGAGTATTTTTGTCATATTTTATTTAGTTAAATGAATTAATGGTGATAAAAATTCAAATAAATAATAAAAAATGATGAAATAACTCCCCTTTGGGTCAATGGGTCGTGCATAACTTTTGGATAATGATTCTTGGAAGAAATTGTGGCCCATTAGCAATTTTGAGGCATTTGAAGCAAAGTTGACTTTTCAAAATTCCCAAAATTTTCCCAACTTCCACAAGGCATATCTTGCTCAATTTTTAAGCTCTGATCATGTTCTTGGACATTTTGGAAAGGTCTTGAAGTCCTCTAACCAATGCCTTTGGTCCCATGTCATTTTGATTTACCAATCTCAAGTTATGGTCTTTGACTTAAAGTCCCTTTTTGTTGACTTTTGAAAATGACCTATAATGTTGAGATTGATAACTTTTTGTGAGAGCATTTCTTGGACTTGAAGTGTGAAGAGGAGTTGTAGGAAATGTCTTTCTCTTCAAAATGAGCTTTGGATTGAATTTTTATGATAAACCATGTGGAAGTTATGCCTTGGTCAAGTTACAGTTGACTTTTTCAACTGTCCAAATATGGAAACTTTTGCATCTTGAGACTTTTTGAGCCATACCTTGAAAATCATGATCAAGCATTGATCAAATGATGTTTGTGACTTCAAAATAAGATGTTGACCAAAAATTTGGACTTTTGACTGTCAAATGACCATTTTGCCCCTGCAGTTGACTGTAGGGTAATTAGGGTTTTTGACTGTGCATTTTTGTGCTGTGAGTCTTGAAACTTGACATGAGGATACTTGACAATGTTTTTAGGCATGTGGGACTTGTTTGGACCCTTGAAAACTTCAACTTCTTTGCCAGAACCAAAACCCTAATTTTTTACTGTTAGGAGGCCCTTGAACTGTGCAACCCTTGAGTGGTCTTTGAACCTTGATCTTTGGCAAATCTTGAAGGATATGGGAGGGCAAATTTTGGGGTACAACACCTTATGTTGTGCGGTGTTATCAACCAGAACATCGATATGAGGCAGAGGGAAATCATCCTTGGGGCTCGCCCTATTTAAATCCCTGTAGTCTACACACATACGGACTTTACCATCTTTCTTTGGCACCAGAACCACGTTAGCAACCCACTGCGGGTAAGAAGTAACTGCTAGAAAACCGGCATCAAAATTTTTAATGACCTCAGCTTTGATTTTCTCAGACATCTCTGGGCGCATTCGGTGAACTTTCTGCTTTACTGGAGGACAATCTTCCTTGGTTGGCAAACGGTGAACCACAATGTTAGTATCCAACCCAGGCATATCTTCATAAGACCAGGCAAAGATCCCAACATAGTCGCGTAGCATCTGAATCAACTGTCGCTTGACACTAGACTCCATATTTGCACCGATCTTGACCTCTTTATTGTCTTCTTCTGTACCCAGATTTACTGTTTCCACTGGCTCTTCATGGGGCTGTATGGCCCTCTCTTCCTGAAGTAACAGTCTAGCAAGTTCCCCAGGCACTTCACAATCATCCTCACCTTCGTCCTCGGCTTGGTTGATCGGATTTTCAAAGTCATAACCGGCAGTAGCAGAGTCGTTATCAGTGGGATCCAAAGTGGATGTGGACCTGTATTATGATATGTGAGTGTGTGTAAGACAAATAGCTGTTTTGCAAGATAGAAAAGAGAAACAAGGAGCGCAAAATTTGTAATGCAAGAAAACGTCCAATGCTTTATTGATGATATATGGAAATGACACATAATAAGCCCTCACAAACAAAGCCACGGTGTCTCGGGCAAGGCACCGGGCCGTAAAAGTTTCAAATTGTCTATTACAAATCTCAAAACAAAAGTCTTATTACTGTGTAATAAAATAAATGGGCACGAAGTCCTTTTCCGTCCAATTGCTTAATCCGCCGTCGGTAGTCGGGTAAATCCAGCTGTCAAACTCAGACTCTTCATCATCATCTCCAATTACATTCACTTCCGGATTACTGATACGCAGGGGAGGTCTTCCAATCCACGCACACCGAACTTCCCTTTGAGCTTCTGCAGTAAAACCCAAACCAAACTTGTCAGTCTTGTGTGCAAAGTCAGGGAGTTGACCCCAATTCGCACACCCACCTTTTTCAATAATAGCCCGGGCATCCTTGAGGGAAGCCATCTTCATTTGAGGATCTTCAGCAGCAGTTTCAGTCGATGCCAGAGTGTGGGGGACTTCCTCAAAGTTTTAACACGGGGTTTCAATGAACTCCCCGTCCATCTCTACATACCGAAAAGAGTTAAAGTGGCTCACCATGTACTCCTCCTCTCCTCGTACCGTAACAATTTTCCCCTTCACTGGATATTTCAACATCTGATGGAGCGTAGAAGTTACTGCCCCAACTTTATGAATCCACGGGCGACCCAGCAAACAGGAATAAGATGGTCAGATGTCCATTACATAGAACGTAGATGCGAAAGTCTGGGAACCGACTTTAACAGGGACATCCACCTCCCCGTGCACCATCCTTTTGGACCCGTCAAAGGCCCTAACCACAATATTACTCGGCTTCAGCACCAACCCTTCACAGTCTAACCGGTCTAACGCTTTTTTGGGTAAAACATTTAATGAGGACCCAATATCCACCAGCACGTGGGCCAAAGTAGTGCCCCTGCACTCGATCGAGACATGCAGAGCGTCATTGTGATTCTTTCCTTTGGCAGTCAGATCTGCGTCAGAGAAACCCAACCCGTTGTTAGCTGTCAAACTAGCCACACAATCTTTGAATTGATCAGCAGATGTTTCATGCGGCATGTGTGCAGTTTTCAGGAAAGCAATTAAAGCCTTAGCATGGGCTTTTGAGCCCAACAATAAAGATAATATGGAGATCTTCAACGGGGTTTTCCCCAGCTATTCGACTATGTTGTAGTCACTTTTCTTGATGATCTTTAAAATTTCCTCTATCTCCTGCCTAGAGGTCTCAACAACAATCTTCTTAGGTGCCTCCGTCCGGGCAGGCTCACCGGTGATCTCTTTTCCCCGAGCGTCATACGACTCGGCGATAGGGGTAATGATTGGAACATGAACAGGGACAGTAGCAGATGTATTGGCAGGTGGAATAGCAATAGGTTTCCGAACAGTTGGTGGGGAAATCTCTGGAGAGAAAATTCTTCCGCTTCGGGTGACTTTGCTAGACCCAACAATATTGCTGACATCAGTATCAGCCTCTTCAACCTTCAAGTCTTGTTTGATCCCATGATAATACACATTGGCCCCATAATGCCACGGGACAGCCTTATCCGAAGTGTAAGGGATTGGTCCAGGAATAGTAATGATCAATGGAGCAATTCTCAGAACAGATGTAATCCTAACAGGCTTTCTCGAGGAAGCCTTGGAAGAATTGGCGGAAATGGTGATTATGGAAACATCTTCAACAGGAATCAACGGAACCAAAGTTTTCTCGAACATGATTTCTTTGTTATCACTCAGGCGCTAAACACCTGATTTCAACAAATGACAACCATCAGGTAGGATGGAACATAGATGGCAACCTTCGCCATAACCCAGAAATAAACCGGCCAACAATAGGTTCTTCTTAACGGCCAACAACAGAGTAGAAACGTCTTCCACAGAGGTTACAAATGAATCATCATCCGCAGCATTTACTCCATGCTTGGGCATAGGAGCAGTCATGACGTTAGGTTTTTCTGAAGCGTCAAATTAAATCTCTTTAGCTTAAATCAAATCTTGTACCTTATTCCTCAAGGCCCAGCAGTTGTTCGTATCATGCCCTGGGCTATCGGAGTGAAAAGCACAGCGGGCGTTCGGATTATACAGCGGTGATGTAGTGCTGGGATTCTTCGGAGCCTCCCTCAGAGTTACCAAATTGGTTTTTAATAGTTGCGGCAGAATTTGAGATAGAGTCATACTGAGCCGAGTAAATTTTCTTTGCGGTCTCTCTACTCTTTGCTGATTGTGGCGTTGTGGGGCAACAGAGGGTCTTGAAATTACCACCACATTCACTGCTTGGCGGCGTTCAGGTCGGTTTTGGCTCCTCGAGCTGTAAACTACACTAGATTCCTTTTTGAAATGCTTCTTCTCTATACTTAACGAAGCACCTTTTTGTATCTTGCCACTTTTAATACCAGCTACAACTCTTTCCCTAGTCAAAATTAATTCAGTGAACCCAGACGATGAACTTCCGATCAAATGGTTGAAATATGGACCAGACAAAGTCCCAAGAAACATATCCACCAACTCCCTATCAGACAGAGGGGGTTGGACTCTTCCAGCAAGATCTCTCCACTTTTGAGCGTAGTCCTTAAAGCCTTCTTCGGTACCCATAGACATACCCTAAAGTTGGGTACGCGTGGGAGCAAGGTCGGTATTATACTAGTATTGCTTATAAAAAGCAGAAGCAAGGTCCTCCCAGTTACGGACGTTGGCTCCTTCTAGTTGATAGAACCATTCAAGTTGAGTCCCTGACAGACTATCTTGAAAGAAATGAACCCAGAGGTTCCTATCAGCAGTATATGGTTGAATCTTTCTAACGTATGAGTGGAGGTGTAGCTTTGGACAAGATACCCTGTCATAATTAGCAAAGACAGGTGCTTTAAACTTGTGAGGAATCACCACCTCAGATGCTAAACCCAAATCTCCAAAGTCCAGACCAGGAACCTTCTGAACCTCCATTGCACTCAGACGGTCTTCAAGTTGCTTGTACCTATCCTCAGTAGGAGGGTACTGGTCTTCATCAAAATCAGTGTCATTGTCAGAAACCACAGGGCTAGGACCCTTCCTTTCCTCTGGATTCTCTCCCCCTCCAAATGAATGGGACAGATCAACTTCTTCTCGCAACCTGTTCCCAAATCTGTGACCCATATTCAATAGGACCACCTTCTTCTTCTTCTTCTTCTTCTTGTCCTTCAAGATAAGAATCTTCAAATCTTTCTGCCCCTTGGCCAGGTTTAATAACATCTCCTGGAACTGAGCATTCTGAGCTTGCAGAGCCTTGATGGCTTGATCAGTAGGTGTTTCAGAAGACATGATTGCTGAAATAAACAGCGAAGAAGATAAGAAACCTGTAAGGGTACATGTAATGAGGTGCATGGTGATGGAATGCGTATGAAATGATTTCAAAGACTTAGGGATATTCAAATTTGTAAACCAAAATAAAACACACTTTATTAGATTAAAACTTGAAACAATGTTTAACAAATGCCTTTAAGGCGTTACAAAAGAAATGAACTGAAAAGCAAATCTAAACTAGAAATAATAAAAGTCATCAGAACTCCCATGGTCGTTTTCCTTTCGTGCTGACATAATCGTTGATCGTCCTCTCATTCTCAAGCTGCCTTGTAAGCTTCAAGATCTTCCGTTCCTGCTCATGATACTTCTCTCTGTAGGTATCCCTTTCTTCCCTTAACTGGATCCAAGACCTCTTCAATGCCCCCAGATCAGTAGGCATATAGGGATGGAGGACTATATAAGGAACACCTTCTTCGTCAGTATGCTCTACAATCACCGGCAAAATAGCTTCATTGGGCATTCCCAGCTTCTGAGCACGGGCTCGAACCCACTGGAGACATGGTTGCATTGAGAGAGAAGTCTTCATTCCTAGCTCATGTGGGTCAGACCTGTTCACCCTATCCCAGGCTCGTATAAATCTACGGCGATGTCCCTCAACATCCCCCTTGAAGTCAAAGATAATGTCTGGAAGAAGTAGCTCATGAAGACCGTCCCTTCGAGCTCGTCCAAACTGTCGTAAGGCCAAACAAGGATTATAGGTTATTCCTCCTATAATTCCAAGCAATGGAACATTGGGGTATTCCCCACACCGATCAATGACAGCCACCTTTTCCATATCCTTAGTACTCCAAAGGATGTCCGTATGAGCAAGGGACATGATTCTATAAGCCCAACCTAACCCTTCCTCGTTCTTTAATACAAATTTGGGGAGGTGAGAAATAAACCACCTCGCCAGTAGTGGTGTACAACACATGAGAGTTTCCCTTCTCCGAACAGTACGGGTATAAAGAGCATGCAGAATATCACCCAAGAGAGTAGGCACTGGGTTACGAGACATGAAGATCTTGATTGCATTCACATCGATGAAAGAATCTGGATTCGGGAACATAACCAAGCCATAGATGAGGAGATCCAGGATGTCTTCAAATGCTTGAAAGTCCAAACTATCCCAGAACTGTTGAGCTTGATCGATCAAGAACTTAGCTAAGAAACCTTTAACCCCGCTCCGAATCTCCCCGTTAGATACTACATCATCCATTTTTAGATGTAGGGCTGAAGCAATATCCTCTGGCCTAGGAGCTATCTCCAAACCTGTAAAGGGTGTCTGCTCTAGAATAGATATACTAAGTAAATCAGAAAACTCCTCCAAAGTATGGACTAGCTGATAGTCCGGGAAGGTGAAACAGTGATGCAACGGGTCAAAGAACTGGAACAACACGCTCATCATGTGCTCATACAACTTGGAAGTGACCAAAATAAGGAGATGACCATGTCTTCTAACAAAGGAAGAAGTATCACGAACTTTTGAAACCAACTCTCTGAGATGAGTAGGTATCTGCACGAAGCTGACTCAAATAGTATTTCTGCACATAGAGGCCATGATCTGCAAAACAGAACAAAGATGAATCCCCTCGGTCTTTGAAATGGTTAGTCTAATGAAATATGCATGCGATGTCATGATGCATGATGTCATGATAAAAACACACCACATGTATCACAGATAGCAAACATGGTATGGGCAAACAAGACACACAATAGCCCTTAAATTTCAGGCTGGCAAGGAGTTTAGGTACTACCCTCTTGCAGTTTAGTTGGTTCGACCTGTCCTAATAATATTAACCGGGTTCTAGAGGTTCTCAATATCACTGACCATCCTTCATCGGTCATAGTTTCAGCTTAGCAATCTTTTCTTATGGCCGGAACCATCGCGAGAGTATGGTCTCAATGAGTGTAGCATTCTGCTACTTTCTATGGCCAAGTTGGTCAATTATAGGTTCTAAGGTCAGTTGATGCTTAATGACCCATATAGCAGCCCCATACTCTCCTTGTTCCTCCACAAGGGATATCGGTACCAACTAATGTGCCACATCAATGTAGCTACTGCTTCAACCGTATCGGTCTACGCCGTACAGTTCCCTCACAGTCTATTGCTACTTACCTAAAAGGTATCCCCATATCCGAGTTAGGATCTATAGTAACTCCGATAAAAAGCCCACAAATATAAAGCAAACAAATCAAACAATTGAAAACAATATGATGAACTAATCCTAAGGTACACCCCACTTATTTATATCCCCAGCAGAGTCGCCAGTTCTGTGATACGGTGGCCAGAACCGAGACTATTTTTTAGGAACGCTGGTTTGCATTTTGCTTTTGTGTTTGCAAAATGTCGCGGTGTTTACCTATGGTTTTGGTAAACAACCGCTGATCCTCCAAATGGTTACTTATTTGGTTACTCGCAGGATCGATCAGATTGATCCTATGGACATAGGTTGATTTTGAAGTTTGATTAATGTGGATAAGGCTTTAAGTAAATTGTTCAAAGTAAATTGCATAAAGGAAAGGCTTGGTAAAATAAACAAGGCTTGAATGTAAAAGGTTCGACAGGAATTTAAAGGAGAAAAGCATGTAAAATACTGGAAAAGTAAATGACTTTAATTGATAAAATTGGTGTTTCACACATACATTTCTCAACAATTCGTTCGCTCACACTGGGTACTTGAATCTAAATGAGTGACTATGTATCTATTGTGAACACACGCGAGAAACTACATGTCTACTCCTATTTATACAAAACATTCCAAGTAACCGTCGGGCAGTTACACTGCTTCGAGATTAAGCCACTTGTCACGTTCTCCATGCTCGACGCTCCAGATTCTTGCACGTTTGCACGTAGTAACTGCTGGAAACCGTTTTCCCTCCAAAGCTTTGAATTTCAAACTGCTCCCCTCTGGACCATCGAACACCTTCATCAAGAGACGTCTTCGACGAAAACTCCTTCGACGTCGAAGGCAATCAGCCTTCTTCCTTGGAAGAAATCTTCTAAGTATTTTGCCATCTTTCGACGGGCACTTCGACAGGCTTAGCCAGTCGAAAGCATCTTTCAGCTTTTAATGGCTGCCACCCATCAAAACAAAGGTGTCGAATTTAGGAGCCAACAAATTGCCCCCCAAGAATGCCTTATTTCGACTCTGAAAGAAAAAGGCATTCTTTGAAAACGCCATTCGACACTTGTTTTTCCACGCTTAGTCACAAGTTAACTTGTGCACTTTTTGTTGCTTTTTACCAACTATTGGCAATCCCAAGAAACCATCATTGATTTGATCCTAGGACGTCACTTTCAGTACGGCGTGCAGTACCAAACATCACTTCATAATTTGTCATTATGACAAATCCCAAAAACGAGGACGCACGCTGCGTCTCTCTGTTTCTGCAGAAACGGCCAAAACAACAGGATGCTGCCACGCGTCCCACTAACTCCTGCAGCATTAAATGACATTTAATGTCCTCGTTATTGGGAATTTCTCCCACTACTATAAATAGTAGTGAATATCCCATTGTGGGACTTTTCACGCACACTAGCCTTCAAACTCCCTTGCTTTCTCACAAACTTGTTCTCTTTGCAGAAAAACTCTTCTTTTTCCAACTTCATCTTCATCCTCAACAATGGCCTCTGCTTCCACTGCCCCCAAGACTAACGCACCAACTGAACAACTTGCTAAGCCCAAGGTCTTTGTTACTGCTCCGGTAGTGAACGCTACAGGGAAACGAAGGGTCCCTGAACCATCTGACATCTCCGTTCGCGATGCTTACTCGCGTCACTTGATGATCCCGGTTGGATACTCCAACCAGATCTTCGCCATGTCTGGACCCATGCACCCAAGCATCTCTGAAGCTCTGAAGATCAAGAGCTATTTTCCCATCGTCGAGAAACTCAAGCCAGTAGCCTGTGCTAAGAAGGATGCAGAAGACAACGAAGACCCCACACACGAGAAGATCGACCTTCGTTTCTTCAACAAAAGTGTTAGAGTCTTCAGGTCTTGCCCTAATCTGACCTCTGACTATATTGCTTGGCTAACAAAGTTGGAGAAACATCAAACTCCAGTCTGGAAGGAAATGGGAATTTTTGACCTAATAATGCTGTCGAAGACAGGCTTAAACTACTCCCCAGAGATGCTTATAGCTTCGCTGTTGTTCTGGGATAACTCTCACTTCACCTTTCACCTTCCATGTGGGATGTTAACTCCCACACTCTTCGACATAGCGGCCATTACTGGCCTTCGACCAACCGGAGATTACTTCGACCCGGAGGAGATGTCGGAGGACCAAATTGGCTTTTCTGAGACGAAGCCAACATACACTACCTTTATCAACCATTATCATGACCGGTCGACAGACGCAGTGTCAGACGTTGAACACATAGCGTTTCTAGCCTTATGGCTAACTCGCTTCGTGTTCTGTTCGAAGTCTCTGCAAGTGACCAAAAAGATGGTCACTCTTGCCACCCAACTGCATCACCGCCAGAACATCTGTCTGGCAGAACTGATTCTGGCCAGTCTTTATGACTCAATCAGCAATGGGGTCACTCTCTTGAAACATGTCGAAGATAGGAACAGTTTGCTACTCGCTGGGCCTTTCTGGCTACTTCAACTGTGGCTCAACGCCACTTTCGAATCCTTCTTACCCAAGAAGAATCAGATAAATGAACAAGCCCCAGCGATAGCTAATAGACGTATCGAAGGAATTAGGCTGGCTCTGCTGACACCTGTGGAAGATGGGCTAGAGTTCCAACAAACCTTCACTAACTTCGTCCTGATGTTCGCTCGAAGGAAGGAATTTGTTTCGACTATGGCTCCATTTGCTCAACGAAAGGTGGGGCCAGCATGGTTTACAAGGCCACATCCCAAGGAGTCGAGTGGTCCCAATGTCGATGAGCACTCTGTACTTTGGGAGGCGTTCCTGACACCCAGGATCATGCCTCTTCGATTTAAGAGTTCTAAGACTCATCTGAGTCTGCTTGCCTACCAACCCAATCTGGTATCTCGCCAGTTTGGTATCATCCAAACCCTGCCTTCTCCCATTTTCCAAAGAGAGAAGTCAATGTTGTACTTCTGCAACGATTATACAGAAGAAGCTGCTACCAAGCATATCGGAAGATATGCTGGTCGAACAATCCTCTCGCTGTTCAATTACCAGCTTAACTTCCTTTGCTCACCATCTTTTGAAGAGTGGTGGAGAAGCTATTATGCTGAGTACTTCTTCGACGAGAAGGACTTCATAGCAGAGTTGCAGAAGTCTTTTGTCCTTGTGTTGGACAAAGTAAAGAAATGTAAGTTCATGCTCTCACATTACTTTTTATCTTTCTTTTCGACTGTTAGCCTGTTAACCTTCCTTTCCACTTTCAGTTGTTCGAAAGCCCCTAGCCAAGAAGGCTACAGAAGGCCCACAGGGAAGAGTCCCTTCGACCAAACCTCCACCGCCGGCGAAGACTATAGCGCCGGCGAAGACAACGGGCAACCAACAAGGGGAAGGCTCTTCGAGGAGGCCTCCTGCATCGGTAACCAGATTTTCTTCATTTTTCTTCTGGCTTTCGATTTTTTATTTTCGACGTAATTATTCAATCGAATTCCTATTGGTTTTCTAGGCCCCTTCGCCCAAGAAAAGGGCAGCATTTGTGATCGAATCGGGGAGTGACGACGAAAGTGATTCCCCTCCTTCTCCCTTAAAGAGGCGAAAGTTAACGAAGGACGCTTCTGTTCCTACTCCAGCTCCTGAAGGTCGAACCGTCAGAATAAAGGTAGCTGTGAGAAAGCCTAGGCCACCTGCAGTAGTCATCGAGGAACCAACTGAGGAGGAACTGAACGCTCTAGTTACCAAGCCTGTCGAAAGTGATAATTCCAGCCCTGGGGCTGAAGTCAATCCACAGGTAATCTATTGGACCCTTCTTATAACTTAGGCATAGATACCATTATCCAATTGTGTCTCTTTCGACATCTGAAGATTTGTCTTCTTCCTCTTCTTCAGGACACCACTGAAAGTTCTCCACCAAGGACTTCAGAAACTCTAGAATCTGCTGAACTCAGCAGGCCTCAGGTGCAAGATTTGGGCCATGACGAAGCCCACACTGAGATTGAGGCCAATGCTGAAACAGTGGAGAAGACAACAGAAGAAACCATGGTGGAGGCAACACAGCCAAAAACGGTTCCTGTGGTGGACTTGTCGTCAGAAGAGAATCCTGAAGGAAGAGACCAAGGCAATGGCGAAGAGAACCAAGATGCTGTTGACGAAGAGCATCAAGGTGGTACTGGCGAAGACCACCAGGGGGACGCTAGCGAAGAGCCACAAAATGACGCTGGCGAAAGACCCCAAGGTGATGTTAACAAAGAACCACAAGTCGATGCTAGTACCGCCTCAGTTCAAGTCGAAGAGCAACCAAACGAGGCACTCAGCATTCAACAGCCTCCAGTCCAAGATAATACTATGGCAAGGGTCACCTCCTCAAAGCACAGGTCGAAAGAGGACTTGGAAATCTTGAAACAAACTGACCCTGTCAGCTACCTTAATGCAATCGTCGAGAGTAAGAGTTCTTCTGACACTAGTCAGGAAATTCCTACTCTGTCGGGGAAATCTACTGAGACTTCTCCTCTTGATGATGCGTTGGCGAAGGTCAAGGCCCAGTTCTTCAAGAGAGATTTAATGAAGGCTTTAGAGGGGGACCCCACTGCTCCATCTTGCTTGAAAGAGGTTTTGAATGCTGTTGACTTCGAAGCTGTAGCCCCAGAAATCTCAGACTTAATCATGGAATTACATTCTATGATTGATCAAGTCTCGGCGGATTACAGGCGCCAACGAACTTTTAACAGCCAGCTCGAAGTGCTGCATGGCAAGAGCTCATCTGCGTGGACAGCTGTCTCAGATTCGACTTCTCGAATTGCCGAGTTGTCGAAACAGAAAGCGTCTGCACAGGAAAGGTTCGATGCTATTGAGCGAGAGAATGTCTCCTTCCGAGCACAAATTGCAGAGATAGAGGCGAAGATAAACGCCAACACTGTGCTCCAGGAGGAAATTCTTTCGACCATCCCAGACACTGAGAGCCAGACTGAGATCAAGCAAGGCCTGGAATTCGCTGAGAGGGCTCAAAGCCTCGACGCCCAAATTGCCAAACTGGTGCAAGAAAAATCTTGGTGCAAAAAGAGGTTGGAGCTGCAGTATGCCAAGTATCTTCGACTCAAGAATTCTCTTTCCTTTTGATTCTCTTTTGTAACCATCTTCTGTAATCGTTTTCGACAACAATTGCCATTTTGGCTGAAAATTAATAAAATTTCCATTTTGGCATTTTTATGGTTATTTTAGTTTGTTCTTTTATTATTTTATTTTTATCTCTTGAAGTATAGGCTTGTATTTTTTCAAATACTTACCATTTACTCTCAAGAGCCTTTTATCACCACTTATCTCTTCGACCTCATAGGCTCCACCAGAGAAAGTTTGGATAACTCTGAAGGGTCCCTCCCATTTGGGTGACCATTTCCCCATGCTTCGATCGCGTCGATCCATGGGAAGAATTACCTTCCAAACTAAATCTTCAGGCAAAAATACCTTAGGTTTTACCTTTCTATTATAAGAGTCTTCTACTCTTTTCTTCTGAAGCCTGAGTAAGTCGAGAGCGTGTAATCTTTCTTCGTCTAAATCCACCAATTCATCTAACATCATATTCCAATAAACCTCAGAAGGAATATCATAATGCCTCTGAACTCTTGCAGATTGAAGACAAATTTCCGCTGGCAACACTGCATCATGGCCAAAAGTTAGCCTATATGGTGTTGTACCAATGGCTTCTTTTGGGGACGTTCGACAAGCCCATAAAATCTGGTCTAACGTCTTATGCCAATTCTTTGGTTTCTTCCCAACATGTTTCTTTATCAAGCCAATCACCACTTTGTTGGCTGCTTCGACTTGACCATTCGCCTGTGCATAGTAAGGCGTGGATGTTAGGAGTTTGAAACCTGTTTCCTGAGCAAATTCCTGCATCTTTCGACCAGTGAAAACTGAACCTTGATCAGTTGTTATTGTCTCAGGGATTCCATACCTAAATATAATGTTCTTTTGAATGAATTCAATGACATTTTCTTGGTCTACATTGACTAAAGGGACAGCTTCGATCCACTTAGTAAAATAATCAATGCCTACCAATATGTATTTCTGACTCTTTGATGATGCTGGTCGAATCTCTCCAATGAGATCCAACGCCCATCCTCGAAAGGGCCAAGGCTTCACTATCGAGTGAAGTTCGCTTGCTGGTACATGCTGGATGCCTGTATGAACTTGACACTCTTGGCAACCTTTGGCGAACTCAACACAATCTTTCAGCATGGTGGGCCAATACAGTCCTTGTCGAAACAACAACCATTTCATCTTATGGCCTGCTTGGTGAGCCCCACATGCCCCAGCATGCGTAGTCGAAAGGGCTATGTATGCTTCAGTTTCACTTAAACATTTCAGCAACACCCCTTCAGGCGTCTTCTTGAATAACTCATTACCCATGAGTACAAAACTCAACGCCCTGTATTTTGTTTTTCGTTCTGTCGAAGCTCCTGGATTTTGAAGATAGTCCACAATGGGTTTCCTCCAATCCTGTTCTGACAAATTATCAATGAACGAAATCTCGAAGTTTGAGTGATCAGCATATCCTAGCCTCGTCGATTCCAAGTCTGTTGGTGATAGACAAGTTGCTCTTATCTTCTCTCGAACTTCGATTGCTCTTTGTAATCTCGTTTTTGAAATCTTATACCCAGATGCAATCTGTGCCAAGTCATTGGCTATTTGATTTTCGACTCTGGGTATGTGTCGAATATTGACACTTTCAAATTTTTTCAACAAACGATTTGCTATCACAAAGTACATAATGAGATTTTCTCTTATGCATTTATATTCCTTTGTGACTTGCTTGATGACTAACTCTGAGTCTCCCATTATTTCGACTCGAGTTGCCCCCAATTCCAACAATATTTCAAGGCCAGTAATTAGAGCTTCATACTCAGCCTCGTTGTTCGAACAAGAACCCTCGATTTGGTACTTGAATGTTGTTGGAATTTTATCTGGAGAAATAATCAAGACTCCTACTCCTGTTCCATTTTTATGGCTGGAACCATCGAAGTAGAATTTCCAAGGTTCTATCTCCACATAATTAATATCCTCGACTTGAATTGAGTGGTCGACTATGAAGTCTGCAACCACTTGTCCTTTTACTGCCTTAAGAGGCATAAAGGTCAAGGAGTATTCAGTCAATGCTAATGCCCACTTGCCAATTCGACTATGCAAGATAGGTTTCGACAACATATATTTGAAAACATCAAAATGAGACGAAACATAAACATCAACTGGTTTTATGTATTGTTTGAGCTTTGTACAAGAGAAATACAGACATAGACACAATTTTTCAACTTCGCTATATCTAGTTTCTGCATCATTCAAAACTCGACTGAGATAATAAATGGGTCTTTCGACTCCATTCTCATCCTCTTGGGCTAACATACTTCCCAGAGTTTTGTCAGATGCAGCTATGTACAATCTCATACTCCTATTACTACAAGGAGGCACCAAAATAGGTGGCTTAGTGAGGTACCCTTTGATTTTGTCGAAGGCTTCTTGCTGCTCTTGCCCCCATTCGAACCCCTCTTTGTTCAGTCGAAGTAAGGGTGAAAAGGCCTGAGCTTTCCCACTTAGATTAGATATAAACCTTCTCAAGAAATTTATCTTGCCTAAGAGAGATTGCAATTCCTTCTTATTCGATGGCGCTTTCGCTTCCAGAATTGCCTTCGTCTTGTTCTGGTTGATTTCGATTCCCTTTTTGTGGACAACGAAGCCCAAGAAATCTCCAGCTTTCACACAGAACGCACACTTCAAAGGATTCATCTTCAGACCATGTTCTCTCATTCTTTCGAATGATTGTCGAAGGTGGTCAACGTGACTCTTCCTGGAAACAGATTTTATAACAATATCATCAATATAAACTTGCATAAAAGTGTTAATAAAATCATGGAAGATAGTATTCATTGCTCGCTGGTACGTTGCCCCAGCATTCTTTAGGCCAAAAGGCATCACTACCCATTCGTAAGTGCCTAAGGCCCCAGGGCATCGAAAGGCTGTTTTCGACACATCCTCTTCAGCAATGAATATTTGGTTATATCCTGAATAACCATCGAGCATACTCAGGTATTCGTAGCCAGCGGCAGAATCGACTAGCATTTCCGCCACAGGCATTGGATATTCATCTTTGGGGGTGGCAGCATTCAAATCTCTGAAATCTATGCACACCCTTAATGTGCCATTTTTCTTAATTACTGGCACAATATTTGCAATCCATTCGACATACCTTGTAACACGGATGAATTTGCATTTCAGAAGTCTTTCGACCTCCGTTTTGATCTTCGACAATATTTCTGGAGCGAAGCGTCTTGGATTTTGCTTGATTGGCTTCTTTCCAGGTTTGATTGGCAACTGAAGTTCTACCAATCCTCTGTCGAGACCAGGCATTTCGTCATAATCCCATGCAAAACAGTCTTTAAACTCTTTCAGCAATTGGATTACTTCCAACCTAAGTTCTGGATCAATTTTGGCGCTGATGTAAGTTGGCCTATTCTCTGATCCTTCGCCTAAGTTGATTTCTTCTAAAGGGTCTTGTGCTAACATCTTAATGTTGTTCGCCAAGGGATCCTTTTCGAAGCCCAAAGGCTCATCGTCATAGATGGCGTCGAGCCTCTGTTCCTGCATTTCATCTGGCATGATATCAGGGGGTCTTGGATCGAAATCCTTTCCTGGGCCAACAGCAGATAATTGTTGATCATTGGCCTGTGTGGCCATGTACTTTACTTCGGCTTCGAGAGCCGTTATCATCTTGGTTTCGGCCACATAGGCCGAAATTCGCTTCAGAGATTGTGATTCAGTCATTATCACTGAATTCACTTCCCCAACCAGTTGGTTGGATGTCAGTTAGCCCACTGAAGTCTATGTGGGACAAGTCTTCTTTGTCCCATTGGAAACCATGCTCAGGATGCAGGTATAGGGAACAAAAGGTGTTTGGCGCTGGCGCCATGTCGAAGTCAGGAGTTGGACATGGCCCTATGTGAGCCAAGTTTTTGTCGAAATCTGTCACACCCAAGTGATTCACTTCGCCAAGGTAGTAACTTTGGTCTGCCTCTATGTTTTCGACCATCCCATCTGGGCGCCATAGCAGCAGTCTTTGATGCATCGATGAAGGCACAGCACCTACACCATGTATCCACTCACGGCCTAACAAAAGGTTGTAGTTAGGTTTGGCAGATATGACCATGAACATTGTTGGTCGAAGGATCGACCCAACTTTTATGTCTAGCTGGATCACTCCCATGGTGGTCCCAATGCCTCCCTCATAGTTGGATAGGACCATATTGTGAGGTTTAATTTCTTCATCCCTTTTGCCAATCTTTATTAGCACAGAATGAGGGATAATATTGATAGTGGCCCCACAGTCGACCAATATTTTGTTCACAGTGGTCTCTTCGAGCTTAGCCCTTATGAACAAAGGTTTGAGGTGATTCTTCATCGCCTCTGTAGGTGGCTCGAAGAAGCCATTTTGTTCCTCTGTAGTGCCATTGTCCATGACAAAATAGCACACTGGCCTGTGTCTGGCCATTTCTTGTTCCACCTCCCAGTCACTGGCTTCGACTTCTACTTGTCGATTGAATTCCCTGGGCAGTACTGAAACAATGTTCACCATTATATCCAGAGTATCGTCGGACTCAGCATCATCTTCGTCTTCGACTTCACTTTGGTTAGGCCAAACTAGCCTATTGGTAACTGGTTCTCTCTCAAGAGGCTTTCTTTGTTTCCTTTGAGGCACATTCGAACTCGTTTCTGCCTTAGGTTCGTTGGCAGCCTCTCTTTCAGCTTTTCGCCTTCTTTGATATCTCCTCCATTGGGATCTCGACATAGGATTTTTTCCCTTGTAGTTGCTGGACACTTGAGCAACCTTAGGTGCAGCAACTTGAGGATCTTTCTTCTGAACTAAAGAGGAACCTCTTGGCACTTCGAAAGAATGCCATTTGTCTTCACTTGGCCTTTTCCGGCCAGATGTTTTGTACCAAGTGTCTACTGGTACATTTGCTGGAGGCCTAAAAGTCAATGGCCTCTTGTCTTGATTAGAACCCCTTCTGGGATCATGTCGAAGGTCAGAATTCTCCCTTCTCTTGTTCGCTGCTCTCACGCCTTGTATGTGCTCAGCAGCTTTTTTATCAAAGATAGAACTGCATCTTGGACACATCATCACCTCTGATTTCTTCTTTTGGCATCTTTGTAAAAAATCTGCCAAGTTTTCGTTCTCCCTAGGGAAAGCCGTTTTATTTGCCTGCTCTTGCCTTATGGCTTCTTCTGAAGTTTTAGGGTCAGAAAGTTCAACCATGTTGATATTCATTGTATCCTTATTAGCAAGAGTTAGTTGCTTCATCTGTGTCTCCAGATTCTCCGTCTGGCCTTGTACAGTGGCCAAGTGGGAACTGGGCTTTGGTCCAGTTTTTTGTGCTTCAGCAGTCTTCGACTTCGGGTCTTCGACCGCTTTCTGGACAGCCTCAATTGTCTTCCTGGATAAGTTTCCAGAAAAACTGCCAAAGATTGGCATGTTGATGTGGTCCTTTGAGACTTCGACCATGTTAATGCCTGGCTTCTTCGACTGGATCCTGGTTGCCTCTATCATGTTCACCTCAGAGGGTTCTGCGTAGTGGGCTTCAGCCTTCAGTGGATTGGAGTCGACAGCCATGGGGGATTTGTCAGCAAACTTTAATCTCCCTTCCTCAATAGCGTCTTGCACAAGATTCCTGAAAAGAAAACATTGAGAAGTTTTATGGCCCAGAAAATTATGATATTTGCAAAAACCTCTCTTCTTTCTTTGATCAAGAGGAGGCACTTTTACCCCAGGGGGTACTATCATTTGGCCATCTTTAACTAGTAAGTCGAATATTTCATCACATTTTGTGATGTCAAAACTGTAAGTCTTTTTTGGGAACCTATCGTTGGTCTTGTCTGGACCAATGGGATTTTTCCCATTTGAGGGGACTAACTGTTTACAAGAGTATGGAGGCCCTTGTTTTAGTTCTGCTAAATCGACTTCTCCTTCTTCGACAGCTAAAGTATCGTCGAAGGATTCTAGATCTTCGTCATCCATCTCAACGTACGCTATTCTTTCTCTCTTGTGAGTCTTAGTTGCCTTAGCCTTTTCAGCTTTGAGGCGTTCGACTTGTCGAACTCTATCGGCCAGTTGGGCCATGTCTCTTAGGTACTGGGTATCTAGCTTCTTCCTAATGGAATAATCTAAACCGCCTGCGGCCATTTCGACCAGCTCATGTTCTGGCACTTGTGTAAAACATCTCGCCTTAAGCAACCTAAACCTATTCAGATATTCGTCTATAGGTTCAGTGAAACGTCTCTTCACACTCGCCAGTTCTTTCAGGCTTATCTTGGTTTGCCCCATATAGAATTGTTCATGGAACAATCTTTCCAACTGGGTCCAATGGTGGATCGAATTGGGGGGTAGAGTTGTGAACCAAGTAAAAGCGTTTTTGGTTAAGGAACTTGGGAAGTATTTGATCCTTAGGTTTTCATTATTTGAAATGTCTCCTGCTTCGATCAAATACCTCGCCACGTTTTCGACAGTAGATTCTGTCGTGTCCCCAGAGAACTTAGTAAATTTGGGGACTTTGCTTCTAGGAGGTAAGTCAGTTTGTAACACATATTCTGACAATGGAGATGTAAAGTTGGGCCTTCGAAAGCCCATGTTCATTCCATTCTGAGTCATGATTCTTTCGATCATGGTTGCCAGATTGTTTTCCAAACCCATGTTTTGGTATTGGACATGCTGAACCACTTCATCAGCATTTTGGTTTCTGTTAACTAACCTTACCTCTGGGGCTATTACCCTAGGTTCTTCGACAGGTTGTTCTACAGGCTGTTGAGCCTGATTAATGGTGGTTTCTTCCTCTACAAATATCCCCTGATTTCCCCTTATTTGCGCCCTTTGGGGCTGTCGAACAGGAGGGGGTACTCCAAAGAAGTCAGCCAAACGCGTCATTTGCGCTGTAACTTGCTGATTCGATTGAGTAGTATTTTGTATTAGAGGATTTAGCACTGTACTCAAAGTTTGTGCCAACATTTGCACCATATCATGGTTGCTTTCGTCCATTTGTTGCCTCAAGACTGCTGTCGAGGCATTTGTAAGGCCATGGGCTACTTGGGACGTTCCTCCTAAGAGTTGGGTCCTATTTCTATTCGCCATGCCTACTCCAGAGCCTTGGAGTGGCGAAGAAGCACTCACGAAAGGGTCTGAATAAGTGGACGCAGCATTCGTCAGGCTTGCCACTTCAGAAGTTGGCATGCCATAGAATGGAATGAATCCTGGGGGAACCACTGGCCTTGTGCCAATATTTCCCCTTGGAGGGGGGGTTCCCAAAGGCATTCTGGGGCCTGTAAACGAAGTTATTGGCCCCGTGGTTGTGACTGACACTGCTGGTGTCGAACCAACATTCGTCGCTTCACTCACGGTCATATTAACCGTTGCTCCCACACTCGTTTGTGGAATTTCATTGTTATTTGGCGGATTCGCCATCTCTTCCCTTCTTCTGGCAGTATTGTTATCGTTGGTGTATATTCTACCACTCCTCAATAACATACAACTCGAAAAGATGAGATTATTTTTCAACAATCAACACACAGTCCCACCGGGTGTGCCAATTTGTTTACCTATGGTTTTGGTAAACAACCGCTGATCCTCCAAATGGTTACTTATTTGGTTACTCGCAGGATCGATCAGATTGATCCTATGGACATAGGTTGATTTTGAAGTTTGATTAATGTGGATAAGGCTTTAAGTAAATTGTTCAAAGTAAATTGCATAAAGGAAAGGCTTGGTAAAATAAACAAGGCTTGAATGTAAAAGGTTCGACAGGAATTTAAAGGAGAAAAGCATGTAAAATACTGGAAAAGTAAATGACTTTAATTGATAAAATTGGTGTTTCACACATACATTTCTCAACAATTCGTTCGCTCACACTGGGTACTTGAATCTAAATGAGTGACTATGTATCTATTGTGAACACACGCGAGAAACTACATGTCTACTCCTATTTATACAAAACATTCCAAGTAACCGTCGGGCAGTTACACTGCTTCGAGATTAAGCCACTTGTCACGTTCTCCATGCTCGACGCTCCAGATTCTTGCACGTTTGCACGTAGTAACTGCTGGAAACCGTTTTCCCTCCAAAGCTTTGAATTTCAAACTGCTCCCCTCTGGACCATCGAACACCTTCATCAAGAGACGTCTTCGACGAAAACTCCTTCGACGTCGAAGGCAATCAGCCTTCTTCCTTGGAAGAAATCTTCTAAGTATTTTGCCATCTTTCGACGGGCACTTCGACAGGCTTAGCCAGTCGAAAGCATCTTTCAGCTTTTAATGGCTGCCACCCATCAAAACAAAGGTGTCGAATTTAGGAGCCAACACGCGGTAAGCAAGAGTCGCCACCGTCTTTTATTTTATCCAACAAGGAAAGGAAAAAAGCACAGAAAAATTGCTTTTTCGAGATATTTCTGAGTACGGGGGGTAGATTATAGAAAGGGAAGGTATTAGCACCCTTTCTATCAGTAATTATCTACGGGCTCTTAGGTACTTGCTCATCATTTTTAAAATTGTTTTCTTTGTGTTTGCGTGCTTTGAAAAGTTTTTGTTTTGACTTCGATTTAACTCTTGCTTCTGTCTTCAAGAGTGTAATGAAGTGTTTTGAAAATTTTGTTTGTAAAGGAGTGTAAGTGTGAAAAAAGTTTATTTTGTTTGAGCAAGTACTTAAGAACTAATCTACCTACTCGAAAAAAGAATCGTTCTATATTCGTTTCCTTTAGACAGTGCTATCCCACTATTAGTGAGTAGGTAGCACCGTCGTTGGAGTTTTAAGGGTCAATTCGAAAGGGACGTACGATCACTAAAGCAATGTTAGGACGTATTAGTGATAACCCTAATGTCTTAGATCAATTTATCCGAGGCAACAATATCCGAGGCAACCATTCTGAGGCAACTTTGATCTTTGGACAAAAGGACGACCACTAAAGCATCCTATACTCAATGACCGTTTACCGGAGGCAACCAAGTGGGAGTGTACCCTAGGGGTGCGCATGTTGGAGTGATTCAATTTCAGATTATTATCTTTGCACATTTTAGGATTATCTAACTGTTTTAAAGTTTTACATACATTCTTGTCATGCATCCTAATGTCATACATCTAACAGTTAAATATTTGCAGAATTTAAAATGCGAAAATTAAACTACGCTATTACAAGGCTTCGGGTATTTACATAGCCAAAAACAAACCCTTGAAAAGTAAAGCGGTAAATGAAAATAAAGTCCTAATTTAAACTATTACAATCTTGTGAGCAGTTACAATAATAGGGTAAAAATAATAAAATAAATCGCACAATGAAATTAGAACGAATGCGAACTAGGGTTTTGACCCTTCTATCCTAATTAAAAGAGAAAATGTTTTTGTTGTTTTTAATAAAAGAATTAAGTTTTCTAAACTAAATACAAAAATTAATTAGTTAATTAATTAATTAATGAAAATAATGACATGGCCTATTGTGATCGGTGGAAATAGAACTGACTATTTTTTAAGCTGGTTCGCGAAATGTCGCGGTAAGCAAGAGTCGCCACCGTCTTTTATGTTCTCCAACATGGAAAGGACAAAAGCACAGCAAAATTCCTTCTTTGAGAATGTTTCTTGGTTTGGGAGGTAGATTTATAGAAAGGGAAGGTGTTAGCACCCTTTCTATCTGTGGTTATCCACGGGCTCTTAGGTACTTGCTCTTATATTTTCAAAATATGTTTGCTTTTCAAATGTGTGTGGGTTTTGAAAAAGTTTTGTTTGAAAAATTTCTAAGTAACTCTTGTATCTGTCCTCAAGAGTGTATGAAAAATTGGTTTGAAAACTTTTTGAAAGTGTAAGTGTGAAAAGTTATTTTTGTTTGTTTTGAAAAGAGCAAGTACCCATGAGATCTACCTACTCTAAGGAATTAGGCTGTGTAAGAGTCCTTTAGACAGTACTATCCCACTATTGAGAAGTAGGAAGCACCGTCGTTGGAGGTATTCGGGTCAATTCGATTAAGGGACATGTGTGGTATCCGAAGCAATAGTAGGACACCTTAGCGATAACCCTAATGTCCTAGATCCTTTTTATCCGAGGCAACCGTTTCGAGGCAACTGGATCTTTAGACAGGAGGGCGACCTCTAAAACACCCTATACTTGACAACCACGTTCGAGGCAACCAGTGAGGCGTACCCTAGGAGTGGCATGTGCATGTGTGTTGTGTTCAGGTTATATTATCTTGTACATGTATCATGGTGATCTACGAGTTGTTTTTAATTTTCATACAAATCTTTCATGCATTTTAACAGTTAAGAGTGCGGAAAATAAAATACGGAAAGGTAAATCTATGCTATTACAAGGCGCAGGTCTATACATCGCCAAAAACATAACCTGTTTTGGAAAATAAATGTGGAAAGTAAATAAAGCGGTAAAATCCTAATTAACTATTACATCCTTGGAAACAGATACATAAATATAATCAAAATAAGAATTAAAGTGCGAAAGAAATTAAATCAGGACGTCCTAGGGTTTTTGACCCTTTTGAGAAATAAAGAAATTTTTAGTCCCTTTTTGCAATTAATTAAATATTAAACCTAAACTAATTAATTATTTAATTAAATAAAAAAATGTTTTTGTGTTTTTTTTTTAATATTTTAATGAAAATAAAATAAAAGAAATTGAAAGTCAAGAAAAAACCTAGTTCTAACCTATTTTATTTATTGTGAAAAAAGATTAAAATTAACTAATTAAACTAATTAATTTGTTAGTATTTTATTTACAAAATAAATTAATAATGAAATTAATACATAATAATAAATATTATAAATATTTGTTTTCTGAATTAATTATTAAAATAGCTATTTGTTAGTTAAATAATAATAATTAATAATTATAAAAAGGAAATAAAAAGAAAGCAAAAAGAAATAGAAAGAAAACCAGGGGGGTTGATGGACCCAATGGAGGTTTGAAGAAGTAATTTGGCCCATTAAGAATCAAGCCTGCTTTGACTTTCTGGATAGTCTACGCTGGCTTTGATTGGGGAACATGATGGTCAACACTTCATAGCCCTTGGATTGCTGATTATGAACACCTGGCACTTGGATGGTTGAGGTGTATGGTGGAACCATTAGAAAGCGCTGCATGGGAATTTGTTAGAAAAAATAGAACAAGTATTTTGGGGGACCTGGGAATCGAACCCATGTCCCAATGCTTATTGGACGCGCTTTCCACCAACTCAACCACCTGCTTGCTTTTGTTAACATAACAAGAAACAAATATAATATAAAGTAAACAAGTCATATGCTGAAAAAAAGAAAAAGTAGCGCGCATATTTGAATAAGCCAATCCTGCATCCACACGTAATCATCTTCTTTCTTTTTTCCCTGTAAAACAGAAGCAATTAGCGGGGGTTTTAAACCCCCACAAAGTAAAACTGCCAATAATAGCGAATAGAAATCCAAGCTATATAAATATGGCGCGAGGTGTCTATTGTGTTCGTCACATTCAGACGGTTTCAACCATGGGTATCATTGGTTCTGATTTTACTTGTGCAGCAAAGCCCTAAAATCAAAGCTTCAAAACCCTAGATTTCTCCAATGGTAATTTGCGTTCCAGAGCACCATAAGGCAATTAACCAATACCAAAAGCTTCAGAAAGGTTAGAGCAATGCAAAGCACACAACAAATCACATTAATAATGCATGAATTATGATTTACGATTATGAAAAAATAACTAAACCGTGTGACTTGTTCTGGCATGTTCTTGGAGTGTTAAGGCTTGTTTGTGATTGCTACGCGTTCCTGAGTGTCCCAGCAAGGTGTTGGAATCAAGAAAAGGGTTTGAATTGGCCTGGAAGGTTGAATTCAGTTTTCAACTTTTTCTTGGAATTAGGGTTCAATCTTGGCCAAGAATCCATTGTATTCATGTTTTCAATATTTGATTTCAATCAAATCTTTTTGCATATTTTTGATTGGAAAACCTTGCCAAATTGGGAGATTTTGGCCTCTTTGATGGATGCACGAAATTTCCAGCTTGCCCTGAGCCTATTTGCTTCATAAAAAGATTTGAAAACCAAATCTTTATATTTTCTACATTTTAAATCAATAAAATGAATTAATATTAATAAAAAAATTCAATTAATTAATTAAAAATAAGAAAATAAATCAATTTGAGCTTAATGGATCGTGCATAGGCCTTGGACAAAGTTTCAAGAATGAATTTGAGGCCCATTAGCAAAAATGAAGTGTTTTGGGCAAAGTTGACTTTTGCAAATTCCCAAACATTTCCCAACTTCTCCAATGCATATCTTGCTCAATTTGGATCCTATGAACATGTTCTTGGACATTTTGGAAAGGTCTTGAAGTCCTCTAACCAATTCCTTTGGTCCCATGTCATTTTGATTCACCAATCTCAAGTTATGGTCTTTGACTTAAAGTGCCTTTTTGTTGACTTTTGAAATTGACCTATAATGTAGAAATTGATAACTTTTTATGAGAGCATTTATTGGTCTTGGAATGTGAATATGAGTTGTAGGAAATGTCATCCCCTTCAAAATGAGCATTGGATGGGATTTTTCTGATGAACCATGAAAAAGTTATGCCTTGGTCAAGTTACAGTTGACTTTTCAACTGTCCACAAATAGAAACTTTTACATCTTGATGATTTTTGAGCCATGCTTGTGGAATCATGATCAAGACTTGATCAAATGATGATTGTGGCTTCAAAATAAGATGTTGACCAAAATTTTTGACTTTTGACTGCCAAATGACCATTTTACCCCTGTAGTTGACTGTGGAGCAACTAGGGTTTTTGACTGTGCAAACTGGCATTGTGAACCTTGAAACTTGACATGTAGATGCTTGACAATGTATATGGTCCTATGGGACTTGATTGAGCCCTTGAAAACCCAAACTTCCTTGCAAGAACCAAAACCCTAATTTTGACTGGCTTAGGAGGATGTTTGGCTGTGCAATCCTTGAGAGATTTTGAACCATTTGGAGATTGATCTTGACAAATCTTGAAGAATATGGGAGGGAAAATTTTGGGGTATAACAGTTGCCCCTGTTCAATCTTCTTAAACCTGAGGATGTAGATTGGCTTGCGTGCCTTTCGTGATCCGAAGGTGGAAGATGATTGAACACTAAAGTGCCCAGAAATTTGCACTCGCATAGTAGAATATCAGCAATGTGATGTCGGGAATGGGCTTACAGATGCCATTTGGAAAGATGGTGGATAGGAGGATGGGCTTAAAGATGCCATCTGGAGATGTGACAGGACCTTGTCGGGAATGGGCTTATAGATGCCATTTGGAAATGTGATGGATAGTTGAATCTGAATAAGAAATAGAGTGGCTTCCGTGTCTGGAGCATATCTAGTCTATATCTAATTGCTGACGTCTGAATAAATAGTAGAATGACCGCCGCGTCTGGGGTATATTCATATTATATCTGAGTGACAAAGTGTCATCCAAATCTGGATCGTATCTGGAATATCTTTTGAATGAATCTGAACTAAACAATAGAATAGCCTCCGGGTCTGGAGCATCTCTAAGTTGTCTTTAGAAGTTTGAATCTGAATAAGCAGTAGAATAACATCCGGGTCTAGAGCATCTCTAAGCTATATCTGAAGAGAAATCTGAATAAGCAATAGAATAACATTCGAGTCAAGAGTATCTCTGAGCTATCTCTGAAAGGGAATCTGAATAAGTATCAGAATGTAGCCATGTCTGGATCGCATCTGAACTATATCTAGAAGGAATCTCTGAATAAACAATAGAATAGCATCCGTGGTTGGATCATCTCTAAGTTATCTCTGAAAAGAAACCCTGAATAAGCAAAAGAATAGCATCCATATCTGGAGCATCTCTAGGCCATTTCTGGGAAGAAACTCTGAATAAGCAAAAGAATAGCATCCATATCTGGAGCCTCTCTAAGCTATCTCTGAATAAGCAACTCTGAATAAGCAACAGAAAAGCATCCGGTTCTAGAGCATATCTGAACTATCTCTGAGAAGAAACTTTGAATAAGCAAAAGAATAGCATCCATATCTGGAGCATCTCTAAGCTATCTCTGAAAAGAAACTCTTGAATAAGCAAAAGAATAGCATCCATATCTGGAGAATTTCCCAGCTATCTCTTTAATCTCTTTAAGGTAGATATGCCCTGGCTAGATACAGGTATCGAATCCACAATCAATCGCTCACAGATATGCCCTGGCTAGATACAGGTATCGAATCTGGAATTGCGACAGTTAATAGTAATCATCTTTGGATTGACCTTTTTCCTGAAAAGGCAAAACATCAGTTGTATGCAATGTCATGATGCATGAACTGCATGATTTTAAGATGTTCTCAAAAATAAATGAGATTTGTGTTGTATGATGCGTATGCATGCTATAATGTATGAAAATGTGATGTTTATGAATGTATTTCCGTCTAGGAAAATAAATCCTTGACGGATGTCGGGAAGTTTGTTGAATCTTGGGCTGATGTTTGAGGAGTAGAGTTCTTCGTTTCCGCGGGGATGATGGTTCCAAGAATAAACCGGTAGGAGAAGATGACTCTGTTGGGGAATAAACTTGTTGGAGAGATTACTCTACGGGGAATTACTCTGTGGGGAGAGATGCTTCGCTGAGAATTTGATGATAACTCCGCTGGGAATACCGTTGATAAGCTCTGTTGAGAGATTTGATGAACTCCGTTGGGGGATAGGAAGAACTTCGCCGAGGATGATCCTTCTGTGGTAAATAGCTGAGGATAACCCAGTTATAAGCTCTGGTGGGGAATAACCTTTGAACATGGTCGGGGGAGATGCGTGTACTCTGCAGGGGAATAAGCTTCCGGGATTTACTGGGGATAGGTTTCCAAAATCTACTGGGGAGGATGATTCAACTCTCCTAGGGAAAATTTTGAACTGTACCGGGGAAGTGGCTCCACTGGGGTGTTTGTATTCCGCTGGGGAGCAATCTCATATTAAGACTGCCGGGGATGCTTGTTTAGGAACATTTGTATACTCCGCTGGGGAATATTGAGATTTTCTGGGGATATCCAACTTCCTTAAGGCTGACAGTAGACTAACTCTGCTCGGGGAGAGTGTTGCTGAGTTGCTGGAGATTCTGTGCCTTTTTAGGACTGATGGGAGACCAACTCTGCTTGAGGAGAGTACTGCTGAATCTTGTCTTACTCGAAGGTATCTTGGTCATGTTCTTCAGCTGAACTTACCTTGGTACCTCGGCGGACAGAGCGACTAGGTCGCTTAGACAACTCTTATTGCCCCAGCTTTTATGGGAGAAGGTACCCGTGGAGGTCTTGATGACTGCCGATCGACAAATCTTCTTCTGGTAGGTAAGTGACGAGATGACGGGACATAGTCGTACGCTTTTAATCCCTAATTTTTGCTTGGACCGCCCTTTCGGGTTTTCAGTCCATCGGGATACCCTTTTTTGCCCAAGCCGCCTTTTCAGGTTTTCGACTTGCCGGGTGTACAAATTTTTTATTTTCATCCCTTATTTTTGCCCGAACCCTTTTGGTTCGCCGGGAAGCCCTTATTTTTGCCTAGGCCAGTCGACCTAGCGGGTATTTGATTGTGCATAGTATTTTTTCGACTATGTCCACGTTCTCAGAGCGCAGGGAGTTGTCACTGTCAGTAGTGTTGTGTTGCCATACTACCAGAAGACCTTTGATCAGGCAAGATTCGTAGCTAGAATTCAGGTCCAATGCCCCAAGTGATTCAGACGGAGATTTGCCCCTAGCATCTGGCATTTTGAGAGATTCCTTGAATCTTGACTTGACTCCCCCAGATTATGGACAATGATCATGCCGTGCCCTCTGATTGGAGGTGTTTTTCCACTTGAGGTGATCCTTGAGAAGATTTTTGTTCACTAGATATTCGTCGTGCAGATTTCTCTGCTATTGAAAAAATAGTCATATGCAAACAATGTTATATCAAGAATGCAAAGCTTATGTCTGTCTTGAAGTTTTGAAAATGCATTTTTTCATAAAAACAAGTGAATTTTTTGTAAACTGTGATGTCAACTCGTTATTTTACCACAAGCCTTAAGGAGTCAGGATACCTTTCGTAACAATATGCTTTCGAACTAACCCGTGCTTCAGCTAGGACTTTTAAGGGTTATAACGTGGCCTGGTTCACGGTTTGAGAAACAAAGGATAAAGGCTCAAAATTTATTTGTACCCACCCGTTCTTCGTGATGTTCTTCAATCCTACACTCAGCTAATCGTGTAGGTTGCTCTATTTCTACTCTAGGGATCTGTGGATTTTGATTAACGGTTAAATCTTCCTCCAAGATTACCCCTTGGTTTACTCTTATTGGTATTCTTTGGGGTTGTCGAATAGTTTGGGGTACCCCAAAGAATTCAGCCATGCGCGTTATTTGCACTGCCATTTGTTGATTCTACTGGGTAGTATTTTGTATTAGAGGGTTTAGAATTGTACTTAGGGTTTGTGCCAGCATTTGCACCATATCATGGTTGCTTTCATCCATTTGTTGCCTCAAAATTGATGAAGAAGCATTTATGAGGCTTGGTATTGCATGTGATGGTCCTCCTAATAGTTGGTTTCTACCCAAATTTGCCATAATGGCTCCAGATCCCTGTAATGGCGATGACGTACTCACTAAAGGTTCTGAAAAAGTAGACGTAGTGTTCATAAGGCTAGCCATTTTAGTGGTTGGCATGCCATATGGTTGTTCTCGACCCATCCAGGCTGTCGAAAATCCTGGGGGAACGTACGGTCGAGATCCTGGATTTTCCCTTGGTGGGGGTGTTCCTAATGGACCTTTAGGACCTACATACGAAAGTATGGGTCCTGTTTGATTCGTGGTTAACGTTGGTACTGAACCAACAGAAGTTGAGATATTGTCTCCAACGGTAGTTATAACCGTTGTTCCAGTAGTATTTAGTGGAGGTATTTCTCCATGATTTGGCTCATTAGCCATTCTACTTTCTCTATTTCTCTTCCAAATAGTACACTCGTTGGTTATTCTATCACTTCTTAATAACATGCAACGCTGTATACGTATAAAAGGAAAGCAATGACATGAACAAACAGATGATAAAAATTAGCAATGTCTCATCAGGTGTGCCAATTTGTTTACCGTGATTTTTGGTAAACAATCGCTGATCCTCCAAAAAGAAAAGTCCTTTTGGTTACTCGCGGGATCGATCAGATTGATCCCAGAACATATGCTAACTTTTATGTTGGTTTGATGTAAAAGTTGATATCTAGGAAGAACGCACGTTCGACCAGGGATATGGTGTTTGTAGTTTTGGAAAGTAAGAAAGTAAGTAGAAGTGTAGGTAAAGATGCAGGAAACGTAAACTTTGCAAAAGAAGATCAAAGCAATGTAAAAAGACTTTATTAATAAAAGTGGTGTTTCCAACGTACATTCTCAGTTATTCTTCCACACACAGCGGGTACTTGAATAATATTGAGTAACTAGCACAATAGGTTGAACACACAGAAAATATACACAAACTTCCTATTTTTATACCAAAATTATGTAACTGTCGAGGGGTGGATTTGCTCTAGGATGAAGACAAGTGTCTTCTGCATGTCCCTCGACCTTTATCTTTATGCCACGTCGCTTTCCCTTAACTGCTGGCGAACTGCATTTCCCTCCAATCTTCAAATTCAAGTATCCTTCGTCTTTGGTGCTGACACGAAGATTTGTTCTTCTAGTCGAAGGTCACAAGACCTTTCCCGTCGAAGGCTTGATGGTGATGTCTGGTCGAATACCAATTTGTAACTCAGATATTTTCTCTAAGTTTTTTCCATCCATCGAAGCATTTTCCAGCTTGGCTTTATTTACTCTATTTTTGGTCCATAAGGCCAATATATCGTAGGTGTCGAATTCAAGAGCCAACACCAGTATACTACAACGGTCCGAGGACCGTGATTGTAACTGACGCATTTACGACAATATGCTAAATAACAATGTCTGGGCTTGCATGATTATATATCTTTTCCAATCATTGTTAAATGGATTTTTCGTAGTAGTGGAATTCTCTTCGAGTTCGAGAAAAAACACAGCTTTGAAATCACATGAACCCTTGCAATCAGTGGGACGCTGAACAAACACTCCACACCTAAAACATTTCATAGAATCGGAAGCTTCTCTCACACTTATTTCAATTCTTCTCCTACTAACAAGTTGTTAAAAAAACAAACAAGTACCGACCGTGTTTTACACACTTGCCGCATACTAGATAACACACAACATGACAAAACCTGGCTAGACGGACCGACATGCTCTGATACCACTATGTAACACCCTAAACCCCACAACTTATATATTAAGAATTACACGACAATCTAAGGCGTCACCAACAACAATCCTTTAATAATTAAAACATTTAACAAACATGCAGCGAAAATAATAACTTTATACAACATTTGTCATCGCAAGATCGTTTTTACTTAGGGTATCATTGCAGTGATATCGATCTTATTTCCATATTAAATAAAAATAACACAACTTAAGACATTTAGTCTCAAGCTTCAACATTGTATAAAACTGCTTTTAAAGAAATGAGTTATCAAAATCAACTCTCAATAACTTCAACCATCAACAGAATAATTAAAGAAACTCCAACAAAATCATAATAAGAAATACAAGCGTTCCAAACCACGTGTTATAGAATCAAAACAAGACTTCTAAAATAACGACAAAACTAAAGGAAATAACTCCAAGAGTTAGCTTCCACCTACAACAATAAACTCTACTCCTGAGTATCTGCAATATGTTCATGGTGGTCAACATTAAGCAAAAGGGGGAGAATATATTCAAATAATAAACAATGCATAAATAATTAGGATAGATTCATACGCTAAAACAATCACATGTATATCATATATGCACCACACAACACGCATTCTTATTTCACCCACATTACAATCATATACATTTATTTATTCAATGAGACACATAACATGACATTGACTCATATGTATGTGGTACCAATCTCAACAATGGTTCTTATCATGAACCGAGTTCCATCTGTTGAACCCCCAAGCCCCACACCGAGCCCTAAGCCCCACACTGAATTTGGAACAAGCCACCAATCCCCTTATTGAGACTTATAACTCGCCTCTTTAGCCAACAAAAACAACATAAGATGCGTGAATGAATGAATGTATCATCACAAAAATTCCACAACATGAAACGATATCACATTAAACCATATAATTCATGCACAAAAACAACATAGTAGATTCCACACAGAAGCTACACATCTCAACTCAAACATATTACTAATAGACGAATATCACAAAATATTTATTAATATTAATTCATGATATCCCTAACTCATCATTATAGAACCACAACTATTCACTAAATAACCATACATATTATCACAAATATCCCTACAGTAGACCTATAAATACAATTCAACTATCTCATAAAGCACTGTCGCGAGGTAGTTCAGTGTGTTAGCTCTCTAACGCTTCGAACGACAACACATTTAGACTTATAAATCAAAAGTTATGGTAAAAACAAAATTTTAATAATATCAGCGTAATCGACGACTGTTGGACTGTCACTGTAGCTAACGTCAACTTTTTTGCAACACCCTAAATCATTGCAGAATGCAGAATTGTGTATTTTCCACCGTTGAAGGTCTTCTGAACCTCTGATTTGGATTTTGTAAAAAGCCAGATGCTCAGAATTTGATACCCAATAATTATCCAATGATTAAAATCACAATTCACAATTTACCACAGATTAGCATCAACAAAGTCATATATTTTCATACTCTAAAACACTTCATTTCAATGTAATTTCCTCATTGAATCAATTATTTCATGAACAACATAACACCACAACCCCACAAATAATTATTCACATCAATTCATGATAAAAACAGAATTATAATTACTCATTCTCTATACTCATCATCAATCAAATAGAGAATACAAACTCTATTGGAGGTTAAGGAAAATCTCTCCACCCTTTCATGAATTAAGCAACCTTAGATGAAGGATTCCCCTTTACCTTATAATTCCAACAAAAACAAATAATCTCTATGAGGTCTCCTTCTTTAAGACATAGCTCCATTTTCCCTTCAAAAGCTCTTTCTCTCCTTTTGTCTCTTTTCTCAAATTACACATACTGATAAAACTGGGCTAATTTCTCTTATTTAAAATATACTAGATTGCCGACCCATGCTTCGTACGGGTATATTGAAATAATTTTTTTTTTATAATAGCTGATATTTAAGTTTTTATTTGAATATAAAATTATTTTGTAGGCCTTTAGATTATGTTTGCAACTATACTATTAGTTTTTGAATGTGAAAGACCATAAATTAGAAGAAAAAAAACTTTTTAATCAATAATATGTGAGATTAAATTACACCTATTTATACTATATCTACTTACATAGACAAATTTTATAAACCTTTATTTGTAAGAAATCGTAAATTTAGACCTTTATTTTATATGTGAAATTCATTTACTCATTATATTAATGATTCATTTTAATTAATAAATAAGTTTATTTACACTTTTTAACAACCGTTATTTTCATATTATTTTTTAAAATATGTTTTTCTCACCACACCAACCTTTGAACTGCTTATTTTTATATTCTTTAATTAAATCACTCATTATATTAATGCAAAGTTTTAATTAATAAATTGATTTAGTTATTTTTTTTAATTATTATTTTCTATTATATTTTTAGAAGATTTTCTTTCCACACACCAACCTTTGATCTCTATTTTTCTAAAACTTTTTTTTATTATACACTACTCATTTTCGGACATTAAACTTATACAAAATAATTAATTAATAAATTCTAAACTTACAATTTTATTAGAGTATATTGTTATTTTATTAATATAATATTATATTTAATTTGATATAACTTTTATTTTCATCCTAATAAATAATAAATAGTTTATTAAAAAGTATTTTGATTTTGATTTGTTTTATAATTTATATTTATTTTATCATATCATTAATTCGAAGAAAGATAGAGGATATCATTTTATGTACATCGTTGTATGAAATTTAGTTTACTCAACAAAATAATTGATGCTTTTTCTTTTATATTTTTTCACTAATAAGATATAAATGCAATTTGTTGCAAAATTGATTTGATAAGTAAAAATTGATAAATTTCAATCTATTTAAAAATTAAATATAATAAAGTTTTAACTTAGTTATCAAAAATAAAATTTATATTATTTTTAGGAATGTCACAAATTTATTTTAAAAATTAGATGATAAAATTAATTGTATCCAAATAACCATAAACTATAAAAAAGAAACATTTTTAATAATAATTACTTTAAGTGAAATAGTTATATAACTATTAAGATAATATAAATATAAATTATAGAAATATCTATACTATAATAACAAAAATTATATAAATTAAATTATTATTAAGATAAAATAAGTATAAAATATAAATAATAAAATATAATTAATAAAATATAATTACAAACATCTAAACTTATATAATAGAAAAAATAGATTAAATATCTAAATGACTAAAACAAAAAACTAGTAGAACATGAGGCAAATGAAACTTAAAATATAACGTTAATGAAGTTAATTGTGTGATAAACTTTTAATTTTGTAGCTTACATAAAGTAAGTAAAAAAATAATTAGTAATAAATAATTCCTACTCAATAATTATATATATATATATATATATATATATATATATATATATATATATATATATATATATATATATATATATATATATATATATATATATATATATATATATATATATATATATATATATATATATATATATATATATATATATATATATATATATATATATATATATATATAAAATTTATTAAATTGATAATAACAATAATAAAATATTTTTTCAATAGATTTTGAATTCAAAAATATAATTAAAATTTTATAACTTAGTCCTTATTATTATGATTATTATTATTTACTTTTATTTTTTTATTGCTATGGCTCAATATTATTATTATTATTATTATTATTATTATTATTATTATTATTATTATTATTATTATTATTATTATTATTATTATTATTATTATTATTATTATTTATTTCTATTATATTACTTTTTAAATTATTAATATTATGTCAATTATTAAATAATATATTTTTTATTATTTAGATTATTACTTATTATTTATATTATTATTATTATTATTATTATTATTATTATTATTATTATTATTATTATTATTTATTCTTTATGTAGAGTTAATTAGTAAAATTAGAATTAGAGTTTGTGCTTATATTTACTATTGAATTGACATGTATTTAGAGTTGTCATGATGACAACCTTATCTTAAGTAGATATTTAGAATTTTTCTACACAATTTTTTTCAGTTATCTCATTAACATTCAATTTTCTTAATTCACACTATTGCCTCCAACTCCCAAATTCTTTGCTCTCATTTGTTTCTCATAATTCTCCATATTAGTCTAATTTTATCCTTCTATTATTTTATTTAATTAATTTAAATAAAATACTATTTATTTTAATAATTAATTAACTTTAAATTAATTCTATTCACATTTAAGTTCTCTCTGCACTCCAATCTAACGTACATCTAAGCCACAACTTTAATTACTAAGCATAATAATTTAATAACTCACACAAAAGACATAAGTAGAGTAAATAAAATTATCTAACAAAAACAGAGTGTTACAATTTTAGTGGAACAATTTCAATGAACGAATTTTAATTAAATTATTAATCTCAAATCAAATATTAAAGTTATGATTTTTAAAATATTTTTTAAATTGTGTTTTAACTTTAATCACAAACGTGAAAGATATCATCGTCACTACGAATCTACACAATTACAAAATAAAATATATTATGTAAGAGCAATTGAGGTGAAGAATTATACACGATTTTAATTGAGTTGATATTTAATATAAACGGTTAGAACAATGACTTGTAACATTAGATTAAAAAATCAATAGAACACAAACAATAAAATAATAAAATACGAAGTTTGACCAAATATGTCTCCGGTCTCTTTTTTATGGTTGAATATTCTCATTCAAAATGTCAAGTGTGTGGATTTGTCTAACAAGCACTAACAAGACGACACATAATTTCTTATCAATGCAACAAAAAGTCAAAATTAGAAAGGTTAAATATCAAATTTCTAAGTTAGTTTCATAGTCATAGGTAGTAACAAAACATATATTTCAATTGGTTTGAAAGAGTATTCAATAACTTCTGCTAAAAGAATTGAGAATTTTCTTCACCATTCTTCTTGGTGATACAAAATACAAGCTCAAAAAGTGTATTGATAATTATTAGCCTAAAACTTACATTATTTAGAATTATTCTAGAAAAGAGTGTATATATTTTTATAGTGACTACATGAAGTAATCTAAAAAAAAATTGAAAATTAATTTAAAAAATAAAAAATTGTAAAAAACTGAAATTTATTAGATGTGTTTGGATGTCATTTTGTAAAAAACAGTCGGTTTAAATTGAATTTCAGATTAATTTTTCAGAATCGATCTAAACCAAACCGAACCACATACGTATATTCTTATACTTATTTATTTTTTATTAATATGATATGTTATGTAAATTTATTATTAGATGATAATAATTTTTTTAATAATATTTATTAATTTAATATAATCTATTTATTTTTATTATTTCAATCATAATCGATCACTCTCATTTTATAATATTAACTTTTAATATATTATATATGTTATATTATATCAAACATATAATTTTTTAATAGTTTTATAATATAAATAAAAATATAATGTGTAATTTGGATATTTATAAATTGATCCAAATTAAACTGCATAAAATCAGATCGGATCGGATTGAATTTTGTTAATATATCATCCAAAATCAAAATAAATCAGAAATAAATTTATCTTTGAATTAAATGCGCTTTTGTCTTAAAACTGATCCAAACCAAACCGTCAACACTCCCAGTCGTAATGAAGATTTCATAGCCATGGAGAATTGTAAATAGGAGTTGCAATAGATTTAACTTGAAGATATTTGTGAAGTGTTTCTAATCCATAATCTCTCCCAAATCCACTCATCATATACCCTCCAAAAGGGCAGTCATTATCAAAGGCAAAGTAGCAATTGATCCAAATGATACCCGCACGAAGGCAATTTCCAAGTTATGGTTCACAATCCCTGCTGCTAGGCCATATTTAGTATTGTTGGCCTTCTTAATTGCTTCATCAATGTTCCTACAATATTTAAATCCAACGTTGTGGTGGAAAAAGTCACAAACATATCTTGAAACTAATATTAGGCTCTCCGAAAAAATATATGAATGCAATTTGGGTTCCGACATCATTACTTTAGAAAAATGATATTTTTGACTGTGACATAACTCTTATCATGATTTCGGAAAATGAAATATTTGAATGTTTTCATATGTGTCAATATTGTGTTTGTATTCAACATTTACATATATCATACATCAGACACGTCTTCAATCTGAAATGTTGGTGCTACATAGATTTTAGATATCAATGCAACTTTTACTTAGACTCTATTTGACTACAATTTTTCATAATGTTTAAAATTTTAGCACCACGGTAGGTATGATTTAAAACTTTGAAAAAGACGGTGAAACGGAAATATAAGTTGTACTTACTTGAACTTAGAATGTGTCATAACAAGTCCAAATATTTCATCTTGTGCTATTAGCATATCATCCTAAAGAAGTTTTTTTCAAAAATAACAGATAAAAATATTCCATACAATATTTCAGTTCAAGATGAAGATTTAGATGATTTCATTTTTCTTGGTAGAGTTGAAATATACCTTAACATTGGTAAAAATAGTAGGCTCTGATAGAAGACATAGCAGATCTAGAAAATATAGGGAAGCTTTTCATTTCTGTTATTTGAACTGCAATGTTAGTTACAGATAGTGCACACAGTTGCATTTATAAGGCAATCTGTGTGACCTGCTACAGCAGGTAGGCAAGCATACAGGACATGACAAGTGCCAGTCATAACAAGCTTAAAGTAAGGCTTAACACTTCTATTATTTTCCTTACTCTAATACCCCCCCCCCCCCCCCCCCCCCACACACACACACAAACTCATGGGGAGCTGCATGAAGCAACCCTGAGTTTGTGTCTGAAATCCAGGAATTTAGCAAAAGAGAGAGGTTTGGTGAGCACATCAGCAATTTGATCCACACCAGCAATGTGAGCTACACAAATATGCTTGGCAAGAACTCTTTCTCTCACAAAGAAGAGGTCAATTTCCATATGCTTCGTCCTGGAGTGCATAATGGGATTGTGAGCCAGCATCACTGCAGACTGATTGTCACACAAAACCACTGGCTGTTTTGCAGGTACACAAAGTTCAGCTAACAAGGTTTGAAGCCAAAGTAAATCAGCAGTGGCCTGAGCTAGACTCCTGTATTCTGCTTCTGTGCTGGACCTGGCAACCACGGGTTGCTTCTTGGACCACCAGGATACTAAATTTCCTCCAAAATAAATGGCTGCACCAGACGTACTATGTCTATCATCAGGGTCTGAAGCCTAATCAGCATCACAGTAAACTTGAAGAGAGGGAACTGCAGATGGAACATAAGGAGAGAGATGAAGACCATACTGAATAGTACCCTTGAGATATCGAAGAATCGTCTTAACAATAACCCAATGCGTTTCAAGGGGGTGAGACATAAACTGGAAAACTTTATTTACAGCATAGGCAATATCAGGGCGTGTAATGGTTGCATATTGAAGGGCACCAACCACTGACCTGTACATATAAGGATCAGCAAGAGCAGGGGAGCCAAGTTTAGTTAGTTTGCAGGAGGACTGCATAGGAGTGGCATTGGAAATGAATGTGCTGGGAGCAGAATAGGTAAGAGCTGGCCTTGCTTGAGCAGTTGGAGGTCGTGTCCACACATTAGCAGGGAAATGACCATAGGGCACCTTAGGAAACTGCCAAGGGGAAGCATGATAGGGACTGCTACTGTAAGAGGGAGGCTGAAAGTTCTGATTAAACCTATGCCAGCAATTTAAAGATGAGTGTCCAACTTTGGAGCAAACTTGACACTGAACTGTAGAATTTCTGCCACCTGAACCTTTTCCACGACCACCTTTGTTGGATCTGCCACCTCTAAAGCTGGAATACTCAGGCTCAACACGAGAGGGAGCTACTTGTGAGTGAGCAGATTCAGTGTTTCCAGATTGAGGATTTTCAGGGGAAGCAGCTTGAGGTGAAACATGTGTAAGATTGAGAGATCCAAGATCTGGAACAGTAGTCTTCTTAAATCTGTTCAACCTCAACTCATGTGCAACAAGGAGAATTTCCACTTCATCCAAATCCATATCACCAAACTTACTCTCAACAACAGAAACAACTGGAGCATATTCACTAGGAAGCCCCTCAAGAATCACATCAATGTGATGAGAGCTGGGAATAAGATCTCCAATTGAGGCTAGAGCATCCACAGTAGCGCGAATTTTCAACAAATAGTCAGAAACAGATTGAGATTCCAGAGTTAGGGCACGCAATTCCACACGCAACTGGCGTGCATGAGCACGAGTTTGCTTCTGGAAATAGCTGAATAGACGATCCCAGAGCTGATGCGCATGAGAGCATCCAAGGACACGCGACATAATTTCGCTCGAGAGTGTGGATTGAAGCCAAGATAGAAGCAACTGATCTTTCTGAAGCCAAACAGAATATGCAGGATTAACCATACCTTGGCGACGAGCATCATCGTCCAAAAATTTGGACGGAATCCGAGTGCACACCACGAGATCCGTGAGATTATGTGCGTTGATGTAGGGTTCCACCTGTTGACGCCAGAGATGAAAGTTTTTCTCATTGAGTTTGTGCGCGATTTTGAGAGAGAATTGGAGATGACGCATTTCAGCAGTCGCCGCCGTGAACGACGAGGCCGGCACTGTGACGTTAGCGGAAGACGATGATCCCGGTGACGCCATGGATCGAGAATGGCTTAATCTGATACCATGATAGAAGACATAGCAGAGATAGAAAATATAGAGAAGCTTTTCATTTCTATTATTTAAACTGCAAAGTTAGTTACAGATAGTGCACACAGTTGCATTTATAAGGCAATCTGTGTGACCTGCTACAGCAGGTAGGCAAGCATACAGGACATGACAAGTGCCAGTCATAACAAGCTTAAAGCAAGGCTTGACACTTCTATTATTTTCCTTACTCTAATAGGCTCAATATAGTATCCTTTGTTCCCACTTTCCTAACCCCGTGTAATAGTGTGGCTCTTTCATTCTTTCCATGCTCAATATAGGAAAGAATTTTATCAAATTGTGCTTTACTGTTTTGCCAAAAAAAGTGCAAATGAGAGTTATATTAGTAACAGTTTCTATTTTATGTTAAAATATTATGCGATTTCATAGAACAATTAATCTCAATCATTAGTTTGAGATCGACTAGTCCAAATACACGGTTACTAAATTAATTTCAAACGATATTGATTTATGATTTGAGATCAGATGGTCGAGATCAATAATTGCGTGAATCTATTTTCAATTCTTGTACTTATAAAACTTATCCTTAGTTGGGGTTCTCGTTAAACTTGAGGATCAAAAGGGTCACCAACTACCCAAATTTCACTTTTTTCTTTCTTCAACAAAAACTCTTGAAAATGCAACGCACACTTCACCCTGAAAATTACCAAGCTACTTAAGTTACAAGTCATTGTTGCTTTTATGTTACAAGACTTTCCTTGAAGGGAATCATATACCTTATTGTGAAGGATTCCAAATAGAGCAAGATCAAAAGCTTTATCAACATCAGCATCATCGAAAACCATGATAGGTGACTTTCCTCCTAACTTAAGCGATACCAGCTTCAAATTTCTCAACGCAACCGCCTGCATTACACGACGGCCTATTTCGATTAAACTAGTAAAACTGACCTGTAAAACAAACAATACATAATATATGCATCTTTAACTTAACCAATCATATAAAATATTTTTGACACCAAGTTATTGCATCAATATCCATATGTGAGCTTATTGCAGCTCCTGCAGTTGCACCAAATCCAGGTACTACATTGAATACTCCATCTGGAATTTCAGCCTTCAAAATTGTTGAAAGTATAATTCCTTGTGTCGAAGAAGCTTTCTCGACAGAAAACAAGTGTCAAAAATATTGTGTCAAGTGTAGAAACAGTTTGTTACATACATATTTGATTTAGATATAAAATAAATAGATTTGATTTAGGTCTAAAATAGATAGATTTGATTTAGTTCTAAAATAGGTATTTTGGGCTTTTATAGTTTTGGGCTTTGGCTTAGAGAACAAGTTAACCTAAATCTATAAATAGTGGCAGTAACCCCTATTTTTTGTAATCAAGTTGTATTCACATAATTTGTAGTAGCAAATGAATAAGAAGTTTTCACAGTTTATGGCTAGAGAGAAACTCTGTAAAAAATTATTGTTTTTTTTTTCTTTCATATTTTTCATCGTTATTGTGTGGTGATAACAATATTGTTCATCAAGATTGATAGAAATTCATCATAGAAACTGGTGGATTTCCAACATTTGGAATCAAGAGCTCCGGTTGAGCGATCAAGGGAAGAAGAAGAAAATCGATGGCGATGAATTATGCAAGTGAAAATTTCCCATCAAATATTCTGATTCTTAAAGGTGATAACTATGAGAATTGGTGTAAACAGGTGAAGGTTATATTTTATTTTTAAGGTCTTTGGGAACTTGTAAAATATGGATTAGAACCACTTGATGAAGACACTTCAGAAACGGAAGAGACTGAATACAAAAATTGAAGAAGAAGAATTATAAAGCTCTCTTTATAATTCATCAATGTGTTAGCCTAGACAATTTCGAAAAGGTTAGTGATGTAGAATTTGAAAAAGAAGCCTGAGAGATTCTTAAGAAATCTTTTGGTGGTACAGGAAAGGTGAAAGAGACGAGGTTACAAACTTACAAAAGAACGTATGAATTGCTTCAGATGAAAGATAGAGAAAGCATGTCTGATTTCTTCACTAGGATTACGAAACTAGTGAATCAAATCAAGACTTGTGGAGAAACGTTAACAACAAGAGCAGTTGTTTCGAAGATCTTGAGATCTTTGGCTCCGAATTTCAATCATGTGGTAGTTTCCATAGAAGAGTCTAAGGACATGTCAACTTTGTTGAAATAATAACTTCAAGGGACGCTTGAATCTCATGAACAAAGAATGGCTGAAAGAGTTGTTGGAAAGTTGAAGAGAGATGTGGCTTCGCAGGCTCAATCAGCAAACGATACGAAAGGCAAAGGAAAGTGGTTCGACAACAAAGGTAGAGGTGGCTATAACAATTTGACTAGTAGAGGAAACCAACACGAAGAAAATGTGTCGAATCAGAGAAGACCATACCAAATCAATCAAAGAGGTGGTGTTGGAAATAGAGGAAGAGATGGTGGTCGAAACTCTAACAAGAGTCACATTCAATGTTACAATTGTCAGAAGTACGGTCACTATTCTAGTGATTGTCCAGAAAAGCGAAAGAATCAAGAAAGTGATGCAAAGTTTGCAAAACATGAAGAAGAAGAGATGATGTTGATGGTCACAAAAAGAGATGAAGAAAAATTCAAGGACCAATGGTACTTGGATTCAAGATGCTCATCACATATGTCTGGAAGGAAAGATTGGTTTGTCAACATAAAAGCCTCAATGAGAACACAGTGAAATTCACAAATGACAATACCCTAGCAACTGAAGGTATTGGTGATGTTATAATTATGAGGAAAGATGGAAGGAGGTTAGTAATTTCCAATGTGTTGTACATACTAGGCATGAAGAGCAATTTTCTCAATATAGGAAAGTTGGTCGAAAAGAACTATAAAGTGTCGATCAAATACAAGATGATGATGAAGAATGGAAAAACACAAGAAATGGGGGTTTGAATTGGAATTTTTAAAATTTAAAGTAAAGAACAAGTTGGTTATCCTGGTTCGTTTGAACTAAAATACTCCAGTCCATCCGCCAAGGTGATTTCGCCTCTCTCAATAAGGTTTTAATCCACTAATCAATCTTGATTACAAATCTACTTTGACAACTGCCAAAGTCTTCTTGAGTATAAACCACAATCCGTTTTTTCTCAAGGAATTTCTCCAAACAATATTTGAATAAATTTGTACAAGAGTGTTTTCTAATAAAACAATATCACAAGGATGTTTTACACAATTTGAATTTTGTACGTTTGAGGAAGATAGTGTTAGCAGCTTTACTTTGCATGTGAAAATCGTGAACGATTTATCCTCAAAACATTGTTTAAATAGGCGAAGCATGAAGGAGCTTTTGGAATGTTGATCAATGACAATTAAGGTGCTTTCCAAAAATAAAGATCATTCCTTCCAGCCGTTACTCTTGAAATGTAAATATTTGATTTGTAACACTTCAAAACATGCTTGATTCAAAAGATGGAAGTAACCGTTGCTGCTTGCTTCAGAACTTTGTAGATCAGAAACACAGGATCCTGTTTGCAGCGTTAGAACTTCTTTCAGAGATGTTTATAATCAGAGTTAAAACAACATTTTAGCGCATCTTCTGATCTTCTTCTGTCAGAACTTCTCTGCAAAACAGAATATAATTTTAGGGAGCATAATTGTTCTTTGCGTTTGTTATCATCAAAACTCTTACAAGGGTTGTAGAATCAAACTATGTTCTAACAGATGAGAGTCGTCGATACAAATGGAAGATTAATCTTGAAGGCTCCCATGTCTCAAAATAGAACCTCCAAGGTTGAACTTAATGTTATGGAGCACAATATCCTTTCGACTGCAGCTAGAAGAGATAAACGAATATGGAACTATCGACTAGGTCATCTCAACTTCAGAGACATCAGATATTTGAAAAAAAGAAATATGATTTCAGGGTTGCCAAAAATCGATATTCCAAACAAGGTGTGTGAGGAATGTGTGCAGGCGAAGCAGCACAAGAACAATTTCAATAAGGGTGCAGGAAGCAACTCAAAGGCTATTCTTGAAATCGTATACTCTGATGTATGTGAACCAATCTAGGTGGATTCAAATGGAGTTAACAAATACTTTGTTACATTCATAGATGATTTTAGTCTAATATTGTGGACTTACCTGATCAAGAAGAAAAGTGAAGTGATCGATGTATTTGTCAAGTTTAAGTCTATGGTCGAAATATAAAATGGTCGAAAGCTCAAAGTTTTAAGAAATCACGATGGTGGAGATTTGTGTCGAAAGACTTCGAAAAATTATGTGAAAAAGAAGGGATTGTGCATGAGGTGGTGCCACCCTACACTCCATAGTAGAATGGAACTGCACAAAGAAAGAATCTAACCATCATGAATATGGTGAGAAGTATGTTGAAAGGCAAGAATTTACTTAAAGAGTTTTAGAGTGAAGTTGTGTCGACTGCAATATACATATTGAACAGATATCCGACGAAGAAGCTATAAGGAATTACACCAGAAGAATGTTGGTCTAGTGTTAAGCCTAGCTTGAGTTATCTGAAGGTATTTGGATCTATTGTACATAGACATGTGTCATATCAGTTTAGAAGAAAACTTGATAACAAGTCGAGTCAGATGATCCTAGCAGGATATCATTTGAGAGGAGGTTACAAGTTGTTCGACCCAATGAACAAGAAGATTGTGATCAGTAGGGACATGATCATATATGAGCTTAAGGAATGAGATTGGACTAAAAATGTCAAGGAAGATTCAATCAGAAGCTTACTTGAAGAACCAGAAACTCAAGTTGAAAGTAAAGTTTGACAAGAGGAATTTATAGATCAACCAGGTACAAGAAGACCTCTGAGATTAAGACACATGTCTGCAAGGTTGCAAGACTGTGATTACATAAGATGATGTAGTTGATGATGAAGGTGAGCTAGTACATTATGCTTTCTATGTAGATGTCAAACTTGTCAATGCAACTGAAGCATTGAAAGATTCCAAGTGGGTGAAAGCAATAAACAAAGAAGTGAAGTCAATCAAAGACAATAACACTTGGTCACTTGTCAAATTGCCTAAAGACAAGAAGGAAATTGATGTCAAGTAGGTATACAAAGTTAAGATGAATCCCAAAGGGGAAATAACTCAACACAAAGCAAGACTCATGGCGAAAGTTTTTCTCCAGAAATAAGGAATTAACTTCGATGAAGTTTTTTTACCTGTGGCTAGGATCGAAACAATCAGGTTATTTGTTGGTCTAGCAGAAATGAACAGTTGGCACATATGTCAGATGGATATGAAGTGTGGATTCCTGAATGGATTCTTAGACGAAGAAGTCTATGTTTCACAACCAATTGAGTTTGTGAAGCATGATGAAGAGAGAAAGGTGTACAAGCTGCATAAAGCTCTGTATAAATTGAAGCAAGCTCCAAGAGCTTAGAATAATAAGATAGATAGCTTTCTAACGGAGAAGGAATTTGTGAAGTGCACAACTAAACATAGAGTATATGTGAGAAGAAGCAATAGTGAATTGTTTATACTATGTCTCTATATCGATGATTTGTTGATAACAGGTAGCTGTAAAAGTGAGATCAAAGACTTCAAAGGTGACCTCAGCAAGGATTTTGAAATGTCTGATTTGGGTTGACATTTCATATTTTCTTGGCATTGAATCTACAAGAGCAGTAGAGGTTTTATAAAGCATCGAAGAAGATATGCAGGAGAAATTCTCAAGAAATTTAAGATGGAAGAATGCAACTTGACTATTAGACCTGTATAACCAAGACTGCAACTGTCGAAAGATGTAAATGAAGATGATGTCGACCCAACCCAATATAGAAGACTTATTGAGTCATTGAGATACCTTTGTTATATGAGGCCTTACTTAGCTTACAATGTAGGTATGGTAAGTAGATTCATGCAGAAGTCAAAAGTATCAAACCTAGCAGCGACGAAGAGAATATTGAAGTATCTGAAAGAAACTCTCGACTATGGGATTCTATTTTCTGCACCTGATAAAGGAAAATAATGCAAGTTAGTGGGATACATTGATTCAAGTTGGTGTAGTGATGCTGAGGATCAAAAATCTACATCAGGATATGTGTTTATGCTAGGTGGTGCATCATTTTCTTGAAGTTCGATAAAGGAACCATTAGTGGCATTATCATCATGCGAAGCAGAGTACATATCTGCTTCTCTTTGCGCATGTCAAGCAACATGAATGGTGAATTTGATCGAAGAAATCTTAGGGAAAGATCATGGAGAAATTAGCATCAAGATCGATATCATGTCAGTTATCAACCTGGCGAAGAATCTGATAGCACATGGTCGAAGCAAGCACACCAAAATGAGGTTCCACTATCTTTAAGGGTAGGTAGCAGATGGGAAGATAAAATTGGAACATTGCAGAATTGAGAATCAGATTGCAGACATCATGACGAAGAGAGTGCAGGCCGAAATGTTCAAAAGGCTAAGAGCTATGATGAATATAAATAGCTTAGACACAATGAATTAGGTGGTGTGTTCAAAGTATAATTCCTTGTGTAGAAACAACTTGCTCGACAGAAAATAAGGAAGTGTCGAAAAGATTGTGTCAAAGTGTGAAAACACTTTGTTACACACAAATTTGATTTATATCTAAAATAAATAGATTTGATTTAGATCTAAAATAGATAGATTTGATTTAGTTTAAAAATATGTATTTTGGGCTTTTATAGTTTTTGGGCTTTGGCTTAGAGAACAAGCTAACCTAAATCTATAAATAGTGGGAGTAACCCTTATTTTTCGTAATCAAGTTGTATTCACAGAATTTACAGTTGCAAGTGAATAAGAAGTTTTTCACAGTTTGTGGGCAGAGAGAAACTCTAGAGAAAATCGTTTTCTTTCTTTCTTATATATTTTTCATCGCTATTGTGTAATAATAATATTATTCATCAAAATTGATAAAAATTCATCATAGAAATTGATGGATTTTCAAAGAAATATCAATCACATTAAGCTCAATTTTAATCACATTAATATCCAAAACTTAATCAACAAACTTTCTTTAAACTTACATGTTTAGCGAGATGAGCATAAAACAAAGCAGAAAGAGGTGTTTGTTCAGTAGGTTTAAGAATCATAGTACAACCAGCAGCCAAAGAAGGAGCAACCTTAGTAAAAAAATATAACAGTCACAAAATTCCAAGGTATAATATGTCCAACAACACTAATAGGTTCCATCAAAGTATACAAATGAAGATTCCTAGAAGTTTTAAACACATCTCCATGAATCTTATTAGCAGCACAAACATAGTATTGCAAGATATTAGCCGCTTCAGGTACATCAACAACCTTACACCAACTATACAACTTCCCTCCATCAATTGTATCCAATGCTGCAACTTCTTCTATGTTTTCTTCGATCAATATCGTCCATTTCACCATGATCTTCACTCTTTCCTATCAAACATTTAGTAACAATGTCAAATTAATATATTTTGGTCCGTATAACGATTGATTTGATTAAATGCATGCGTAAATAATAGACGATGATTTGAATTTACAGCACCAGACATGCGTGGCCACAGACCATTATCGAACGCTTGGCGTGCAACTTTGACAGCAATATCAACATCTTCTTTGGTAGCTTCAGCAATTTCTATAATTACTTCTTCTGTTCTTGGATCAACAGTTTCAAAAGTTTTTCCTTTTTTTTTTCCAACAAAAATCCAAAATTCATATAAGTTTAAATAGCCAATTTCAATTTTGTCACCAAAAAGTCAGTTAGAAATTTTTAAAAATGATTCCTCAACATTTCTCTTATCAAGTTCTACATAAAAGTATGAAACATTTTGTAATAGGGCAATAAAATTGAAAAATATTATAGAAAAAAATTTGAGGTAAATATTTAGGAAACTAATTAATTTTTTTTAACAAATAAAGTGCTACAAATTAATTGAAACCTAAAACTGAGTCCACAAATTCTTCATTGATGAAAAGTTTTTTAAACTTTATAGTTGGAATATTTTTCATCTGAAGCTCTCTAGCTACTTTTAACTATGTAGTATTTGAAATATAAGTTTAAAAAAATAGTGATTGATAAAATGAGTGTGGTACATTAGTTATTTATAAGGAAAATATGAATATGAGTTTGCATTATGTGAGATATTCTTTTATCCTAACCTTTTGAATGGCACAGCAGAGTCAGAATTTGTGGGCAGTACAAAGAATATGATGGTGCAAAAGAAAAAATGAGTGAAGAAATTGTGTTGCACCTTCATGGTGAGTCTACAATTAACATTTTTTCTCTTTTCAAAAATGACTATAATAAAAATGAAACAATGTCATTGTTATATTTATCAAAAGTGATGCATTATTATAAAGGTCTAAGTGTCTAACACACCACTTCCTCATTTGTTAAGTTTTATCATAGAAAAGAAAAATGTTAACATAAATTTAGTTTTTCTATAATTTGTTTTGTTTTGACAATACTTTTTCATAACTCTAAATGATAATAGTAATAAAGTTATCATTTAAAGCATAAGTCTACATACACCCCAAATGTAAAGTAAATAGTTAAATTATGATACTTAAAACAATTTTCATTTCATTAAAATTGCAATTTCAATTAAAATTTAAAAGTACATTTTTGTCAACAAAGTATACTTTTATGAAAGGGTAGAAATATTCAAGAATAAACTAATTGGAATTAAATAATATTGTGTGGTAATTCAGATTTACAAGTTAAAAATTAGTTATAAGATGGTTAGACAGTTATAACTAGTTTTATAGGAGATTATTACAAGTTTTCACATGTGATTATTCTTAATTTTACATGTAGTTACTAATAGTTTCATATGTGGTTATTACTACATAAATGATATAACACACATTTGTAAAAACAATCAAGTAGATCAATTAAAGAAATAAACCCCCTCTTCATTCTAATCCCATTCAAACCATGTCTAATTTCATCTAAATGCTCATCACCTTGTGTAACAAGTTATCTAAATAAATTGGTATAAATAGTATAGGTTCGATCCATAGCATTCATCACTGGAAAATGATGCACAACCTCAAATTTTCTCACATCAAATCTATAGTGTTTAAGGGAGAACATTATGACAAATGGTGTCCACAAATGAAGGTCATATTCATATTTCAAGATATTTTTGAAATCGTGAATGACGGAATTTTAACATTTGAAGTCAATGCAATAGAAGCACATAAGACTGCTCATTGCAAATTGAGCAAGAAAGTTGGGAAATATATATTCTTAATCCATCAATATGTGGATCCAAACATCTTTAAGAATATCAAGGAGAAAGAAATGTCTAAAGAAGGAGAAGTTGCAATCTTTGAGGAAGCATTATGAAAGTATGCAAATGAATGAGGATGAGAAAGTTACAAAATTCAACTCAAGATTGATGTTGTTAACCAATCATATGTAGTCTTGTGGTGAGAAGACCACTAAATTTCAAAAAGGTTGAGAAAGTCTTGGGAGCCTTAATTTCAAAGTTTGACCATATAGTCATCGAAATTGAAGAATCAAATGACCTATCTGATATGAAGCTTGAAGAGTTGTTGCAAGTCCAGAGTGCACATAAGGGGGGGGGGGGGGGGGGGGGGTAAATAGGTGCTTTGAACGATTTTCGGTTTTAGCAAAGTGTTACTTGAATTTTCTAGTTTGAAGGTCTTTATGAAAGCGGTAAAGTGCAGAAAAGTAAAGAACGCGGAGGGATTATACTAGTTTCTCTCACGGTCTGAGAGTACGTATAGTCTCCTTACAATATGTAAGAGATTTCACTATTTGTTAGAACCTTGTACAAGCCTAATCATATCCTCTATACAAAAGTTGTTAACCAAATCAATAAGGCAAACTACCTTATGATTTACAAAGTAAAAAAAGAAAACAAACCTCTCTTTTTCACTATCTTGTTTCCAACAATCCTGGATAATAAGGTATTTACAAAAATCTGGATTTTTATAAGAAGTTTGAAGTTGTAAGACTTTTATCAATTGTTAGAATTGATCTTCTCTTTCAAGTAAAAAATTCACAAGTTTGTTACATAAAGTGCTCAGATATGTAATGATGAAACTTTTTTTTGATGCAATGAAATTGAATGCAGAAAATTTCACACAAAAGTTTATGACACAACACACTTGGTTAAATTTGAAAGATTGAGTTTGAATTGTAATGAAAGAGGTGAGTTTTCAAAATCTGAAACCTTCGGTATTTATATCAGTATAATATCTTTTTTTAAGAAGCATGATATTATGAAACAATGTCATGATTGAGGGATGCTTTTTGAAATTCCTTGGAATCAGATTTAATGTAAAAAAGTGCTTCAGTAGTAACCAATTAATACATAATCTTAACCAGTTACAACTAAAGTGTTTTCTGAAAATTTGAATATTTTGAAGGTGTAACTGGTTACAGGTATTGGTTAACCGGTTACACCAGATGCTGAAATGAAAAATTATTAATTTTTGTTTGTGTAACCGATTACACCTGATGTTTTTGTTAAAAATACCTTAAAAACAATGTTGGTTCAAACTCATTGGATGTCAAAACTTATGATATGCATCAAGATGAAATGATCATGATATTTCTAAGCATTGTGTTAAAAGACACGATGGAATTTCAACTTGTACCTTAATTAAATGATCAATACTTTAAGATCCAAAACTATCTTGATAATGTTGATTAAGATATAAGTCTTGATACAATAACTTTGACTATGAAGCTTGTTCTCATCCTTTGATAATGCACATAATCTTTAAAGGTGTATTTGTCAAAATACAATATTGGAGAAGCTTGTCTTTATAATTTCCCTCTTTTTGATGATGACAACCATTGAAACTTTGAGAAGATTGAATCTTTTAGAATATTGAAATTTTGTAAAGCTCTTTAATCAGGTGTTTCTCCTAACTTTAATAACTCTCCATTGATCAAAGCTCCCCCTTGATCAATAGATAATTTAAATACTTTGTAGTTGCTGCAAAAGTTAGAGACAAGCACAAATATATACATATATATTCTCCCCCTTTGTCATTAGCAAAAAGGATGTGAAAACGAGATAAAAACTGATGCATAAGGTAAACCAAAACAGAAACTTTGAAACACAACATAACATAATACATTTTATACCACATGCTTAATTATGAAAAATCAAAAAGAATATATTAATTCATATATAGAGTTGTGAGTTAATCCAAAAATTGTATTAAAGAGAATGTACCTTGAGAATATTTGTGAATGAAATTTGATTTTCTTATTATTGATGGTAGATTTGTATTTGTATGAGGATTACACATCATGATCATCCAATATTCCCAGTTCTCTTCGAATCTTGAAGAGTGGTTCTTTTGCTAGAGGTTTTGTGAAAATATTTGCCAATTGGTTATGAGTATTCATAAATGTTGCTTCAACATCATCCTTAAGTACATGATCTCGTAGAAAATGATGTCGAAAGTCTATATATTTGATTCTTTAGTGCATGACAAGATTTTTTAGTTATGTTTATTGCACTTGTATTATTACATTTCAATGAAATGCATATAAGATTACATTGTAGTCGCAAAGTTATTTCTTTAACCAAAGGATTTGTTCATAATAAATTCTTTCTACAATATATTATGCTTCAATTCTACTAAGAGCCACACATGCTTTCTTTTTGCAGGACCATGACACTGGAGCATTTCCTAGGATATGGCATGTATCTCTTGTGCTTTTCTGGTCAATTTTATAGCCTATATAATTTGAGTCAGAACAACCAATTAAATCACATACACTACCTTTAGTATGCCATAAATCGATGCTTGTTGTTCCTTTAAGGTACTTCGTGATTCTCTTCACGAAGGAAAGATGTGATTCCTTTGGATTTGCTTGAAATCGGGCACAAAGACAAACACTAAACATAATGTTTGGACGACTTGATGTCAAATATAAAAAAGAACCAATCATACCTCAATATTTTGTTATATCATTAGAAACACCGAATTCGTCTTGATCTACATATGTTTTGGAACCCATTGGAGTAGTCATAGCTTTGCAATTATCTATATAAAATATTTTTAACAATTATTTGAAATACTTGGATTTATTGATGAAAACGCCATTCTTTAATTCCTTAGTTTGTTTTCCAAGAAAATAATTCATCTCACCCATCATGGACATCTTAAATTCTCCTTGAATCATCAATGAAAAATCTTCACATAGATATTTTTTTGTAGATCCGAATATGATGTTGTAAACATAGACTTGAACCAATAAAGTATGACTTTTGATTTTCTTAATAAACAAACTTTTATCAACTTTACCTTTTTCAAATCCTCTTTCACATAGAAAGTTTCTAAGTCTATCATACCATACTCTCGGTGCTTGCTTCAAGCCATAAAGAGCTTTTCTCAACTTGAATACATGCGAAGGATTCTTGAAGTCTTCAAAACCTGGAGGTTGTTTGACATAGACATCCTTATTGATGTATCCATTCAAGAAGGTGCTCTTGATGTCCATTTGGAATAACTGAAAATTTAATGAACATTTAGAAGCAAGTAATAAACAAATAGTTTCTAATCTTGCAACCGGAGTGAATTTTTCTTCAAAGTCGATTCCTTCTTCTTGATGATAACCTTGAGCCACTAATCTTTCTTTGTTTCAAACAATTATACCATTCTCATCAAGTTTGTTCTTAAACACCCATTTGGAACCTATGACGTGTTTATCACTGTACCTACGTACGAGTTCCCAAACTTGATTTCTTTCAAATGTATTTAATTCCTCTTGCATGACAAGTATCCATTGGTCGTCTTATAAGGCTTCATTAATCTTCAAAGGTTCTATTTGAGAAACAAATAACATATTCAAGTAATCATCCTTGAGATTTATCCTTGTTGAAACTCCTTTGCTTATGTCACCAATTACTTTGTCAATTAGGTGATCACAATTGGTTCTCCATTTTTGAGGAAGGTCATTATGATTTTTCTCTTGTTGAATGGTTTCCTCTTTGTGTTTCAATTTATCAACTTTGTCACTTTTGGAAACGTCTACTAAAGGCATTTCTAAAATATAACCATCATCACAAACACTTATGTCCTTCTTAGAGGTGTTAAAAACATGAATATTGCCCCTGTTCAATCTTCTTGAACCTGAAGAGTTAGATTGGCGAGTTTGCCGTTCGTGACTCGAAGGTAAAATATGATTGGACACTAGAGTGCCCGTAAATTTGCACTCGTCAGAATGTTGAGGGAATGGGCTTAAAGATGCCATTTGGAGATGATAGAATCTTGTCGGGGATGGGCTTAAAGATGCCATCCGAGACTGTTTATTGAAAATCAGGAGAATGAACATCAGAATGGTATCCGTATCTGGAACGTATCTGAGCTGTATCTGGAGACTGAATCTGTATGAGCTAATGGAATGGCGTCCGTATCCGGACTGTATCTGAATCTTGTATTTGAATAAGCGACATAATAACATCCGTGTCTGGAGCATCTATGAGCTGTATCTGAATAAGCAGTAGAATAACAACCGTGTCTGGAGCATCTCTAAGCTGTTTTCTGAACTTTGAATCTGAATAAGCAATAGAATAGCATCCGTGTCTGGAGCATCTCTAAGTTGTTTTCTGAACTTTGAAATTGAATAAGCAATAAAATAGCATCCGTTTCTGGAGCATCTCTAAGCTGTTTTCATGATTGTATATTGGTAGCTTGTTAATCTTATCCTGAAAAGGGTAAAATGTTAGCTGAAATACAAAGTTATGTTGCATGAAATGTATGATGCAATATATGTGTTTTAATCCATGTTTATGATATATGAATGTAATGTATGCGCATGTAAGCTGATTTGTTGTCTTGCTGAGGAAAATTAAATCCTTGATATATGGAAATAATGAAATCTTTGACTGTTGCCGGGGAAAATAAATCCAAGACCGCTGCAGGAGGTTCAAAATCTCTGACCACTAAGGATGAGAAATCTTTGGACCACTGTTGGGGATAGAAAATCCTTGGCAACTCGCGGGGGATTATCAAAAACTTTGACAACTTCCGTGGGGATGTGAGAATCCTTCATGACTTTCCTGGGGATATAGGGATCCTTCAAGTCTTTGGAGGATGATAAACATTCTGCTTGGGGAATCCAGAGAATTTTGATGACTATGGCTGGGGATTACACCATGGGAATCCTTACTCGGCTGGGGAATAAGGAAAACTCTGACGATCTCTACTGGGGATTAGACAAAAGAAAAACCTTGATCTGCTGGAGAAAAAGGAAGACTCTGATGGCTTCTGCGGAGAACTAAGAATGAGAAACTTCGATCTTCTGGGGAATTGAAACCTTGGAGGCTTTACTGGGGAAGTGAGAATGAGAATCTTCGATCTGCAGGGGATTTAAAAATTCATGCTGGGGAGTAATGAAAACTCCGGCAACTTCACTGGGGAATCGAGGATGAGAATCTTCAATCTGCTAGGGGAATTTGAATCCTTGGGGACTTCAAACTGGGGAGTTAAGAATGAGAATCTTCATTCTGTTGGGGAGTGGAAACTCTGTGGGGGAATAACTATACCGCTGGGGAGTAGCTATCCTGATGGAGGGTAAGTTCAAGACTCAGGGGGAGAAGGTTTATTCCTGTTTGGAAAAAGTTCAAGAGTTTGGGTTGTATGCCAATCTACTGGGGAATTATCCGGAGGTGGGGATAAAAGTTAACTGTTATCTGGTTGATTCTCAGATTTTAAGACAACTTGTTAGGGAATCTGGGGAAACTGAATGGTTTTCGCTGTAGATTGATAGTGGGAGATTTGACTTTGCTGAGGAAGAAGGTTTCATCTTTGCTGGGGATTTATGACCCAAAGTGTTTACTCCGCTGAGGATTGGGAGTTTGAAGACTTAACTCTGATGGTGTATTAAAGGTTTGAAAATATAACTCCACCGGGAATTGGGAGTCTGAAGTTTAACTCTGGCGAGGATTTTGAAATTTAATTCCGCTGGGGATATGTATTTCAATGGCTTTAGCTCCGCTGGAGATCTAGATGATGTGCTGCAGGGGATTTCTCTTGGAATAGCCTAAAGACGTTTTCCTATCCTTTCAACCTGTCAGTAATTATTCTTTCACATTTCGTTTATTTGTAAACAATGATTATATTCAAATGCATATACTCATTTAATAAACCATTGGACGTTTTTAAATAAAACACAAGTGTCAAGAAAAAGAAAAGGCAAATAGTTTTCTGCATTTTGAAGTATCTTTGTATTAACTCTGTGTAAGTATTTTGTACAAAGGAGACAGACATCCTAGTAAGATAATGTTGTCATAAAAATTGAGAAAAATTTATACAAAGAAAGATGGCTATGTGTAAAAATTCCATGGGGCTCCCATTCTGCTATAGCCTTCGTAACTCTGGATGTCTTATCCATTCGTTTCTTCGTCTGAAGATGATTGAGTTGATCAGAAACCTAGAGCTTGTCTATGAAGAGATTGTCCTTAAAGTGATCCGACAAGACATAATCATACGCTTTAATTCCCTAACTTTTTCCTGGACCGCCCTTTCGAGTTTTCAGTCCACCGGGAAACCCTTTTTTGCCCAAGTAGCCCTTTCATTTTTTCAACTTGCCGGGTGTACAATTTTTTTTATTTATCCCTAATTTTTGCTTGAACTGCCCTTTCGGGTTTTCGATTCACCAAGATGCCCATTTTTGCCCAAGTCTCCCTTTCGGGTTTTCGACTTGCCGGGTCATTTATGCGTAGTCTCTTTTGACTATGTCTGCGTTCGCAGGGTGCGGCAGGTCATCACCGTCCATGGTGGTCAGGATCATTGCCCCACCAGAAAAGATGTTTTTGATCACAAATGGTCCTTCGTAAGTAGGAGTCCATTTTCCCCTGGGATCACTTTGCGACAAGATGATCCGCTTGATTACAAGATCCCCGACTTGATATACCTGGCGTCTAACTTTCTTGTTGAATGCCTTGATCATCCATTTCTGATACGCCTTACCATGGAAAACAGCAGTATGTCACTTTTCGTCAATCAAGTTAAGTTGATCAAGTCGGGTCTGAATCCAATCATCTTCACTCAAACCAGCATCTTTCACGATTCTCAAGGAGGGAATCTGAACCTCGATAGGTAAAATAGCTTCCATGCCGTATACCAAAGAATAGGGTGTTTCCCCAGTTGATGTACGTGTCGTGGTACGGTACCCGTGCAGAGCAAACGGTAGCATCTCATGCCAGTCCTTGTAGGTGACTGTCATCTTTTGTATGATCTTCTTGATATTTTTGTTCGCAGCTTCGACAACACCGTTCATCTTCGGTCGATAGGGAGATGAATTATGATGTTGAATCTGGAATTGCTCGCACAAGGCGGTGATCATAGTGTTGTTCAGGTTTGTACCGTTGTCGGTGATGATCCTTTCTGGGATACCATACATGAAAATGAGGTTCTGCTTGATAAAGCGGGCAACAACATTCTTTGTGACGGATGTGAAGGAAGCTGCTTCGACCCACTAGGTAAAGTAATCAATAGCCACTAGAATGAAACAATGTCCATTGGATGCTGTAGGCTTGATCTCTCCAATCATGTTGATTCCCCACATCGCGAATGGCCAAGGAGTTGTTAAGACATTGAGAGGAACTGGAGGTATATGTACCTTGTCAGCATAGATTTGGCATTTGTGACAAGTACGGGAATGTTGATGGCAGTCAGCTTCCATGGTAGACCAGTAATAGTCTGCCCGTAGGATCTTCTTAGCCATCATATGTTCGCTAGCGTGAGTGCCGAAGGTACCATTATGGAGTTCAGCCATGATCTGCTCAGCTTCAACCTTGTCCATACAATGGAGCAGAATGCAATCATGATTGCGCTTGTACAGGATACCATTGCTCAGGAAGAACTTTGCTGAGAATCTCCTTAAGAACTTTTTGTCGTTGACTGAAGCTCCTTCAGGGTATTCTTGTGTTTCGAGATACCTTTTGACGTCATGAAACCAAGGTCGGTCCACTACTTTTTCGGTGTTAATCTCGTGACAATTTGCAGGTTCGTCCATTCTTTCAATGGTGATTTGAGGAGCCTCATTATCCCAGTTAAGTTTAAACATGGATGACATTGTAGCTAGAGCATCTGCTAGCTGATTCTCTTCTCGCGGGAAGTGCTCGAAGGTAATCTGCTCGAAACGTGGTACCAATGTCAGGACATGTTCTTTGTAAGGGATGAGGTTTGGATCTTTAGTATCCCAATCTCCTTTGATTTGACTGATAACCAAAGCGGAGTTCCCAAATACAATCAAGGATTTGATTCCCAAGTCAATAGAAGCCTTGAGACCAAAGATACAAGCTTCATATTCGGTCATGTTGTTGGTGCAGCTGAAGCAGAGTTTGGCAGTGAAAGGTGTATGGAAACCTTTTGGAGAGATAAGTATCGCACCGATACCGTTGCCAAGTGCATTGGAGGCACCATCAAAGTACAGGGTCCATCGGGATCCTTGTTCAGGTCCGTCATACGGTCTATTCTCTTCAATGTTATCCAAAGTCATGATATCCTCGTCGGGGAAGTCGAACCTCATGGATTGGTAATCTTCGACAGTTTGATGGGCTAGATGATCGGCTAGTACACTCCCCTTTATAGCTTTTTGGTTCGTGTACTGTATATCATACTCTGTGAGGATCATCTGCCATCTAGCGATTCTTCTGGATAGAGCAGGCTTTTCAAAGATGTACTTGATCGGATCCATCTTAGAGATCAACAAAGTGGTATGAGTCAACATGTACTGCCTTAGCCGGCGAGTAGCCCATACCAAAGCACAACAAGTTTTCTCGAGCAGTGAGTATCGGGTCTCAAAGTCGGTAAACTTTTTGCTAAGGTAATAAATGGCATGCTCTTTTCGGCCAGACTCGTCATGTTGGCCCAGTACGCACCCCATTGAATTCTCCAGGACAGTCAGATACATGATTAGCGGCCTTCCTTCGACGGGTGGCATCAATATAGGAGCTTCTAGCAAATACTCCTTGATTTTATCGAAAGCAACTTGACAGTCATCATTCCATTTAACCACCTGATCTTTCTTCAAAAGCTTGAAGATTGGTTCACAAGTAGATGTTAGGTGAGAAATGAACCTTGCAATGTAGTTTAGGCGTCCCAAGAAACCTCTGACCTCCTTCTCAGTGCGAGGGGCATACATTTCTTGTATAGCTTTGTATTTGGAAGGATCAACCTTGATGCCTTTGTTACTGACGATGAAACCCAAGAGTTTACCGGACCTGACTCCAAAAGTGTACTTGTTAGGGTTCAGTCTGAGCTTGTACTCTTTCAACCTGACAAACAGCTTTTGCAGATGGTTGAGGTGTTCTTCTTCAGTTTGTGAACGGGCTATCATGTCATCAACATAGACCTCTATCTCATGATGTATCATATCATGAAACAAAGCCACCATGGCGCGTTGATAGGTTGCCCCGATATTCTTCAGTCCGAATGGCATCACTTTATAACAGAACGTACCCCACTGTGTAACAAAATTAGTTTGCTCCATGTCTTCAGGGGCCATTTTGATCTGGTTGTACCCTGAAAATCCGTCCATGAAAGAAAATACCTTGTGCTGAGCTGTATTGTCAACCAAGATGTCAATGTGCGGTAGTGGAAAGTCATCTTTAGGGCTAGCCCTGTTTAAGTCTCTGTAATCCAAGCACATTATCACTTTGCCGTCCTTTTTAGGCACAGGCACAATGTTAGCAACCCATTATGGATAGGAAGTAACAGCAAGAAATCCAGCATTGAACTGCTTCATAACTTTAGCTTTGATCTTTTTAGACATGTTGGGCCTCATGCGACGAACTTTCTGTTTAATTGGTGGACAGTCTTCTCTTGTAGGGAGACGGTGAACCACAATATCTGTATCAAGTCCCGACATGTCTTCGTAGGACCAGGCGAAGATCTCAACATATTCATTCAATAGCTGAACTAAGCGCTCTTTGACACTTGGCTCTAGGTTGGCACCCACTCTAACTTCTTTTCTGTCTTCCTCTGTACCCAAGTTGATTGTCTCTAACAACTCCTTGTGAGGTAGAATAGCCCTTTCTTATTGTTGTAGCAGTCTAGCTAATTCTCCAGGCACTTCACAGTCTTCATCACCTTCGTATTCAGCATGGTATACCAGATCTTCAGAGTCACTGAAGGCCATAGCATAATTGTTACCCATGGAATCCGGAATGGATGGGTACCTTCATTTATGAGTGTGGGTGTGTGTAAGGGATATCCACCTTTAAACAAATAAAATGTAAAAAGAAGGAAAATGAACACAAAAGTTTATATATGAAAACGTCCATGATTCATTAAAATGGCATATGAAGATGAAAAATCAAACCCTTACAAATGGACCTATGTACCTCAAGTAAGGCACAAGGTTAAAAGTGTACGAATTGTTTAAGAATTATTACAAACTAACAGAAATGTTTGAAAGATAAATTACTGATTGATGAAAGTAATGGGAATAAAGTCCTTTGCCTCCCAATTGCATAATCCTCCTTCAACGGTCCGGAAAATCCAGTCTTCTAGGTTGCTCTCCTCTTCACCATCCTCCACAGCATTGACTCCATGATGGGTGATCTTCACTGGTGGCCCTCCAGCCCGGGAGCGACGCACAACCTTTTGAGCAGAAGCAGTGAAACCTAAGCCGAATTTATGAGATTTGAATGGAAAATCGGGAAGCTGCCCCCAAATTGTGCTTCCTCCTTCTTCAATCACAGCCTTTGCATCTTTGAGTGATGACATCTGAAGCGGAGGTTGGGTAATCATGGGTACAGAAGGCATTGTCTTGGTCGCCGCAATCTCCTGAGCTACCTCTTCAAAATGCTGAAAGGGGGTTTCGATGAATTCACCATCCAATTCTACATAGCAGAAATAATTAAGATGGCTTATCATGTATTCCTCTTCACCGTGAACTGTCACAATTTTCCCCTGGACAAGGTACTTGAGCTTCTGATGCAGAGTTGAAGTAACGGCTCCAGCATGATGAATCCAGGGTCTTCCTAACAAGCAAGAATAGGAGGGACGAATTTCCATGACATAGAATATGGAGTTGAAGGTTTCCGTTCCCACTTTAATCGGGATGTCCACCTCCCCGTGGACCATCCTTTTAGAACCATCAAAGGCTCTGAAAATGATGTTGCTGGGCTTCAAAGTTAAACCTTCACAATCTAGCCTATCCAATGCCTTCTTTGGCAAGACATTCAGCGATGAACCAGTGTCTACCAGAACATGTGCCAGAGTAGTCCCTCTGCATTCTACCGAGACATGCAAAGCGTCATTATGTTTTCTCCCTTTAATTGTTAGATCAGCGTCGGAGAATCCTAAACCATTGTCCGCTGTTAGGCTAGCTACACATTCCTGGAACTGGTCCACGGAGGTTTCCTGGGGAACATGGGCCGTCTTCAAGAATCTGATCAAAGCTTTGGCATGAGCTTCTGAACAAAGTAGCAAGGCCAGCATAAATATTTTTAAGAGGGTTTTCCTCAGTTTCTCCACAACATTATAATCGCTTTTCTTGATTATTTTCAAAATCTCTTCCATTTCTTTTTGAGAGGTCTCAGGGATGATTAACAGCTGAGCCCTCGTCCTGACGGGCTCTTCTTGGATCCCTTTCCCTCTATCATCAACAACAGCAAAGGGGACAACCACAGGAGTTAAAACTTCTTCAATAACTGGAGTTCTCGCAGATATGTTTATCGGTGCAGGGGTAACCTTAGGAGCAGCCGAGGGTCCGGAGATTGCCTTTGGAGGTGCAATCTCCGGAGAGAAAATTCTTCCACTGCGGGTGATTTTACTCGTTCTGGAAATGTTTCCAATGTCGGAAGTCTCTTCATCAGAACTCTCTTCAGCTGATTCAATTTGTTTAACACTATGGTAAAAGATCTCTCCCCCATAGTTCCACGGTATTGATTTGTTGGACTTGTATGGGATAGGCCCCGACATAGTTATCTTCAAAGGTACAATCTTCGGATCGGATGTAATCTTAACAGGTCTTTTGGAGACCTTGGAAATATTGGCGGATATGGTAATTATCGAAACATCATTGACAGGAGTCGGTGTAACATGAGTCTTTTGAAAAAGTATCTCTTGGTTATCCATTAGGCGCTGGATGCCTAACTTCAACAACGGACAGTCGGTTGGTAAGGATGAACAAAGGCATCAATCTTCTTCACAACCTGGGAAAATCCCAGCCTTCAGCAAATTCAACTTGATTATCGGTAGCAAAGTCATCAAATCATCAACAATAGCAACAAAAAGATCCTCTTCAACAGCATGGGCATTGTGACCATGTTTTGGCATTGGAGCAGATATCACATTAGGCTTTTCAGGGGCGTCGAACTCAACTTCTTTAGCATCTATTAAATCCTGAATCTTATTCCTGAGAGCCCAACAATTGTTGGTGTCGTGCCCAAGACTGTCTGAATGATAAGCACACTTGGCATTGGGATGATAGTGTGGTGAAGTTATATTTGGATTTTTCGGGGCCTCTCTCAAACTTGCAAGGTTTAACTTCAAAAGGTGGGGTAGTACCTGAGCAGGTGTCATATTGATCCGGGTGTATTGTCGTGCAGGACTTTCCACCCTGGCTTGGTTGGTTTTGGGTTGATTACTTCTGGGCTGATTAACTGCAGTCTTGTGAATCATTACAGCCCCCATCGCTGGCCGGCGCTCAACTCTTCCTTGACTTCTCTGGGAGTAGACAGTTGAGACTTCTTTCTTTGCTGGAAAGGTCTTCTTGATGGCATCGTAAGCAGATGCATCCTTTTGAATTTTCCCGCTCTTTATGCCGACTTCAACTCTCTCACCAGTCAGGATCAACTCGGTGAACCCCGCAGACGAACTTCCAATCAGGTGATTGAAAAAGGGGCCTGACAGCGTACCCAAGAACATATCTACCAGCTCCCTCTCCGATAGAGGTGGTTGTACTCGTCCCTCCAGGTCTCTCCATTTTTGGGAATACTCTTTGACACCTTAATTTGAGACCATGCCCATACTCTGTAATTGAGTACGGGTTGGTGCTAAATCCGTATTATATTGATATTGTCTGTAGAAGGCAGCTGCTAAATCCTCCCAATTGTGCACATCAGACCTCTCTAGCTGGTAGAACCAATCTAACTGCATCCCCGAAAGACTATCCTGGAAGAAATGAACCCATAGGTCCTTATCAGAAGAATGCGGTTGGATTTTTCTGACGTAAGACCGTATATGCATCTTTGGACAAGACAAACCATCATATTTAGCAAATATAGGCACTTTGAATTTAGGGGGAATCACAATCCCAGCAACCAACCCTAGCTCCTCAAAGTCCAGCCCAGGCACTCTTTGTACCTCCATAGCTGCCAAACGCTCTTCCAGATTCTTGTATTTGTCGTCTGCAGGAGGGTACTGCTGTTCAGAATAGTCTTCATCCTCCTCCTCTTCTTCTTCCTCAGACTCAGATTACACTACATCTCCCTTTCCTTTTCCTACCCCTTTCGTCAGATGTTGAAGGGAAATCCAGGACACTTCTAGCTTGACCTTCAAATCTTCTACCCATGGTAGCCACACCAACCCTCTTCTTTTTCTTTTTCTCCTTTTCCTTTTCTAGTAGAGTTTTGAGCTCCTCCTGACCCTTTGCCAAGGTCATGAGTAGCTGTTGGAACTGTGAATTCTGTGCTTGTAAGTCTTTAACGGTTTGCTCTATATCCATCTTGCTGAAATAAACAGCAGAGAGATAAGGAAACCTAGTGTGAAGACCTACTTATACATATGATGAAAGATGTGTATTCATGTAATGCATTCAAGGATTCAGAAATTCATAGTTGTTTTAAACAAAAAGAACACACGTCATATTAATAAGATAGAATTTGTTAGTACATAAATGCCCCATGGGAAAAATAATACAAAATTCTAAATGTAAAAATACATTGTGCATCCTCTTTGGTGCGATGTAGGTGTTGAGAGTCTGCTCTTCGTGAAGTTGGCGAGTAAGTTCTAAAACCTTCTTCTCACTGGCATAGAATTGGGCTTCAAAAGTATCACGTTCTCCTTTGAGCTGTATCCAACTCCTTTGCAAATCTTCAAGTGATGTTGGCATGTCAGGATGTAGGAGGGTGTATGGAACCTCTCCTTCCATAACAGGCTCTTTGATCACAAGGAGAATGTAGGGGTAAGGCATCATAAGACTTTGGGCGCGGGTTCGTACCCACTTGAGGTAAGGCTCAAGGGGGATGGAATTCTTGTGTCCCAAGGTCTTACTGTCCACCTTGTTGGGCATTCCCCAAGCTCGGATGAACCTTTGTCGAAGTCCTTGATCGTCGTTGTCAAAGTCAAAAACCAAGTCTGGAATCAGCATGTCATGTGGGCCATCCCTTCGGGCATACCCAAACTGTCTCAGAGCCAAGAAGGGGTTGTTGGTGATGCCTCCCCTAATGCCAAGTAGAGGGACATTAGGGAATTCCCCACAATGATCAATGATGATAACATTTTCTCTGGATCGAGAACACCAATGAACATATGAATGTGTAAGAGTCATTAATCGTTGTAACCACCTCAAACCTTGCTCATTCTTCAAAACTGATTGGGGAAGGTGAGAAATAAACCACCTTGCCAGAAGAGGATTACACCACATGAGAACACCATTGTTTCTCATTGTTCGAGTGTGAAATGAGTGGAGGATATCCCCAAGCAATGTAGGCACCGGGTTGCGAGCCATAAAGATTTTGACAGCACTTACATCTATAAGCTGGTCAGGGTTTGGGATCAAGACCAACCCATAGATGAGAAGAGCCACAATCTCCTCAAAAGCTTGTAAGTCCAATGAATTCCAGCAGCTTTGGGCCTTCTCAAACAGAAACTTTGGCAAGAAACCCTTGACACCACTTCTAGTTTCCCAATGGCCTATGATATCAGATGGTTGCAAGTGTAGGGCTTGAGCAACATCTTCAGGCTTTGGATCTCTTTCCGTACCGTTATAGGGTAGTTGATGGAGAATAGGAATCCTCAGGAGTTGAGAAAATTCCTCCAAAGTAGGCACAAGCTGGTAGTCAGGAAATGTGAAGCAGTGGTGTAAGGGGTCAAAGAACTGGAAGAGAACTTTCACCATGTCTTCCTCAGTGTTGGTGTTGACTAAGTTGAGAAGACGACCATGCCTCTCGGTGAATGGAGAATTCTCAGGAATCCTTGAAGCTAGCTCCTTAAGTTGAGGAGGAATTCTTACAAGGTTGACATAGATTGTTTTCCTGCGAAGTGAATCCATTACCTACAAAATAGGAACAAAGATGAAGATCCAAATCCTTGAAATGGTTAGTGGATGCATATGATGCTTCATGATGTCCATGATGTTATGCACAAGTATATATGTACAAATAAATCACACAAGTTCTTAGTTTCAGGCTTGCATGGGGTTTCATAGGTAAGTACCCTCTTGAAGTTTAGTTGGCTCAACCTGTCCTATAAATAGTAACCGGGTTCTAAGGAGCTCAATATCACTGGATTATTTTTTGTGTTCATTGTTTCAGTTTAGCCACTTTACTGGCGACCGAAATATTCCAAGAAAACAACCCTCAATGAGTGTAGTATCGAGTATCTACCAACTTCGGACTGCACCAAAGTCGGTCATCTCACTACCCCTAAAAAGGCCAAGATGGTCAAGTAAAGGTTCTAAAAGTCCACTAGTGCTTCATGACATCACTCAGCGGCCGTATTCTCTTTGATTAACTCAAAGGCTACCGGTACCCACAAATATGTCGCACTAATATAGCTATTGCTTCAACCATGTCGGTATACCCCGCACAGTTTCCACAATATATTGCTATTTACCTATGAATGTTTCCCAAATCCGGGTAGAGGATTCAAACCCAAACAATAGAACCGAATGTAAAGCAATCAAGTCAAGCAAGATAAGCATGTAAAGGTGATCTAAAACCCTAAGGTAACCCCACTTTTAGTTTTTTCCCCAGCAGATTTTCCAGTTCTATGATGCGGTGGGAGAACTGACTTGAGGTTTTGTGTTTGTGTTCGCAAATGTTTCGGTTTAGCAAGAGTCTCCACCGACTTTTTATTTTATCCAAAGGAAAGGTCAAAAAGCACAAGAAAGACCTTTGAGATTGTTTTTTGGTTCGGGGGGGAGATTATGAAAAGGGAAGGTGCTAGCACCCTTTTCATCCATGGTTTTCCATGGGCTCTTAGTTACTTGTTTTAGATCACTTGCTTTTGCTTTTCAATTGTTTGAAATGGTGCTTTTATGTGTGGTTTGGAAAGTATTTTGAAAAGAGGCCTTTGTCTAGGCAACCTTTGTAATGATTCTTGTTTGAATGTATACAAAGGTGTTTTGTCTTTTGAAAAATGTTTCAATGTTTGAAAGTTTGTTTTGGGAAATGTTTTGAAATTGTGTTGTGTGTTTTTGAAAATGGCAAGGATGTTTTGCAAGTTTGATCAAGTAACTAGGAGTTGTCTACCCTACTCAAAGATCTTTCCTACACATTTTTAACCCTTTGACATTGTTGTTTTACCATTGCATTTGGTAAACAACCTTGTGTTTGGATGTTAAACGGGACAAGCGTGGGTCATCGTATGACCATGATAGCAATTGTGCCAAGCATCTTAGCAAGTTTTTTTGAGGGACTAGATCATTTTGTATAGGCAACCAAGATAGCGTCATCGAGGGACTATGATCTTTTTGTTTTTGTTTTGTTTTTCCAAGATACCTAGCATGCATACCATGGCCATGTTTTTAAGGCAACAAGTGGATGAAACCCTAGGGGTGCTTGTGTGCAATGTGTTGTCATTTTCATGCATTTTTGTCTTGTGTTTAGTCAAGCTATTTTGTTTGATTTTTGGTTATCATACAAACCCTAGTTTTACTAATCATGCATATTTGAAAGCAATAAAATGCGTAAAAGTAAATCTACAACTATTACAACATTGATATGGGGAGGGGGATACAAGTTTGAATATGGGGGATATTTTGCACAAAATAAAACCCTAAAACTATTACAACCATATTGAATTTATTGTACAAATAATAAATTGACAAATATTTAAATATGCAATTAAATATGAATATGCAAAAATGTTTTTTTGTATTTATTTTATGTATGTAAAAATAAATTATTAATGTCTTAAAAAATAAGAAAAATATTGATGGTTATTTTTTGGAAAGGGTGGAAACCCTAGTTTTTGTTTTAAGAAAATATATATTCTAAATATTTATTTATTCATTTTTTATGTACAAGAAAATAAAATAAAATATATACAAAAATGTTAAAAATAAAATATGTATGACAATATTATTTTATATGTACAAATAAATAAAAATAAAAATAAAAAATATTTTTGTATTAATTATAAGTTTTTATTTAAGAAAATAAATATATTAAACCTAATAAACTAAATATTATGCCAAAAAAAAAAGAATAAAATAAAATGTGAAAATTTAAGAAAATATTTTTGGTAATTTTTAATGTTTAGAAAAATAAATAAAAGTCAGAAAATGTAAAATAAATGAGAAAATATAAAAAAATAAGAGAAATGGGCCAGGGGGGTGCAAAGAGCAAGCAGGGGGGTGTCAAAAGCAAGGCAAGCAAGCCCATTTCCTTCATCCCTGTCCTTGAGACAGAAGCTAAAACACGTGTTTCTTGTTAAAACTGGTAACTCATGCATTTGTGCTTAAAAACAAAAACTGTTTCAGTCAAGTTCGAGTATGGCAATACAACAACTTTCAGTGAGGCCTGGGGTTCTTTTGAGCTTGCTTGATGTTCCCTTGACCTTTCCCAATGCTTGGCTTGCTTTAAATGGTTTGAAACTTCTTGTAGAACTCAACCTGCAAACTCAGAATTTGAAAATGGTGAAGTGTGTAAATGGAGTTACAGTGACTTGGGAATGGTTGGGATAGCTTAGGTATGTTGTATGGAGTGTGTTGGAACTGGTTGTAAGCAAAACGCACGAGTGGATTTTGTTTTGGAAGTCAATCTGCAGAACCTGCCCTGTTTTGACAAGAACTTGTGTTTTGGTGTTTTGGAGGGTTTGAGAACTTGCTAGCTCGTGTTTCTGGCTTAGTGTAATGTGTAAAACTTGTTTGAAATGAATACAACACTTGGTTTTAACAGATACCAGAGTTGTTGACCTTTTGCACAATTGCTTGGTTTTGAAGTAAAAGGCGATTTTGACGATGCTATGGCTTGTACAGGCTAGCTCCAAGCATACACATAGTTGGTGTACTTTCCCTGATATTTGTGGATGTGGTTTGCTGCAAAAGATTAAGTCCAATGCTCAAGACAAACAAAATTGCAAAAGTAGTGCTTTATGTAAATGGCATTGTTGCCTTTTTGCCAAAAATGGATTAAACCTTAGTATAATGCTTCATAGATCAGAACAATGCCTCTAACCAATGTGTTTGCATTTAATTTATGAGTGTGGAAGGGTTTAAGGCCTGTAAAACAAGTACAAGCATGTTTGGACAGAATTTGCAACTTGTATCAACATGAAAACTGCCATGGACAAAAGTGAGAAATGGCCATTTTCTTTTCTTTGATTCTCCCTAACCACAAATGATCTTGGAGAGTTTTTGGACATTTTGGAAATCTTGTAACATGATATACAATCCCTCTTTGAAATGCATTTTTAGATTCCAATTGGAACTAGGTTAAAAATTGCCATGAAGATAGGTCAAAATCCTGCCTAAACTAGGGCAAAATTTCACTAAGTTAAAAGTTTCATGGACCCTTGTTCACAAAATCATAACTTGAGATACAAGCATCTTTTTGGAAAACTTTGTGAATAAAATTTGAGATTTTATGGAGGACTACAACTTTCATGTTGGAAGTTTTGTTTGAATCCAATTGCATCATGGTGAAAAAGTTGGGAAAAATAAGAAATTTTCATAACTTAGAAAATTTCTAAGTTATGAAAATTTTCTATTTTAAACCCTAATTTTCAATTTTAGGTTTCTTGGTGAAAAAGTTTCATGTTTTGACATATTTTGATGAAAAATGATCCTTGGTACTTGATTTTGACCAAAAAGTCAAAGTTTGACTTTTCAGTGTACAGTTGATTTTTGATCAGTTGATTGGAAAATTCATTTGTCAATCCAATGCATTTGAGATCTTTTGAACCTTGTGATTTGGTCAAGATGATGCCATTGAGTCCTTGAATCCATGCTTGAACCCAATTTGCCATTGGTTAGGTTAAAAATCAGAAATTGCCCTTCTGTAGTCAAAACCCTAAAAATGACCATTTTGCCCTTTTGATGATCTGATCAAATTTCTTGAGGAGTTGTGGTCCAAACTTGATCAAATGGTTCATATGAGCCTATAATGTTGATGTGGATAAAATATTATGAGGTTTGACTGTAAATTGGCCACAATTGACTTTTTCCCCAATACAGCTGATTTCCAGGTCGACTGTCCAATTGACTGGGCAAAAATTTGATTCAAAGCTTGAAACTTGGTATGAGCAATCTTATAAGTCCAACATGAAGTATGAAAGTAACATGGGGCATTGGAAGTCCAAAAATCCTTGTGCAAACTCAAACCCTAATTTCAGGTCATCAGTGCAAGGAGATGTCTTGAGCAGAGCAAACCCCAATCCTGTCTGGAGTTCAAAGAGTCTTGTGAGGAGAAATTTTGATAAAATGAGAGGGAAAATTTTGGGGTACAACACATATATTCTTCAATAGTTAAATTTATTTTATTATAAATTCTATATTCCTATTGAAAGAGTAACCTAGAAATATACCTTCCTCGAATTTCTTGTCAAATTTACCGAGATTGTCTTTGCCATTGTTGAGGACAAATCACTTGCATCCAAAGATATGCAAGTGAGCAATGTCTGGATTTCTTCCTTTGAAGAGTTAATGTGGAGTCTTTTAAAAAAATTATCTTATGATAACCAGATTACTTACATAACTGCAGTGCTAACTGCATCTGCCCAAAAATATTTTGGTATACTTGAGTCACTAAGTATTGTTCTTGCAAGTTCTTATAGAGATTGATTATTTATTTCTATGACTCCATTTTATTGTGGAGTCCTTGGTGCTGAAAAATTGTGAAAGATGTCAGGTTCTTCATAAAATTCTTCAAAAGATGCATTTTCGAACTCTCAATCATGATCACTTCTAATTGATACGATCTTTAATGGTTTTTCATTTTGTACTTGCTTTGCATACTTCTTAAATTCCTTGAAAGCATCACTTTTCTGTACAAGAAACAAAGTCTACAAATATCTATAAAAATCATCAACAATAACTAAGGCATATACATTACCTCAAAAGATTCTTGTTCTTGATGGACCAAACAAGTCCATGTGCAACAAATGAAGTGGCCTTGTAGTTGATACCACATTATTTGGCTTGAAATTTGATTTGGTTTGCTTTCCCTTTTGACATGCATGACATAATTTATCTTTGAAAACTTTATCTTTGGTAAACCAATGACTAGATCATGTTTGGCTAGTTTGTTTAAATGTTCCATATGAATATGGGATGTTATTTTATGCCAAAGCCATGACTCATTGTTGTTTACCAAGAGACCTTTTAATTTCAAAGATAAATCATCTAAAGTCATAATAAAAATATTATTAATTCTTCTACCATTGAGTTTTACCTTATAAGTGGCTTCATCTTCAATCAAGCATCCATCTTTGATGAACTTGATTTTGAAGCTTTTGTTACAAAGTTAAATTTTACTTAGAATATTATGCTTTAGTCCTTCAACATAAAGTACATATCTTTTAGATCCATGGTTTTAGGATTTGTAACAATTTTGCTAAAACATGGTTCATGACAGATGCTGAGAAAGATGTCATAACATCTTGATCTGGTTGCTATAGTAGAGTGTGAAGGTTACAATGAAGACATATGTTCTGCCAAATGTTGTGACTGAAGGTGCGAAAAACACAAGAAAGGGGGACCTTAATTTGGGTTGCACCAAATATAATATTTTTGCAACTCAAAACACAAAGCTAAAAAGTGAATAAAAATATATGAACACAATTATTTTTATCCTAGTTCACTCTTAACAAATTTACTCAAATCCACCTCATAAAGTGATTTTCCTTATATACAAGGACTTAACCCACTATAATCAACCATATTATAGACAACTACAATAAGTCTAATCAACCTTATTGGAACTCCTAATAAGTCCGTTGATCTTTATTGAAAACCACTATGACCACAACCAAAGTCTTCTCGAGAATCCAAACTACACAGAGTCTCTCAAGGAACCTATAAATAACAGTTGAATACAAATATGTGTACACAAAGATGCTTATACACAAGCAGATTACACAATGTTTAAGTACAGCAACACAAAAACTATTGATAGCAAGATACGAGCAACAAATCCTCGGGTTTTTCAAAAAACTATACAAAAAGATTTATCTACAGAGTTTTTGTGCAGTGTTTTAGTGTAGTTTTGTTGAACTGATTCGTAGATTTAAAATTTCTCAAGTACTTCTTTTATAGCTGAAAATAAGAGATTCATTGGAGGGTAGAATAGGGAATACAAATATAGTTGTATTGTTCCCAACAATCATGGTGAGACAGGTAGACAATAGTACAAAAGGTGTCCTTGCACCACTCTAGAGAGTAGAAGTCACACTGTAGTTTTGTACTTTTATATGCACCATCACACGCAATCCCTTAGTTTTGATCTTCGTTTTCTATGTCTTCAAAGGCTTCTGATATATTTGTTGATGAATAATGTTGTATAAGGATAATAACTAGTATCTTCTAGAACCTAAGTCATCATAACCTTTCAGGGCTTGTTCAGAGAACTCTTGCCTTCTTTAGTTTTTCAGCACTTGGTCTTTAGAAGAATGTCTTTAGATCTTCAGAACTTTGTCCAGTAGAACCTTTGTGTTCAACATCTTAAGAACTTGGAACATCATAGGTAAAGCTTTAGAAGGCCTCTAAAGCTTCCTAGAGTAAGTCATGACCATAAGCTCTTTTACTAGCGTTCCTTAGAACCGTTACATAAGATACATTCCTTAATCTTGACTCAACTTGTAACACACCAAAGGTATTCTTCCAAAGTGTTGAGTTCAGAACCTGATGATGTCACACGTCTTCTTACTAGATTCAGAACCTATATGAAAAAAGCCACACACTAGACAGAAACCTGTTAGAGTATACAAATTTTCTTAAAGATAACATGTAAAGTTATCATCAAAACATAAGGCCAGATGCAGAACCAACTTTGTTCTCACAATACCCCCTTTTTGATGATGACAAAGCCATGTATTTTGATAGAACAATTTATACAGGATAATCATCATGGAACGCAAATTCAGTAGATCTAATCAGCTCCATTAAAGCTTGTTTGAAGTCTCCACCTGAGCCCAAGACTCACATAATGAATTTTGCAGTACACAAAGTAATATAAAAAAGGAATACTTCTCCATTAACGGCTCATCAACATCTGAGTAGTAAATACCTAGTCTTCATCTCAGAACCTGAAGTGCTATCAGAAAACTATGAGACATTAGAACCTTCTTAGTTACTGTCTTGATTACTTGCATCAAACATCAAAACTAATATGTGATTCTTTCAGAAACTAGAATTGTGCCACCAGAAGGCGCACAACATCATGTCAGAGAGTTCAGCACCTGAACCATTTCCTGATTGACCATGTCTTTTGAACATGTCTTTTGACCATGTCTTAGAACATTTATTTTAGACCATGTCTTTAGAACATGTATTAGACTATGTCTTAGACCACATCTTTAGAAAATAGCTTAGACCATGTCTTCTGAACATGTCTTAGGCTATGTCTTAGACCATGTCTTAGACCATGTCTTTCGAATATGTCTTAGACCATGTCTTCCAAACATTTCTTAGAACATGTCTTTTGATGATTCACAACCTTTGAAGTAACTTGGAAAACAACAAAATTACTATACTTCCAAACAGTTCACAACTTCTGAAGTATCAGAATCTGATAATACGTAACCTTGTTACAAACACTTTCAGATAGTTAACAACTTTTGAACAACCTTGTGGATCAAATGTTTCCAAAGCACATGTTGACATTCTTTCAGATAGTCCAAGACTATTGAAACAAATGCTAATTAACATTACATATTGGTTAAGCTTCCATAAATTTCACAACTTCTGAAGCGACAAAATTCTGATTACCATATTTTTAGAAAGTTCACAACTTCTGAACAATAGGTACTTTCAATATACAGTTTCCTTACTTTCAGAAAGTTCAAAACTTATTTAACATTAGAAATATCAGAGCTTAATTTAACCATATTTTCACAAATTTCACTCCTTCTAAACAATAGGTATATCGACACATGATTTCCTTACTTTCAGTTAGTTCACAACTTTTTGTATAGTAGGATTATCATAGCTTGATTTAACCATATTTTCACGAAGTTCACTCCTTCTGAAAAATAGGTATATCAATGTCTATTTTAGCCTTTAACTTAGTCAGAGCCTTCTGACCAAATCACTATTTCAGTTCATGATTCGTTTTTAGACAGTTCACAACTTCTAACTAATACATGTTCATAGATGATTATTCATAAGATCTTTTCTTTAAGCATCTTGTTCTTGATTTCTTCCCGGATACTTTAGCTCATCAGATCATTCTTCAAGAATATTGATCTTTGTAGATGCTTAGCTCATCAGAGCTTTCTTCATGCATCTTGTTCTTGATTACTTCACATATGCTTTAGCTCATCAGAGATTCTTCGAGCATCTTGATCTTTGATCTTGATCTTCTGGTTGGTAGATGATAATCTTCTGATAGCCATTTAACCTATCTATCAAAACCAGTGAACTTTTGCAAAGTTATTAAATCAAACATCAAACAAACTGTTACCAGTAAAAGCATTATATCATGTTTGGGTTTGAGATCTGAGATTAAGTACTACTAAAATTACTTACTCTTTCTTCCCCATTGTCAGAAATCAAAAAAGGATTTAACAGACAAAATAAGAATTTTTTTTTTGAGAACCAAAAGGATAAAGATACAACTGTTTTAGAAACAAAAGAAAAAACTATTCTTAAGTTCTAATACAAAGGGCTAAGATCCTAAGCATCGTCCTTTTTGTCACACGTTGCCATGAACTTCATCACCGCATCAAATAATTCCTTGAAAGAAGCCACTTGAGCTGCAATACTTTCATCCTGGCTATTGAATCGTTGATGCATGAGACAATTTTCTTCCTCCTGGTTTTTCATAACAACCTTCAGCCAAGCTGGTTGGTCTTCAATGTCTACAACTTATTTACCCTTTCATCCAGATAGTTATCCCATAACCAAAGGCGTTATAAACCTTGAAGTAGTAGTAGCAGCCTTTTCTGCACAATCAACATATACAACATCTTGTTGCTCAGTTTCAGAGTCATGAATCTCTGGAGCAGGTAAACTCAAGGGAATGTTTGAAAAAGTCTTGAGTCAATCTTCAAATCTCTTCTCAATACTAGAACCTGAGCTTTGATGCCAATTGAAGGTGCGAGAAACACAAGGGGGTTTAAATTGGGTTGCATTAAATATAATCTTTTTGCAACTTAAAACACAAAGCTAACAAGTGAATAAAAATATATGAACAGAATTATTTTAATCCTGGTTCACTGTAAAAAAAGTTACTCCAGTCCACCCCGTAAGGTGATTTTCCTTATTCATACGAACTTAATCCACTATAATCAACCAGATTACAGACAACCATAATAAATCTGATCAACCCTATTGGAACCTCAAATAAGTCAGTTGATCCTTATTATAAACCACTATGACCACAACTAAAGTCTTCTTGAGAATCCAAACTACACAGATTCTCTCAAGGAACCTATCAAAAACATTTGAAAACAAATATTTGTATACATATGCTTCTACACAAGAAGATTACACAATGTTTAAGTACAACAACACAAAAGTTTTGATATTAAGATACGAGCAACAACTCCTTTCTTATTTACAAAAATATACAAAAATATTTCTCTACAAAGTTTTTGTACAACAATTTAGTGTAGTTTTGTTGAATTGATTCGTTGATTTAAAATTCTTCCAAGTAATTCTATTATAGATGAAAAGAAGTGATTCGTTGGAGGGTAGAATAGGAAATACAAATAAAGTTGTATTGTTCCCAATGAACATGGTGAGACTGGTAGACAATAGTACAAAAAGGTATGTCCTTGCGCCACTCTAGAGAGTAAAGGTCATAGTGTACTTTTGTACTTTTATACTCACCATCACACGCAATTCCTTAGTCTTGATCTTCTTCTTTTATGTATTTAGAGGCTTCTGATATATTTGTTGATGAAGTATGTTGTAGAAGGATCATAACTAGTATCTTCTAGAACCTAAGTAATCATAACCTTTCAAGTTTTATTCATAAAACTCTTGCCTTCTTCACTTTTTCAACACTTGGTCTTTAGAAGAATGTCTTCAAATCTTCAGAATTTTGTTCAATAGAACCTTTGTCTTCAGCATCTTCAGAACTTGAAACATCAGAAGTAAAGCTTTAGAAGGCCTCCAAATCTTCATTGAATAAGTCATGACCAGAAGCTCTTTTACTAACGTTCCTTAGATTCGTTACATGAGACACATTACTTAATCTTAACTTAACTTGTAAAACACCAAAGGTATTCTTCCATATTCTTAAGTTTAGAACCTAATGACATCACATGCCTTCTTACCAGAGTCAAAACCTATATGACAAAAGCCACACACTAGACAGAAACCTGTTAGAGTATATAATTATTCTTAAAGATAACCGTTGAAGCGGTAAAGCAACAAGAAAAAGTAAGTATTTATTTAGGGTGATATCGGTTATATTGTATCTTCTCCATAGGGATTAGTACTACAGAATTGTCGTTCAACAATTTCTCGCGTTTATGAGTTTGGGTTTGAGTGAGTTGTTTGTAAGGAAAGGTAAAAGGTATCAACAGAAAATAAATACATTCTTCAGATAGGAAAAACTTATCAGGCATGCATATAATCCACTCCTCACAGACTTAAAACTAAAGACCTGTTATACTCAACCTATAATAATCATCAATGTCATTATGTGTCAAACATAACAACCACTATATCACCTCGGTGGTGATCTCTCAACCAACCTCAACAACACAGAAGTGAATCGTTCTAATCGCGTCGACGATCTCTTAGAACAACAAAACCAACACATATGCATTAATCACAGACACCCAAGTGAATAATAACTCTAAATCTATCTCTAGAATCTAGACACTATTAAATGATAATCCTAGATAATAATTAGAGTAGTATATGTCTATAGCAACCCAAACCCCTAAGCACATAGCAAAAATCTAGGACAACAATTGAAAAAGATTTGTAAAGCAAGTTTTATAGAACGCCATGGGCGAAAAATATACATGAGACCAAAGTAAATACATATACAAGCTCAACAAATAAATAATACACAAAGAAGAAGAGAAATGAACCACAAATCTCCCGGTTTGTCAGCATCAATCGATGAGCAATACACCACGGATCATCCATATGTAAGCTTCAGAGTTGTTTTCTATGCTTATCTACCAAAAAATGAGGGTTGATTAATTTTGGGAGCTAAAACTATCCCCAAAACATTCCCCAACAAATGATATGGAAATGAAATAAATATAAAATTTTGTCCGCAACACTCGCCCGACGAGCCAAACACAGCCCAACATGCGCCACATATGCAACTGGAGAAAAACATCTTTTCTTGCCTGTGATACGGTGACAGAACCGGCTGTTAATACTGGTTTGCATTTTTTATTTGCAAATATGCGGTAAGAAAGAGTCGCCACCGACTTTTCTTTTATCCAATAAAGGAAAGGGTGAAAAGAATAGAAAAAGACCTTTTTCGAGATTTTCTGAGTAAGGGGGGTAGATTATGGAAAGGGAAGGTGTTAGCACCCTTTCTATCCGTGGTTTTCCATGGGCTCTTAGATACTTTCTCATTTTTAAAAATTGATTTCGTGTTTGTGTGTTTTGAAAAGTTTGTTTGCTTTATGATAACTCTTGTATCAGTCTTCAAGAGTGTGATAAAGCATTTTTTGAAAAGAGTTTTGAGAGTGTGGTGTAAAAAAAGAATTAATTTTGAGCAAGTACTTAAGAACTATCTACCTACTCGAAAAAGGGCGTTCTTTTCCTCCTTTCCTTTAGATAGTGCTATCCTACTATTAGTGAGTAGGTAGCCCTATCGTTGGATGTTAAGGGACTATCGTAAGGGACATTTATGGTCATTGAAGGCAACATGTAGAGATACCTTAGCATTTCGTAGGGACTACCATCATCATATATTCGTAGGCAACTCGAGGGACATTTAGGGACTATGATCTTTATGATGACTCTAAACTGAGGTTCTTTGCTAAGATATCCCTACGTTCGAGGGACATGACTATTTTTGAAGGCAACCAAAGTGGGAAATACCCTAGGGGTGAAAGTGTGCAATAGTGTGCTTTTTCAGGTATTTTTATCTTGATATTAGTGATCTAAGATTAATTGATTAGTTCTTGCCATACACGCCTAATTTACTAGCAGTTTATATACAGGCATATAATATAGTGCGAAAAGTAAAAACCTACGGGTATTACAAAGCTTTGGGGCAATTACAAATATATCTGACTGAAAACATAAAATGATGAAATTAAAACCCTAATTAGACTATTACAAACCAGTAGGCAGTTACAATAATAAAAAAAGCGCAAAAGTAAATAAACGCTCGCATGAACTGAAAATACGTCTAAAATCCTAAGTGAAAGGAATTCTTTTTGTTTGTTTTTGTTATGAAAAGAAATTGTATTAAAAATCCTAAGTCTATTCAATTTTAATTTTTTTAAGAAAATATTAAAATAATTAATTAATTAATTGAAAAAATTAATTTAATAAAAAAAGCTAAGCTTAATGTTTTTGTGGTTTTTTAATGTTAATTAAAGCTTAGAAGAAGTAAGGACAAACAGCCAAAAAAAAGGACAAAATCGAAAAACAAAAACAGTAAATGAAAAGAGTGCATTCTTGGAAGTAAGGCCTGGATCAAAGAGGCTTGGGTTGCCTTTCGATCCAGAGGGCTGATCGAAGATCTCGTTCGAGGGTCTTGGGGATGCTAGATCTGCAAGAAAATTCGTTAGAAATTGAAAATGCAAGGCCTGGGATTTGAACCCTGGTCCCTTCGATTGCACGAATTTCCTTTCACCACCTGAGCTGCTTGCTCATTCGAAATACATGACACCTGCTTTTGGTCATGCAAATTAGTTAGTTCAAAAATAAACAAAACAGAAAACATCCCATTCGAAATCAATCCCTGAACCCTGATCTGGGTTTGTTTCGGCTTGCCACAACCGGTATCATGGGTTTCAAAGGTAACCAGCTTCGAAAAACTCTATCCATGGTATTCGAACGTATGAACACTGCAACTTGCATACATTTTGTTAAATCAATCATAAATAACAACAAAAACTATGAACATGCAATCACGAGTCTAATTTAAGATTAAGTGGGATTGAACATTTTTACCTTGGAGGCACCTGGATCTGCAGTCCTGGGTGTGAGATGGCTGGGGCACGAGTGAGCGTACGTCTGTGTGAACTTTAAGAATAAGATCAGAGTGTTAATTTGGACAGAAGGTGCCTGCAATGGTATGGAGTTTTGATAACTTTGGAATTTGTTGCTACTTTCTGGACCTTCGTGGGGCAGGCTGCGCTTTTTGCAAGGCAATACATGTGTGTCCCTTTTCTCTTATATTATGAGGTTTATATAGACAAGAGATTTTAGGTCAACATTTGTGTATCAAATCTTGGTCCATTATGATGAAGAGATTTGATTTGATTTCTTCATAAAACTTGCTATATTTAATTCAATCAAGTTCTAATGTATTTTCATGTGTTACTGCCAGCCTGTTATGAGTTGTTTGAGCCTCCAATATGATCAAAATTGAAAGCTGACATGCCCCTGCAGATCCATTTCCCTTCGAATTTGTTCTCTTCGAAGGCTCTGAACTCTAATTTGAATTGCACCAACTTCAATGTCATGGCTCCTTCGATTGAGCCACCCTCTGCTTCAATTGCTTGATTCGAAGAGAATCACCCTGGTCGAATCAACTCTTTTGGAGTTAGGAACAAACAAGGCAAGAATCTGGCCTTTAACTCAGGAATTGAATCCACGATCAACATTGAATTCTTTCCATATTTGCAAAGAAAACATGCCATTTTGAACCTTGGGTGAACCCTGGACATGTTAGGATAGGTATTTTGTTCGAATTTGGCTTAAGGCTTTCATCATGGTTCCTTCGATTAAGTCTCAAGTTTTGCTCTCTTCGATGGCTTTGAACTTGGTCCAATCGAAGAGTTATCTTATTAACTAATCAAAGTGTTGTTCTACAATCCTTGATGGCTCTAAGTCCTAATTCGAATTGCCAAGAACTTCCCTCATCAGAACATTTGTTTTCCTTCAAAGGATCTGAATTCGGATTGCACCAAATTCGTTATCACGGTTCCTTCGATTAAATCTTAGGCCTTATTCCCTTCGATGGCTCTGCACCTTGATTGGAATTGCTCATATTCTCAGCATCAGAGCTTCTACGTTTTAACCATAGTTTGCATAAAGGCTCAGAGTTATCCTCTCCAATCTGCATGAATTCGAATGTCCATCATCAGAGCTTCTGGAACCCTCTCAGTTCTTGCTCTTTTTTATCTCATTTTCTCTAACTTGAACAATCATAATATCGCCCTGTTGATATACCAATCAAAACATCACTTGGTTAACATGCCTGTCAAAAGGCACTTTGTACGCTCTAATGAAAAACAACCTTATTTAAGATGCCCGTTGAAGCTTCCTTGTTGGAAATACCCATCGAAAAGCCCTATACTAATCGAAGGACCTTTTAAAGATGCCAATCAAAAGACCTTTTGCATATGCCAATCGAAGGATCTTTTGCATATGCCAATCGAAGGACCTTTTGCAGATGCCAATCGAAGGACCTTTTACAGATGTCAATCGAAGGACCTTTTGCAGATGCCCATCGAAGGATACTTAACCATTATTTGAAAATTTTCCTTTTCTTTAGGCAAAGGTTTGTAACCACCTATGCAAGAGGAAATCTTGGAAAAACATGAGAGGGCAAATTTTGGGGTACAACATTGCCCGACGGAGGGAAGCTTTTCCCGATGATCCTATGCTTCCTCACTCAGCGAGCTGCTGGCAAACCTAAGTCAGTGGCTACTGGAAAATTGATCCATTTTCATCGCCCCCAGTCGCCTGGCAACACAGGCGCGATGACCTCTCGCCCCATCATCGCGCGACGACGCACACCAGAACAACAACTTTTGTTGCTTTCTCTGCATAACTGCAATGTCTTTTCTTCTTTTTCCTTATTCCTTTATTGATCAAATTCATATCTTGGAGCTTCATTTGGACTTTATTCTCAATGCTCCAATAATGCATGAATACCTATAAAAATGAATACAAAACTATTAGACGATACACTATGTACAGAAAAACGCAAATATACACAAACTAAACGTATTTACACAAAAGTTGGGTTTATTCAACCGATATTAACAACAAAGGGTCGATAAGTGCAACAAAAAATATATACAAAAATAGCTACTATTTGCACTTATCAAAATCTCCCCAACTTGGACAAGTTTGTCCTTAAATAAGGCCAAACAAACTTAAAGAAGAAAAAGTAATCAACCAAAGAATCATGAGTCAATAGGTTTGAAAAACGAAAAACAAATGTATGGTTCAAACAAAAACGCACAAGCAAAGTAAATACTTACCACAATCCTACAACGACAAAATGTAAATGAAACGAATCCTAAGTACAAAAATCATTTTAAACATTCTAAAACAAAACAAGATTTACCATGAATCAAACCTAATAAAAAATCACTGGTAGATGAAGAACACACAAAAGTGAGGGACAAGACACTCATCCAACAATCTTGCAAACAAAATACTAAATTATGCATTCATCCAAAAATTCACATTGAACATACAAAAGAAAGAATCACAAGGGATTTTCAAGGTTGTAAAGTGGCTTTGTTAACAACCAAAGGATAAGTTCTAAAGCTAATCGAAACAAAAACTTGCCTAAACCTAAGGGAGTGATCCGCTCACAAAAGTTCAAACACAAAATTTCCATCAACTTTCTTCTTCATCCAAAATTTTCACACCAATCACATACTTATTAACACAACATTATTCCATACTCTTTTTGTTTTTCTTATTTCAAAGCATTTCCAATTTTTCTCTTTATTTTTATAATCTTTCCTTTTCAATTTTTTTCTTTCTTTTTCTTTTCTTTTTCACAACCTCATAGCAATACACACAAGACCAAGCAAACAATTCTCTCCCCAACTTGAAGTCAACCAACATTAAAGTGAATACTCCCTACTTTCTAAGGCAAGGTAAAAAATTCAACTAAAAATCATAGTTGAGGGTTCAAGAAGACAAAGAATCAAAATTCATTCAAAAAGGAAAATTAAAAACTCATAGACAAAAAAATAACATGGACATTGACAAAAAGGCTCAAAGAGGGATTAGGTAAAGTTCACACACTCACAAGGTGAATTAACTATTTGGTTAGGTAGTCGTGCTCAAAATTAAACAAAATGCCTTGATCATTTTCATGCTTTCATACACTTAACACAAACAAAAGATTAAACATAATGAAATGCAGTTAAAACAAGAAATGTGGCTTCCAACATATATGAACAATTAAAAGCTTCCTCACATTTGGGGGTAAAAAGGGAACTAAAGTGATTCAAGTCATGAGGAAGTGATGCAAAAAGAATGAATGACATGGTAATTTCACAAATGAAAAGTTTCCTAAACACATTATGCTATAGAAAGTGATAAATAAGTACCTGGCGTGTATTAACTTCAAAATCTATTATTACCATACAACCCCAAGTTGAAACACTCAAATTTAGACAATCACTAAAAGCGACCTCAAGCTATCGAACCAAAATCGGAGTCCAAACAACAACAAAAGAATTAACACAACTAAACAACCGGGTGAAATTGAATAAACAAGTTGAAAAGTGAAGATTTAAGATTTTAGAACAGGTCCAATTTCAACTTGTTTATAAACAGAGATCACCACACTACCTAAACTATAACAATGAAAAACAATAAAACATGCTTGTTTTCCGCCGTAAGCTCGACGCCTATTATTATACACATTCTTCAAGTTGCCTCTTTACACGGTTAGTGCTCACCGATGGTGAAACCTAACCAAACACCTTAGCAAACGTGAAGAGAAACAAACAATATACTAAATTTACAAGTATTGAAAACATGTAAAATTCACAATATGGTAAACATAAACAAATAAATGCACAAGTATACATATACAAGTCTAATTACATAATATAAATATATGAACATTATGTGCAAAACTCAAAAACCAAGAAATTATCGCAATGTGAAATAAAAACACCAATCCCCGGCAACGACGCCATTTTGATGAAGCAGTAAAGCGGTAGGAAAAAGTAAGTATTTTATTTAGGGTGATATAGGTTATATCGTATCTTCTCCACAGGGGTTAGTGCTACTGAATTGTCGTTCGACAATTTCTCGCGTGTATGAGTTTGGGTTTGAATGGGTTGTTTGTAAGGAAAGGTAAAAGGTATCAACAGAAAATAAATACATTCTTCAGATAGGAAAAACTTATCAGGAATGTATATAATCCACTCTTCACAGACTTAAACCTATCGACCCGTTATACACAACCTATAATACTAATCAATGTCATTACGTGTCAAACATAACACCCATTATATCACCTCGGTGGCGATCTCTCAACAAACCTCAACAACACAAAAGTGAACTTTGTTAATCGCGTCGACGATCTATCAGAATGACACAACCAACACAAAGGCATTAATCACAGACACCCAAGTGAATAATAACTCTAAATCTATCTCTAGAATCTATACACTATTAGATAATAATCCTACATAAGAATTAGAGCAACCCAAACCCCTAAGCACATAGCAAAAATGCAGGACAACAATCGTTAAAACTTTATGGTTATCTTTTTGCTACCCTCAGTGAATGTTGGTAGTTCACCATCAGTGAATGACGGTGCTATGATATTTCTTTTCTCTCCACCTTCAGTGAAAGTTGGTAGGTCACCATCAGTGAAAGTTGGTGATTGTGATCTTGTAATGATTGAGTTGATATGAGATGGTAGAGGAATCTTAGGGGAAAACATGGGGTACAACACATAGTTATTATTAGATTATAAGAAGTGAGATTGGGAGAATAATTTAGTACGTGAAATAGAACAGAGAAACGTAGAAGAGAAAAGAAGATAAGAGCACTAGGAAGCTAGGGCAAGAGAGTTCATTCGTAAGAATCAAGAATCAACCAAGAACCTAAGGTAAGTGGGGATTCTAACTCTTTAAGGGTTTTCTTAATGATGGGGTATGGTAGAATTTAGATTGTATAATCGTATGTTTTGATTTCTCCATAAATGGGTTGCTTTTGGGGTTTATTCCCGATGATGGAACTTTGGTGATTTTGGTGTATTTTGATGTGATTGAATGACATAAATTGGTTAGAATTGGTAGATGAATGTTGATGAATAATTAACATGTTAAAAAGATGCATTTGGATGTAAAAATTATGATTTTTGGGTATGGAAACATGGGATGCCGTAACCTGAAAAGTGTAGAATTTGCTACTGTTATCGCAGGATAACCGGTTACCCAAAATATGGTAACTGGTTACCATATCAATGATTGAAACAAGGTTTAGCTATTGTCCTGCGGTAACCGGTTCCCATAAGTGGGTAACTGGTTACCGCTAGATATTTCTGAAAAGCAACGAGGCTACTGTCTTGCGGTAACCGGTTCCTATAACTAGGTAACCAGTTACCACTACTACTGATAGCATTATTTTTGAAAAACTTCTAAAACCCATAACTTTTGCCTCGGATGTCCATTTGACGCGCCGTTTGGACCATTAGAAAGGTAAGATAAATCCATATCTTATAAAAATGATTTATAATACATTATTTAATCATTTCATCAACATTGCTACTAATTCGTAAGTGTATTTTGACTTGTATACCATGAATTAGATTGTGGCTATTTGCGATGATTATTTTGATTGTGTGACACGAGTTATATGATGATAATGATGATGACGAATGTCCTATATTGACGAAATTGTGATGAATGATAGTGATGAATGGGAAGAATATTGTTTAATGGTAGTCTCTCATGCATTCATAAAGTGAAGGCATGTATTGGCGAGCGAAGGTCTGTATTGGCGAGCGAAGTTGATTGCCCTAAATTGGAATTATTGTGAAGAGGGTTCTACCCTGATTGGTACCACACGCATTGCATTAATGTCAGTCATGCATCATATTATGATTAATAAGCCGATGGGCGAAGATTGATGAAAGTGTGTATTATAATAAGATGTATGTTATTTGTTGATTATGTGCTTGAATCTTACAGGCTTACTATTATTATGCTTATTCTTATATTGTTACGATATCTCACCCTTTCTGTTTGAATGCTACCTCCATGTGGATAACGTGCAGATGATCCAAATTAGCTAGAGATCGAAGGTTAACTGAGGAATTCCTTCAGTTGCATAGATTGAGTCGGTGTCTACTCTGATATGTAACACTTTGGGGTTGCGCGTGATTTTTTTTTGTTATGATTAGGGGTGAACATGTGTTACTCTTTTATTTGAATTATTTTGTGATTATGCTGATGTATGAAGGATTATAATTATAAATCCACTTGGAGGATCAAGATGATTGATTAATTGATGTTTTCCGCTGCGAATAAATGCATTGAAGTTTAAGACTTTTGAATACATTATTTGTGTTGTGTATCCTAATTTGAGCATGTATGATTGGCGAAGTATGTGACATCCTATTTGATTGTTGTTTATTTAGAAATTAATTTACTCTAATTATTATATAAATTACCGACAGAGAAGTAGGGTGTTACAATTTGTATCAGAGTAGGTCGGTCGGTCTGGCCAGGTTGTTGAGTCGTTAGTGTAGTGTTTCAGTAGAATATTGTCAATGTTTTTGTCTAACCGTAGTTTGATGTTGTGATGTGACCAGAGCAATGGATAGAAGAGGAAATGGTGCGCTCGCTAATGCATTGCAGACGTTGGCTCAAGTAATGCAGAATCAACCTAACGCTGGTGGGAATGATGGATCTCGTGCTTTGGAAACTTTCAAGAGGAATCATCCACCTACGTTTAAAGGGAAGCATGATCCTAAAGGAGCGCAGGAGTGGATCAAGGATATTGAAAGGATCTTTTGGGTCATGGACTATTCTGATGCGTAGAAAGTGCATTTTGCTACACATATGTTGGCACGAGAGGCTGATGACTGGTGAATTGCTACTCTCCAGAGATTGGAAGACACATGAGAGGCTATTACTTGGGATGTGTGTCATAGGGAATTCCTGGTGAATTATTACCCAGAGGATATCTGTGGGAAGAAGGAGATCGAATATCTGGAAATGAAACAAGGGAATTTACCGGTAACTGATTATGCTGCCAAATTCATGGAATTGGCGAACTATCACTACGCCAAAAAGGGTTTTAGGCAGTGCACCTTATACAATGCTTTATTCCAAAAGCGCTTCTATAAGTTAAATAAAAAATAAAACACATAAAGTATTAATGAAATTATGTAAAATCGTTGCTAAAAGGCCCACTTTAGACAACTCTTTTCCAAAGCACTGCTAAAATGCCCACTTTATAAAGCGCATCTCCAAAGGCCCACATTAGACAATGCTTCTTAGAAGCACTGCTAAAGGCCTGTATAAGAAAGTGCTTCTTCAAAGCGTTTCTAAAAGGCCCACCTTAGACAACACTTCTTAAAAGCGCTGCTAAAGGCCTACATATGAAGCACTAAAGCACTGCTAAAAGGCCCACCTTAGATAGTGCTTCTTAAAAACACTTATGAAGTCGTACGTATGAAGCGCTGCTAAAGGCCCATATTAGAAATAGCTGCTAAAGAAAGAGAAAGTGTTTCTAAAGGCCCACATCTGTTATTAAAAAAAAAAAAACACGCCCAAACACACAATAATGTTAACATTTCCATAAGCTTTTCTCACACGAGCCCTCTTCACTCTCGCCCAAGACCATTCAATGCCTGAAGTTCTCTTTTTTCGTTTCCATCTAAACGATAATCTATCTTATTTGTTCCACATCATTCAAGGTTCTCATCCTTCTTCCATTCAAGACCATCTTATCCTTTCTTCCATTCACAACCAAGGTTCTCTTCTCCTCTAGGTATGATTTTTTATATATTTGATAATGTTGATATATAATGTTATATTTGGTTTAGTTGATAGTGTTGATTTAATGTTGATTTAGTGATGATAATGTTTATGTTGTGTTTTGTGTGGTATGTAAGGTGTTTGTGAAAATGTCACAATGAGTTTTGCATGTAAGGTGTTTGTGAAAATGTCACAATGAGTTTTGCATGTAAGGTGTTTGTGTAAATGTCACAATGAATATTGCATGTATTGAATGAGAGAAAATATATTTCTATACAATTAATCGAGATACACATTTTGGTTTGAGAGGTTGTCGTAATAACACTTATAGTGTTGAAATTGAAAGCACTTCACATATAATTGAAAATGAAATTGAAAGAACTTATATAGTTGATGGTGTAAAGTTGATAATATAAGTGATTGTTTGATGATAATGTAAAGTTGGAACGATATTCACATAAGTTGATAATTTAAGCGCTTAATGTCTATGTCGCGTTATTCGCATAAGATATAGTCGAGAACCATTCATGGGGCAGCAATTCATCTTTTATCGTTGCTTTGAGATTCATACAACTTTATTGTGTAATTTGATTTAAATTCAAAAGTTCGCATGGTTGTGACATCGGATGCTTTCCCATTTTGTTTCGAATCTTCTTGAGTTGAAACTATCGAGCATTCATAACTTTTTATAGTTGCTGCCCGGTGTTTGTTTAATCGAATAAATCATGTATTGAAATCAATTTTCCATGTTCCGATTCTTAAATTGTGTAAAAAAATGAGTTCTTTGATTTTATTTTCATTTGAGGATTGGCATCGTGATTTTATTCTCAATTTTATGCATTTTCAATGTTAGTGTGCTTACTAAAAAGTTGGTTAAGAATTTTTTGTATTGGTGTAGTTAGTCGAAGACCATCACCGATTCGAAGAACATCAAAGCAGCATCATCCTCCATTGGCACCAATAACCCCTCTTCTTTCTTTGGTAAGTCAAGTTCAAATTCAACATTACCGACTCGTTTATTTATTTACTATTTGCTTCCTAAATTATAAAAAATTCTATCTATATCAATTAAAAGGCCCAATTAATTTTATATAGAAATAATTAATTTTAGTCTATACCGATCTAGAACTAATTCGATTAATCTTAAGAAATATTTCTAAAAGTTTGTATTAATATTCTTTTTGTGTCACAAAAGTGTTTTTCTTTATGTTCTTTTGAAATAGTTGCGTGAATAATTATAGTATTTTTGTTTACCTTAATTAGTAGTAATTCCATGGATAAAAAATGGATGACTGTCGATCGATTGTCAAAAGAGTACGAGAATGGGGTATTGGAATTCGTTAAGTTTGATGTTGAACACGTCAAAGACTCCAGTCGAATGAAATGTCCCTGCTTGGGTTGTTGTTATGTGGGTCGGATTGACGCAAATGGATTGAAATCGCATTTACTGACGCGTGGGATTGATCGAAGTTATATGTGTTGGATATATCATGGTGAGAAAATTAACGAGAATGTTGAACCGGGGGAGAAAAGTAATACGATGACCTATGCTCCAGACAACAATGGCACAGATACATACGATTGTGATCGAGTCGAAAAGATTGCAGAAGCACTTGAAGAAGATCTTAAGGATTATTCGAAAATGTTTGAGAGGTTGGTATGCGATGCAGAGAAACCGTTGTACAAAGGTTGCACTAAATTCACAAGACTGTATGTAGTATTAAAGTTGTACAACTTAAAGGCGGGCAATGGATGGTCAGATAAAAGTTTCACATACTTATTAGTCCTTATGAGAGATATGCTTCCGGAGGATAATGTTCTTCCTAATCGAACCTATGAGGCCAAAAAAATGTTGTGCTCTATTGGCATGAGCTATGATAAGATACATGCTTTTCCAAACGATTGTGTTTTGTTTCGAAGCGAATAGGCATCATTAAATGAGTGCCCTAAATGCGGTTTATCTCAATATAAGAAAAAATTGTCTCCAGCAAAAGTCTTATGGTATTTTCCTATAATTCCGAGATTTAGGCGCATGTTTCATAGTGAAACCGATGCAAGACACTTGACTTGGCATGCAGATGAAAGAATTATTGATGGAAAGTATCGACATCCGGTATATTCACCACAGTGGTCGAAAATTGATGATGATTATCCTGATTTTGGAGAAGAAGCAAGAAACCTTCGCTTGACCTTATCTATTGATGGAATGAACCCACATGGCCTATGGTTCTTATGATTTATAACCTACCTCCATGGCTATGTATGAAGCATAAGTACGTGATGTTATCTATGTTAATTTATGGGTCTAAACAACCAGGGAATGACATAGACGTATACTTGACACCTTTGATCGAAGATTTAAAGATTTTGTGGGAGAACGGTGTGGAGGTTTATGATGGATATAGGAAATAAAGTTTCAATTTGAGGGTGATGTTGTTTGGCACAATTAATGATATTCCAGCATACGGGAATCTATCTGGGTATAGCATTAAAGGTCAACGTGTGTGTCCTGTTTGTGAATATGGAACCGATACGACGCGATTGGAACTTTGTCAGAAGAGTGTGTTTCTCGATCATCGTAGATTCTTACATTCTAAACATCACTACTGTGGGTGGAGAAAATCATTCAATGGAGACATCGAACAACGTAAAGCTTCACCTGCATTGTCAGGTGACCAAATTTTTGAAAATGTGAAAGACGTGTGTACTCAGTTTGGCAAGCCTTTTGCACATAAGGTTGTCAAAGGTGGGTGGAAGAAGAGGTCGATTTTTTTTTAATTTCTATATTGGAAGTCTTTGTATGTGAGACATTTTCTCGACGTTATGCATATTGAAAAAATGTATTCGAAAGTGTTATTGGTACGTTACTCAATATAAAAGGAAAGTATAAGGATGACCTTAAAGCAAGGGAGGACATGTTAAATATGGGAATAAGAACTAAATTAGGACCCGTGAAGAAAGGAAGATGAACATATCTACCACCTGCTGCTTTTACTCTATCTAGAAAGGAGAAAAAATATTTTGCAAGTTTCTAAGTGAAGTTAAAGTTTCAGAAGGATACTCTTCAGATATTAGAAGACTTGTGTCTCTGAAAGACCTCAAGTTGAAGATTTTAAAGACACATGATTGTCATGTTATAATGGAGCATTTTCTACCAATAGGTATACGTTCTATTTTTCTAGAAAAAGTAAGAAGCGTCATAACTAAATTGTGTTTTTTATTTAGGTCAATTTGTAGTGAGGTGATCAATCTTGAGGTCTTACCAACACTGCAAAAAGAAATAGTTATTACCTTGTGTGAGCTTGAGATGTATTTTCCTCCCTCTTTTTTTGACATAATGGTACATCTAGTTATTCATCTTGTGAAAGAGACACGGTTGTGTGGACCAGCTTATATGAGATGGATGTACCCTATTGAACGTTATATGAAAATATTAAAAGGGTACGTGAAAAACCAAAGTCGTCCAGAGGGTTGTATTGTTGAACGATACATTGTTGAAGAAGCGGTTGAGTTTTGTACTGAATATTTGTCTAATGTTCAATCTGTTGGGCTCCTCGAAACTCATATTTTTGAAAAAAAGGAAGGTAAAAAATTAATTGGAAATAAAATTGAGACAATATCAAGGGATGAACGGGAGCAAGTGAATTTGTATGTTATGCACAATGACAGTGAGGTTGAGCCATATGTTGAAATGCACAAGGCTGTACTCCGAGGGTTAAATCAGAACAAAAATGAAAATTGGATAGTACGAGAGCATAATCAAAGTTTTATACAATGGTTTAAGGATCATATTTATTTAAAGCGCTCTTCAGATCCCGCTTCAATAACAGAAAGGTTGAGATGTTTGGCATATGGTCCAAGTTTGCATGTGTTTTCTCATAGCGCATACGGAATAAATGGATACACATTTTATACCAAAGAACAAGATGATAAAAGTATTATGCAAAATAGTGGTGTCATCGTGCTAGCTGAAGTAATGCACATATCAAGTATGAAGGACTTAAACCCCAAATATGCAAATCTTTCATATTTTGGGGTTATTGAGCACATTTGGGTGTTTGATTACGAGAAGTTTCAGATTCCTATCTTTGGTTGCAAGTGGGTAAATAGTAGTGGCATACGAATGGATAAGTCAGGATTTCTGCAAGATGATTTTAATAGGGCGGGGTACAAAGACGAGCCTTTTATTTTAGCATCTCAAGCTAAACAAGTGTTCTATGTCACTGACCCGACGAGTACGAAATGGTCTATAGTGCTTTTATCTAACAAAGTGATTGATGATACCGATGTAGATCAAGGTGATATTGATGTTGAGAATCAGTCATGTATTAGACGGAATTTTCAAGATGAGAATATTATAGAGAATGAATCATATATTAGAAATGATCATAACGAGGGAATTTGGATCAATTCTGACGTATGCATTGCTAAGAAACAAGTAATTCATATTCTAACCAAGAAAAGAAAGAGATGTTAGTGAAAGAGGTAATATAGTAAAATGTTATATATTATGTCATTTTCAATAAATTTATATGCTCTTCTTTATTTGTCATTTGTTATATATTCAATTGATTATGGATTTTTATATTGGGTTTATGTTTTTCTTTATTACATGTTAGATGGCTAGTAACGAGGATCACACCTAAGATGATGCTATTGATGATGGAGATCATGAGACCGTTATTGCTCAGGAAACAGAAATTAGACGGGGAATAACAGTTATGAAGAAAGTCATACGTGATAGAGATCGAGGCATAAAATTAGATGCGCATTGGAGCCAAAGTGGTCAACTAATTGAGCCTAACGGTTCAACAGTGACAAGTTTTATTGGTGCACTTGTAAGGAATGAAGTTATAATTACTTGTGATGATTGGAGAAAACGAGAATTGAAAGAAGCTAAAGAAAAAATTTGGAGTGAGAATTTAAATTACTTGTACTAACACACTTTGTATATGTTTTTCATAGAGGTCTTTCAACAACATTGATGATACTGGAAGATCTTTTTGTCTCTGATTGGCCGGAAAACTACTAAGAGAGTTTAGGACTTTTTTAAATATCAAGTTTCTTATGGATGCGGATAAAAATTTTGTTGATGCGGAGCTTCCATTTAATTATGCAAGTTTGGTTTAACCTAAAGAATGGGAAACGTTTAAAGTCAAACGAAAAACCCAAGAATTTCAGAGTGTAAGTGAAACAAATCGGCAAAGAGCATCAAGTCTCGTGTATCCATACAGAAAAGGGAGTATTGGATATGGATGCTTAGAACAGTCTATTGTAAGTATCTATAAATTTTAATGATATACTTGTTCATCATGAATTATATTTGATTATATTATTTGGCTTAATGTGTAGTTAATAAAGGAAAATAGTTCTGAAACATCTCTTCCGGCACATGTTTTGTGGAAGGAAGCCCGTGTGGGTAAGGATGGAGTTGTCAAAGAAGATGTTCAAAAAGTTTTTGAGAAATGTGTATGTATAGAATTATTTCTTTAATTAAATTAAAAGTTTAGTAACATATAATTAAGACAAATTTTCAATATTCATATGAATTTCAGGAGACTCTATCTTAGTCTATATGTCCAGATGAAGACAATGATTGCAGAAGCATACTTAGTCGAGCATTAGATGTTCATGAGTATTCTGGTCGGGTGAGGGGTAATGGATTTGCAGTCACTCCAAAGTCCTGGGAGATGAAAACACAAAAGACTCCTAACAATAAAGAACTGCAGGAAACCTTGGAAGCACTACAAGCTGAAGTCTAAATTGAGAAGGGAAAAATAATTAAGAGAGCAACCTTCAGGTTTTAAACTACTAGTGATAAAGGTAGTATCGGTTGTAATTTTCAACCGAATATTCCAGAGGTAATTATATATATCGTTATGAAATTAAAGTAGCTTAATTTATTTAATTGAAATATATACACAATAACAATTTGAAATTTATTATTGGTTTTAGGGCATTTCACCTTGTCAACTCTACTTATCGTCACCGACTTATCAGATGGTTGGAAAGGGAAAAGTGCATAACACTTTGGGAGAATTACTTCACACTAAACCGCTTCCTACTGGCTGGTTAAAAGTATCGATTGACATTGCTTTGGAGAAGGATGCGTTATTACCATATCCTGACGATGTTTCGGATGCCACATTGGCGGGAGATGCAATAGGTTCATTTGTTGCATGGCCGTCAAGCCTCATTAGTGTAGATGATGAGGTATGCTTAAAACCATATATATGAACATTTGAGTATTCAAAGTTTTTACGCGCATTTTACCTACATTTGTTTTTACATGGTTATGTTAATTAGACTCCAACAAAATCCAAAGCAAAAGACAAGGGGATTCTGCGGTAAACCGAGTTAGTTGCATCAATAAAAGAGGTACATCACAATTATATGATATTTATGCATGAAAAATGTTAATTCGTGATCTTATACTTCACATAACTAATTATATGTGATCTTTAGATTCATGCTAAAGAGAATGAAGATGTCAGTAGGGATAAGAATCCTAGAAAAGAGGTTGTTGCTAAGAAGACCGCGGCTAAAAAAAACTTACTTCCAAGTTTAGGTCGTGCCTTGGGACATTTTGAAAAACTTCTGATATTCCGGAAGGAAATACTCGTCTTCTACCTATGGAGTTTTGTATTTTTGGTTTTGAATATTCTGAAACAATTGGTATGGAGGATTTTGATCAAGTTTTACAACATACACAATTATCCCTCGGTGTTGTTAATACATGCATAAGGTATATCTGATCTACTTTGTCTAATTTATTGATCAATTCATTTACTCACTTCAAATGTTAATGATGTCTTTTATTTAAGGTTTTTGTATGAAAAATTGATATGCCCGAGTAGATTGGAGCAAAGATTCTCTTTCTTATCTCCTTTCACTACCAACTTAGGGTTAATCTTGCATAAACTAGATGAAGTCATGGTGTATGTACTCGAGCGCTTTATGGCCGACAAAAGATACCGAAAAGTTGTTCTTTTTACCGCTTAATACCGACAACGGGTTAGATTTTCATTCTAAATTCATCTATTATAATTTTTCATATTTTGATGTTGTGTAGAAAGTTTTCATCTCACATTTGTTTAAGTTTACAGTGAACATTGGTTTTTGGTCGCGATTAATCCTATTAGAGAAGTTGTATATTATCTGGATTCTTTATGCAATGATCCAAGTACATACCAAGATATGAAGAATATGGTTGATACATAAGTGAGATTGTTCTAAATATTCGTGTGTATATTTATTTATTTATTTATGTGAATTGTTCTAAATATGTGTTTATGTTTTATTAGCATTATACATGTTTTTCGAGCACAAAGAGGTGTTCAAGTACCAAAGAATAAAGCCAACAACATTACATGGATTATAGTGGAGGTATATTAATTAATTATCATAATTTTGATTATATTAATAGTGATGATACTTGATAAAACTTAGGCCTTATCCATATTTTATTTTCATGTGTAGTGTCCTCGGTAGCATAATGAAGTAGATTGTGGTTTTTACATGTTGAGGTTTATGAGAGAAATCCTTCTTTTGGATCGAATAGAGATTCCATCTAAGGTATGGATTTCTAACTTAGAATTTATTTTATTATTTAACACATATTTCTCATATAATTAAATAGTTTTATCTTAAACATACTATGTTATATTATTATGTAGTACTTTGATGAATTCAAGTGTGCTTATTACTCAAGTTCTCAGTTGGATGAACTTAAGGAGGATTCGTGTTAATACATTATTGAGACGAAAGTTATATAAGGTATATTATAATCTTACTTTAATTGATGAGAATTTTGAGTATATTCAAGTGTTGAAATTTTGTTTTTGTTTGTCACGTGGTAAATTATATATATTTTGTTTGTATCATGGTATAAATTATGATATTTTGGTGTTATTTCAGGTTATATGTGCATATGTAGAAGATAGAGATGAGTAGATTTTGTAATGGTATATAAAGGTGTTGTTTTGGTGTTATTTTTTGTAAAAGTATATATGTACAAGAGTAATAGTATATATAAGTACATTGATGCAAATGTATAATATCTTTTGGTATTATTTTTTATTGGATTGAAGCTCCAATGTTAGTGCAAATCTGGCGAAATTTGTAATGGTATATACAGGTGCAAAATATGGTGAAAACCTGGTGCAAATATGGTTAAAATCTGTGCATATAAAATTATATATAAAAACAACTATTTTTTTTTTCAAAAAAGTTATATAAAAAATTTCGTGGTCATTAGACAGCGCTTTAAAAAACACTGTCTAAAGCCCCCTTTTAGACAGTGCTTTTACTGTAAAAGCGCTGCCTAAAGGGGCTCTTTTTTTTTGTTTCAAAAAAAGCGTTGCCTAAAGGGGGATTTAGACAACGCTTTAACATTAAAAGCACTGCCTAAAGGGGCTCTTTTTTAAAAAAAAATTGTTTCAAAAAAAGCGCTGCCTAAAGGGGCTCTTTTTTTTTATTTTTTTTTTGTTTCAAAAAAAGCGCTGCCTAAAGGGGGATTTAGACATCGCTTTAACATTAAAAGCGCTGCCTAAAGGGGCTTTTTATTTTTAATTTTTTTTGTTTCAGAAAAAGCGCTGGCTAAAGGGGGCCTTTAGCAGCGCTTCAATAGTAAAAGCGCTGGCTAAAGGGGGCCTTTAACAGCGCTTTAAAAGTAAAAGCGCTGGCTAAAGGGGACCTTTAATAGCGCTTTAAAAGTAAAAGCGCTGGCTAAAGGGGACATTTAATAGCGCTTTAAAAGTAAAAGCGTTGGCTAAAGGGGGCCTTTAGCAGAGCTTTAAAAGTACAAGCGCTGGCTAAAGGGGGCCTTTAGCCGTGCTTTCAAAGTAAAAGGGTTGCCTAAAGGGGGGATTTAGCAGCGCTTTTACTTTTAACAAAGCACTGTATTTACCTACAACAGCGTTGGAATAGACAACGCTTTAAAGCGCTATCTAAAGCCAAAAAATGCATTGTCTAAAGTCTTGTTTGGCGTAGTGTATTATCCTCATTACAAAAAAGAGACTTCTGAGTTCTCAATGTGTGTGAAGTTTGAAAATGGACAACGTTCAGAAATTAAGAAGGAAATTGGGTATCAACAGATCCATAAGTTTACAGATCTAGTGAATAACTGCGGGATTTATGAAGAAGATAATGAGGCTCACAACAAGATTGTCACTAAAAAGAGAGGCAAGCAACAACCATATCGTGGAAAGCCTTACAATGTTCCGAATGACAAAGGAAAGAAGAAAGCTACTAATGGTAAGAGACCAAGCGGGAGAGGTGCTCTTGTTGGTATTGTATGTTACGGATGTGGAAGACCTGGTCATCGGAGTAGTGAATGCAATACTGAAGTGAAGAGGTGTTTCCGTTGTGGAAAAACTGGGCATCATATTTTGGAATGTAAACACAAGGAAGTAATATGTTTCAACTACAGTGAAGAAGGACATATCAGTGCCCAGTGCCTGAAACCTAAGAAAGATCGGTATGTAAGAAAAGTGTTTGCTTTAGCTGGGACTCAGACATCCAGTGGATACCGCTTGATCAGAGATATATGTGTCATTAATGGTACTCCTTTAATTACTATTATTGATACTGGTGCTACGCATTACTTTATTGCTGCTGATTATGCTAAAAAGTTAAGTCTTATGTTATCTTCGATGAACGGAGAAATGGTTATTAATACTCCAGCTAGGGAATCAGTGACTACTTCTCTAGCATGCTTGAAGTGTCCTTTATCCATCTATGACAGAGACTTCTGTATTGATTTGGTTTTTTTACCATTAAGTGGACTGGATGTAATTTTAGGTATGAACTGGTTAGAGTATAATTATGTTCATATTAACTGTTATAACAAGTCAGTGCGGTTTTCTACCCCTGAAGAGGAAGAGGGAGATGGTTTCTTATCTGCTAGACGGTTGAAGGAGTTATTTCGGGACGAATCTTGGTTGTTTTCTTTAATGGTGTCCTTATCCATTAAGAATCAGGCTGTAATTTATGAGTTTCAGGTTGTGTGTGACTTTCCTGAAGTTTTTCTTGATGATATTCCGGATGTGTCGCCTAAAAAAGAAGTGAAATTTTCGATTGATTTTGTACCTGGTACCAAGCCTATTTCTATGGCACCATATAGGATATTGGCGTCTGAGTTGTCATAATTGAAGAAGCAATTAGAAGAGTTACTTGAAAAGAAGTTTGTGAGACCAAGTGTGTCTCCTTGGGGAGCTTTGGTATTACTTGTGAATAAGAAAGATGGAAGTATGAAGTTATGCATGTATTATCGACAGTTGAATAAAGTAACAGTCAAGAACAGGTATCCACTTCCGAGAATAGATAACTTGATGGATCAATTGGTGGGTGTCTGTGTGTTTATTTATCAAGATCGATCTGAGATCGGTTTATCACCAAATTTGAGTGAAAGATGAGGACATTCAGAAGACAACTTTCAGAACTTTGTATGGGCATTATGAGTATTTTGTGATGCCTTTCGATGTTACCAACATACCGGGATTGTTTATGGAATTGTTGAAGGATTACGACTTCGGCTTGAATTATCATCCAAGTAAAGCTAATGTTGTAGTTGACGCCTTGAGTCGAAAGACTTTGCATATGTCTGCCATGATAATGAGAGAGCTAGAGTTGATCGAGCAATTCAAATGCATAAGTTTGGTCTGTGAAATGACACCACAGAGTGTGATGTTGGGGATGTTGAAGATTAACAATGACTTCTTAGACAATATTAAATAAGTTCAAAAGTTAGATGTGAAGTTGGTAGATTTGATGGTCGAGAGTAACAAATCACAAGACAATGACTTTGAACTAGATGCCCAAGGTGTGTTGCGATTCTGAAACAGGATTTGCATCCCTGATGATGCCGACATGAAGAAGATGATTCTGGAAGAGGGCCATAGAAGCAATTTGAGTATTCATCTGGGAGCTACCAAGATGTATCATGACTTAAAGAAATTATTTTGGTGGTCAGGGTTGAAGCCAGATGTGGCACAGTTTGTGTATGTGTGTTTGACTTGTTAGAAATCGAAAGTCGAACATTAGAAAACTGCAGGGCTGTTGGAACCTTTAGATGTTCCGGAATGGAAATTGGATAGTATATCTATAGACTTTGTGATGGGGCTGCCAAGTATTCCAAGAGGGCACGATGTGATTTGGGTGATTGTTGATAGATTAATGAAATCATCTCATTTCATTCCGACTAGTATCGATTTTCCTATGTCGATGTTGGTGGAGATTTATATTCGGCTAATTGTGAGGCTACACGGTGTTCCTTCTAGCATTGTGTCGGATAGAGATCTGAGGTTTACCTCTGCTTTTTGGAAGAGTTTCCAGTATGCTTTAGGGTCGAAGCTGAAATTGAGATCCACAGACAGATGGTCACTGAAAGGACTATTCAGTCGTTAGAAGATTTGTTAAGGGCTAGGGTTCTTGAACAGGGAGGTACATGGGATAGTTTTCTTCCTTTAATTGAGTTCACCTATAATAATAGTTACCATTCTAGTATTGGTATGGCACCTTTCGGAGCACTGTATGGTCAGAGGTGCATAACACCTTTGTGTTGGTATGAATCGGGTGAGCATGTAGTGCTTTGACCTGAGATGTTAAGAGAGACTAAGGAGAAAGTAAAGGCAATCCAAGAAAATATGAAAGCTTCACAGAGTGGGCAGAAGAGTTACCATGATAGGAGGAGGAAGGATCTTGAGTTTTAAGATGGAGACCATGTATTCTTGAGAGTATCACTGATAACCGGTGTAGGTCGCGCTCTAAAGTCAAAGAAGTCGACTTCTCGGTTTATTGGTCTGTATCAGATTTTAGAGAAGGTGGGAAGTGTTGCTTATAGAGTGGCCTTGCCACCTAACTTGTCAAATTTGCATGATGTGTTCCATGTGTCGCAACTCCAAAAATATATTTCAGATCCATCGCATGTAATTCCAATAGATGATGTACAAGTGTGGGACAATCTTAATGTTGAAATTGTACATGTGAGGGTCGAGGATCGAAAAATGAAGAAGCTGAGAGACAAAGAGATCTCTCTTGTGAAAGTGGTCTAGGGAGGAGCTACAAGAGATAATTCCACGTGGGAGCTAGATAGTAAGATGTGGGAGGCTTATCTAGAGTTATTTGCTTCAGGTAATTTTCGAGGACGGAAATATTCTAAGTGGGGGAGAATTGTAACACCTCGGTTTAATTAAAATTTATTTTAATTAAATAATAAGATGATGCGGTGAAATTATATGATTTGGTGGAAATTATGATTTGGTGTGATACCTTGTTGGGGACTAGGTGCCTTAGAATTATAGAAATTAAGGTTATGGGGTGTTTGGCTAATTGTGTAGAAACGTAGGGGTGTGTAGAATAATATGGATTATTATTATTATTATTATTATATTAGGATAATTATTATTATTTTAGAATAATAATTAAATAATTATTTATTTTGGATAGTTATTATTAGATTATAAGAAGTGGGATTGGGAGAATAAGTCAGTACATGAAATAGAACAGAGAAATATAAAAGAGAGAAGAAGTGAAGAGCACTAGGAAGCTAGGGCAAGAGAGTTCATCGAAAGAATCAAGAATCAACCAAGAACCTAAGGTAAGGGGTGATTCTAAATCTACAAAGGTTTTCCTAATGATGGGGTATGGTATAATTTAGGTTGTATAGTCGCATGTTTTGATTTCTCCATAAATGGGTTGTTTTTGGGGTTTATTCCCGTTGATGCAATTTTGGTGACTTTGGTGTATTTTGATGTGATTGAATGACATAACTTGGTTAGAATTGGTGGATAAATGTTGATGAATAATTAACCTGTTAAAAGAAGAATTTGGATGTAAAAATTATGATTTTTGGGTATGGAAACATGGGATGTCATAACCTGAAAAATTGCAGAATTTGCTATTGTTATCGCAGGATAATTGGTTACCCGAAATATGGTAACCGGATACCATATCAATGGTTGGAACGAGGTTTAGCTATTGTCCTACGGTAACCAGTTCCCATAATTGGGTAACTGGTTACCACAAGAGATTTTTGAAAAGCAACGAGGCTATTGTCCTATGGTAACTGGTTCCCATAACTAGGTAACCGGTTACCAGTGCTACTGACAACATTATTTTTGAAAAACTTCTAAAACCCATAACTTTTGCCTCGGGTGTCCGTTTAACACGCCGTTTGGACCGTTGGAAATATAAAATAAATTCCTATCTTATAAAAATGATTTATAAGGAAGTAGTTAATTATTTCATAAATATTGCTACCGATTCGTAAGTGTGTTTTGACTTGTATACCATGAATTAGATTGTGGCTATTTGCGATGATTGGTTTGACTGTGTGACACGAGTTATATGATAATGATGATGACGAATGGATTGTATTGGCGAAATTGTGATGAATGATAGCGATGGATGCGAAGTATATTGTTGAGTGATAGTGTCTCATGCATTCATAAAGCGAAGGCATGTATTGGCGAGTGAAGGCCTGTATTGGCGAGCGAAGTTGATTGCCCTAAATTGGCATTATTGCGAAGAGGGTTCTACCCTGATTGGTACCACATGCATTTCATGAGTGTCAGTCATGCGTCATATTGTGATTGATAAACTGATGGGCAAAGATTGATGAAAGTGTATATTATATTACGATGTATGTTATGTGTTGATTAGGTGCTTGAATCATACCTGCTTACTATTATTATGCTTACTCTTATATTGTTACGATATCTCACCCTTTCTGTTTGAATGTTACCTCCATATGGGTAACGTGCAGATGATCCGAAGTATCTAGAGATCGAAGGTTAGTTGAGGAGTTCCTCTAGTTGTATAGATTGAGTCGGTGTCTGCTCTTATACGTAACACTTTGGGGTTTCGGGTGATTTGTTTTGTTATGATTAGGAGTGAACATGTGTTACTCTTTTATTTGAATTGTTTTATGATTATGCTGATGTATGAAGGATTATAATTATAACTCCAGTTGGAGGATCAAGATGATTGATTAATTGATGTTTTCGCTACGAGTAAATGCATTGAAGTTTAAGACTTTTGAATACATGATTTTTGATGTGTATCCTAATTTGAGCATGTATGATTGGCGAAGTATGTGACATCCTATTTGATTGTTGTTTATTTAGAAATTAATTTACTCTAATTATCATATAAATTACCGACGGGGAAATAGGGTGTTACAACTTTCATGGGCCAGGAAAGTCTATGACACATTGGAGATAAGGAAACATAACACGACATGAATCGGGTACAAATCGTAACAAGCTCTATTGGGGGACAAGGTAAGATCACCCTAGGGACAAGCTGCAGAGTTAATTCAAATATGAGCACATAACAATTTGTTTATCTCGGGTACTCAACATACTTAGCTTATACCTTAATGCATGTTTAAATTATTTATTTATAGTGTAATGCTCCATACAAAGGAAATGCTATGAATTTTGAATATGCAATATAATGATGAATGTTTAAACATTGATGTAAGCTTAAATGTTTCACCGGGGAAAACACGGTGGTAAAAACTATCGAGAAGATAAGGAACGTCCAAACAATCATCCTTGCACATCTGATCTCCCATAAAGAAATATGGACTTCAGTAGGAAAATTGCAAATCTGAATTATCAACTTCTGAAGAAAGATATCACAGGGGAAGAGGTTTTTAGGAAGAGTGGTGCAAAAATAAAGTGTAGTTTAGAAGAGCAACACTTTTGATTATGAACAAACCCTTGACTTCCTGGGGAACAAATCCACTATCTCATGTCGGGGATGAAGAGAATTTCGCATGGAATTGAGATCTTCTTGTGTAGAGTTCTCAATGAAGATAACTTCAACTAGGAATCATAGAAACTCTTGAACAATAAAGATTCTACCATCATACCACACTGGGGATAATTACCTTTGGAGTGCACCTCTGCACTCGAGGAATGGGAAAAAACCTTAAACCAAAAACTCGAAGTGCAAAAATCCACTGAAGGTAGCACAACAATCTTTCGCCACTGGGAATAAAAAGAGTTTTGACTAGCACTCACATGTATACACCATACTGGGGAAATAGGATTTTGTATGATTCTCAATCATCATCAGGCTTTACTGGAGAAAAGAAACTTTCTCTGCTGGGGAATAAGAGGCAAGTTGATCAAGAAAATCCTCGAAACTTGGCTCTAATTGGGGAAAATGTCATATCTTCCACTGGGGAATAGAAAATCTCTTAATAGCAATATCGCCGTTATAAGCTACACTGGGGAAGCCATCTTTACATGATGTATGTCAATAAGGAAATTTACCATGGAAAAGAGATTGCTCCATCGGGGATAACAATTGGCTCAATGGGGATAAGGATGTGAACATCACGGGGAGATGAATTCCAATCTCATCGGGGAATTAGATGCCAACTGAAATCTCTTCAGATAAAGCTTTAATAAAAAATGTGGCCCACACTGGGAATTACAGACGACTCCAAGGGGACATGTATCAAAAATATCCCGCCCATAAATAGAATAATTCTTTAGAGAATCCTTAAAAGGAGTAGGCTGCCCTGGGGAGAAGGATCATACAGAATCCTGCTGAAATGCACTTCTCTGGAGATAAGTCCTCGAAAAAGGGACAAACTCTTAAACAAACTCTTAGGAAGAGTGAAGACTACACTGTGGATTGCGACTCTGTTTAATAAGTTGTACGCCTTCACTAGATATAAGGGATTATGTATATAGAAATCCCTAACCTTTAAGACCCTCATGTTTGTAACAAACCAAACCTGCCTTATTCTCATGCCGTAAATGGACAAAGGTACTTATAACAATTCTTTTTTATTCTTTTAACTTCTTTTTTGTCCCTAATTTTTGCCTGAACCTCTTTATTCATTTTATATGGTTCGCCATGACGCCCTTTTTTGCCTAAGTCGTCGACTTAACGGGTCTATTTATGCGAAGTATTTTTTAACTACGCTTGTATTGACGGAATGAGGGAAATCCTCTCCGTCCATAGTTGTAAGCATCATGGATCCTCTGGAGAATACTTCCTTTACAACATATGGTTCTTCATAATTCCTAGCCCATTTTCCCCAAGCATCTGAATTGTTGGGAGGCAAGATCCTTTTCAACACAAGATCACCAGCTTGGAAATTTCGAGGATGAACTTTCTTGTAAAAATATTTCTTCATCCTTCTCTGATATAACTTCCCATGGCAAATAGTTGTCAATCTCTTCACATTAATGAGATTCAACTGATCAAGTCTATTCTGAACCCACTCAGCTTCATCAAGTTGTACATTTGTCATTACCCTTAAAGAAGGAATCTTCACTTCCACAGGAAGGAGTTCTTCCATATTGTATACCAAGGAGAATGGGGTTTCCCTAGTTTAAGTACGTGCCGAAGTACAATAACCATGCGATGAGAACGACAACATCTCATGCCAATACTTGTAGGTCACAACCATTTTCTGCACAATCTTGTTAATGTTCTTATTTGCTTCCTTAACAGCACCATTAATCTTTGGATGATATGGAGAATAATTATGATGTTTTATCTTGAAACTATCACAGAACTCTCTCGTCATCTTATTATTGAGATTCAATCCATTATCAGTAATGATCTTTTCGAGAATTCCATAACGACAAATGATATTCTGCTTGATGAATTGAGTAACCACTTGCTTGGTGACATTGGCATACGATGCAACTTTGACCCATTTGATGAAGTAATCAATTGAAACCAGGATAAAATGATGTACGTTGAAAGCAGTCGGCTCGATGCATCCAATCATATCAATGCCCCACATATGACGATCCATCTTCAATTATTTTCCTAGATCCAGTATTTTCCTAAGTCATATCAAAATTTTGTTTCCTTGGACATAGAAAATTCTCTTTTGGAATAGAAATAAGGAAGATATTTTTCTCTTATGACGTCATTGTTATGACATCATACCTTCATAAATATCATTGCCTTCTAAAACTTCATACATATCCACAACTAACATGCTTGCATGTATGATTGAAAAGTAGGAAACATAACCAGATAAGATGGTCGTTTCTTATCTGTTTTCTCCTTATGGTCCTTTCATTAAATTTTTGGAGGGTGAATTTACATCTTGATGATCTTCCTTTGTGAGTGCAACTTCACCATTAGATGTTTTGCATGATGTCAAAATTAGGAAAACATGGCATTTTTGTATATTGGACGATATCTCTATGTCATGTGATACTCCCTTGCATTAGAGGTATTAGGAATCATTTTAGAGGTCTTAGGAATCATTTAAAACAAGTTTAAAATTGGTCCCAATCATGAAAAATTAGATCTATATAAAATCAGTATTTATGTGTCGACCTAAAATTTCTATGTGTCAACATAAAACCAACATTTCTAAAATTTCTGAAAAACTTCAGTATGTGTCAACACATACTATTTATGCGCTGACACATACGACTTATGCACTGTCACATTTGATTTATGCGCCCGCACATGTACTGCATTTTTAAAGCCTGTAGCTACTATTTTGCATCTGTCGACACATAATTTTTTCAGGTCGACACATACTATTTTATGGGTCATTTTTTCATAATTTTTTCATTCCAAAACTTCCCTCTTTTGCCTAAAAAGATCTCAACTATAAATATACCATTCATGCATCATTCAAACTTAATGATACCATAAAATTAGCCTACATCTTCTCTTCATCTTCAACCTTCAACCTATGCATACACACTAACATTCCATTGTAAAAATATTTTGTTGGGGTTCCATCTAGACGAGGTTGGATAACGTCCAATTAGATTCTTGTGTAGCTGAGGATATTGGGTGGAGATTTGTAGGGGTCTTCATCTGGAAAACCGTGGGTTTGTCCTCCAAGATCATTGGTTGATTTGGGGGTTTTCGTGCAAGACATTCAAAATAGGATTGCGGCCAAGTGAATCCCTTTGGAGATAAAGAACACATATGATCCTTTAGAAGTAAAGAATGCAAAATAAGTAGCGAGAGAACGGAAAATGGAATTAAAGTCTTGTGTTTCAATAGTTGCAATTGATGGTGTGCGAAAGCTTTGGACATAAAGAATCAAAGGAGTAGCAAGATCTAGACAGTCAATTGGAAATTTATTTTGTTCTTGATCTTGTTGAAGATAAAAAGAAGAGAAGGGGTTGAATCAATATCAAGCGGTTATGGTTTGTAAGGTTTCTCTTAGAACACTTCTCTTGTATTCATACTTTTTGCTAAGAAAGAAAGTATCCTAATTCCACATTAGAGTTAGGCGCAGACATAACCATATGCGATGGCGAAAGTGGGGAACTGCATAAACAAATCATTGTGTCTCTTTTCTTTTATTTCTTTACTTTCTTTAATTTTCATACATCAATTTGTCAAATAGCATTGAGTAATCTATCGACGCGTAGGAATTTTCCGAGACTATTTTTGTTTAAAATTGTGTATTGAGTTTCTTATAATCGTTTTTGATTATAAGTTCTTTTTCATATTAACACAACACAAAGGAAAATTTTGAAACTTTGATTGCACACCAAGTATTTGTCAAATTTTTTAGCTTGTTTAACTCAAAGGAAAATTGCAATGTTCTATCTCTTACTCTCATTTGCTCTTTATATGTAACTTGTTGAATATATTGTTTGATCGATTGATTCATATATAATTTTTCTTTGATTGTTAAAGTTTAAGTTACTTTGTTGTTTATCTTATAATCACTTTAATTTTAAGTGTTTTTCATATCAACAGAGCTCAAAGATATTTGTGTAAAATTGATTGCGCGCCACATGTTCGATAAATTTTCAAGTTATGGTTTTAATATGATTTCATCGGAAATAGGAAACCGTTGTGTTTGATATTCAAATATTAATTGAGATATTATTTTGTTGATTGATTTTATCATTATCCTAATTCCATATGACCTGTGCATATCCAAGTTTCCAATAACTATGTTCGTTTAGACTACTATTTTAATCTAGGCCAAAAACCTTATGCTTAACATTGTTTTTCAAACACGTTTTTAAATACATATGTTTGAAAGGTTATTTTTAATTGGTTATCTATTCATTCCCCCTCTAGATACGTTGTCATAGTCTAACAAGTGATATTAGAGCTCTGATTAATTCTGTGCTTCGAAAATATTATTAGAAAATGGTGTATGAACCTAAAGGGGATTACAAAACATCCAAAATTTACTCAAAACAAGGTAGATTAGGGGTGCCTAACACCTTCCCTTCGTATAAAAACGAGTCACCAACTTAGAATCTCTGACTTATTTAGGGTTAACCTTTATATTTCCTTCCTTAGGATAAAATGTAAGGATGGTAACTCCTATTTTAAAACCGGTTACAATAGCTGGCGATTTTGCTGGAGATTCAACCCTAGGTTTAGAAGCCTTGTATTTTGGTTTTAGGGTTTTTAGGGTTTTTTTTGTTTTTGTATTTTTTATATTTGCTTATTTAATTATTTATTTATTTTTGCTTATTATTTTTATTTATTCATCTGTGGTGGGATTTTATTATTGCAAAATATTTTTCAAAACCCTTAGAAAGAAGATTCGTGTATTAGCCAAGGGGATACATCAGCCCTATGAGTTTATGTGACGACTTCTCCTAGAGTCAGTGGAATTCCGCGAAAGGAATATGTCTTAAGAGATATCCTCTTGGGAAATAGGACTTTATAATGAAACCTATGACTCTTTATACAACCCTTAAACCAAAATCTCATGATGAGATCTTTCATGACCTAGAGACGAAATTTTTGTCTACAAAGAGACTCCACTTAAGGGAGGCCCTTGTGCCTTTCCCTCTAGTTTTATTTACGATACCCTTAAGGAAACTACCTTATGGGGAGGGTAGAATATTTGTAGGCCAAAACTAGGAACCTACCTTCTAAAGATACCATTCATAAAATCCCATCACTAAACCCCACATCCATGCATTCATACATTTTTGCATTTCATATATTTATTACCATCTATTTCTTTTTTTCTTTCTTATTCACAGGGTTAAATAATTAATAATTAAAGGTTTTGGTGAAGTGTCCTAAAAATGAATACCAAAGGGAAACAACTTGTCTGTATAAATGCCATCAAGCCAGATATGACAAAATCAAGGCTATCAAAGGGAAACTGTCTGAAAGAGCTTTGAAAATGTTCACTTGTTGCTATGGGGATACCCTTGACTTAACCAAAGTAGAGGTAGAATTGGATGTCATTTCTGACCTAATTCAGTTCTACGACCCTCTATTGAGGTGCTTCACTTTTCAAGACTTTCAGCTAGCACCGACTCTGGAAGAATTTAATTGAATTTTGAATTTTTCTAAAGAAAAGGCTTATGTGGGTATCGGGCATACTATTGACGTCAAAATCCTGGCAGAAGGTTTAGAGATCCCTTATCCTTAATTGTCACCTAATTACATGAAAGAAGGTGACGTATGAGGGATTATGAGATGCTACTTGGAGACTAAGGCTTTTGACTTTGCCAATAACAAATAATGGGAGTCTTATATTGATTTTGTAGGATTGCTTGTATTTAGTGTAATCTTATTTCCACGGACTTTGGACTATATTGACCCTGCGGCTATTCGCGTATTTTGGGGCGTAAAAGTTTTCAATACGGATCCAACTTCCGCTTTACTTGTTGACATTTATTATGAACTTCATACACGGTACAAAAATGGAAGGGGTACTCTAAGTTGTTGCATCCCATTCTTATATTATTGACTTATGACTCACCTCTACAAGGAAGACTACATCATTCCAAATCTAACAAGGTATGTGTGATATAGTGGGAGAACTGACTTGGGTTTTGCATTTGATCGCAAATGTTGCGGTTAGCAAGAGTCACCACCGACTTTTCTTTTATCCAAAAGGAAAGGTGAAAAAGAACAGGAAAGACCTTTGAGATTGTTTCTTGAGTTCGGGGGATAGATTATGAAAAGGGAAGGTATTAGCACCCTTTTCATCCATAGTTTTCCATGGACTCTTAGTTACTTGCTAGATCACTTGCTTTTGTTTGAAATTGTGCTTTGTGTGGTTTTAAAAGTACTTTGTAAAAGAGGCCATTGTTTAGGCAATCTTTGTAATGATTCTCGTTTGTAAAAATGTATACAAAGATGTTGATCTTTTTGAAAATGTTTTCAATTTTGTAAGATATTTGGAAGTGTGTGTGTTTATTTTGAAAATAGCAAGGATGTTTGATTTGAAATGGAGAAAGTAACTAAAAGTAATCTACCTACTCAAATGTCTTTCTTGTTCATTTTCTTTTCCTTTGACATTGTTGTCTTACCATTGATTTAGTAAGCAACCCTATCTTTGGATGTAAACGGGACGGGCGTGGGTCATCGTATAGCCATGATTAGCAATGTTGCAAAGTATCTTAGCATTTTTGAGGGACTAAAAATCAGTTTTTAAGGCAACTTTGAATAGCGTCATCGAGGGACTATGATCTTGTATTTGTTTGTTTTTGCTAAGACACCTTACATGCGTAACATGGCCATTTTTGTATAAGGCATCCAAGTGGGATAACCCCAGGGGTGCTTGTGTGTAAGTGTTTCATTTTCATGCTTGATTTTTTCTTGGATTTAGGGTTTTCTATTTGATTGGTTTTATCTTTCCATACAAACCCTAATTACTAGCATGTTATATAAAAGCAATAAATTGCGAAATTTAAATGTCCTACGCTATTACAACATTTGTGGGAGGGGGTATACAACTTATGAATGGGGATTGCAATAATATAAACCTAATTAATCTATTACAACCAAATTGAATATGTACAAATATTGGAATAAATAATATACAAGATAAATTAAATATGCAAAGATATGTAAATGCAAAGAAGATTTTGTTTGGTTTTTTATGTGAAAAAGTTTTAACCTAAACCTAATAAATAAATCAAGATTAATCTTAAATCAATTAAGAAAAGAAATTATTTTTTAGAAAAGATTTTTGAATAAACCCTAATTCTATTTGATTAAAAGAAAATAAATTTCTTTAAGAAAAAGTAAGTATTTTTTGTATTTTTTGTCTTGAAAATAATACATGGCATTATGAGGTATTTTGGTCCTTTTATATTAAAATAAGTATTTAATGGGTATAAAGGAAAAATAAATATTAAACTAGTTATAATTTATTTTTACAAGTTTATTTTTAAAAAAAATAGATCATATATATCTAAATAAAAAATATTTTTTGTGAGAAAAATAAAATAAAATAAGCTAAAATATAAATCTATCATTTTTATATTTTTTTATGATTTTTAATATTAAGAAAAATATATTTAATAAAATAAAAATGAAAATAAAATGAATAATAAAATATATTGGGCCAGGGGTGCTGCAAGCAAACAGGAGGTGAGTGTTAGAAAAAAACACAAGGTCCAAAGTTAAGAGGCCCACGCTGCAAAGGAACAAAATATGGCAAAATATGAGAAAAATTGCAAAAGGCAGGCGCCAAGGCTCGAACCTATGACCTATGGCATTTTTGCGCGTTGCCTTACCACTGGGGTTGCTGTACATCCGTTTATAGAAACAAAGATAAATATATATTAGAAAACTCCCCCTGAAGGCAACTTCATCTTCAACCTTGAGCCATGGTCGGACCACCTGTATCTCTCTCATTTCTCCATGAAAATGGAAAGTCCAAACATGAAAATTATGGGGTTTCTTCCCACGAGTTCAACCATATAATTTATGTAAACTAACAATCAAAGATCAAGGCTAATTTTACTTGCCCTAACTTGAAACCTAATTTTTACAGAAATTTCAAATCCAAAATTCTCTATGCACAGTTAATATAAATGAAATCTATGAACATGGTTAGCTTTAGTGCAAGGATATCTACATTTTGTTTTCTCAAATTAGGACCAAAGGATGCTTGTATGAAGAGATAAAAGTTTGAGTTTTTACCTCTTTCAGCTGATATTGTGAATGGAGTTTGAGTAAGTTTTGAGAAGGCCTGAGGATCTGTTTAGCTTGCCTGGACCTCCCTGAGTGTATTCCAATCCTTACCTTGTCTTGAAAGTCCCTGAATCTCCCTACTCAAGTCAACCTGCAAGCTTGATATTTGAAAATGGTGGATGGAGGAGAAGGAGTTACAGTGAGGGAACATGGGTCTGAATCACTTAGATATGAAGTATATCAAGTGTTTAGGTGGTTAAAACTCAAAACGCACTAGTGGATTTTGAGATGGCTGAGTAAGGTCCAAAACTGTCAAGCTATGGCATATTTTCAATGGCCAAGTGTTTGGGAGAGTTTATGAGTCTTAACATCCATGTGTTAGGTTGCAATACACTTGTGTATATGTATGGAAAAGGTTAGACATCATGCTTTCTCAAAATTTCTAAGTTATAGCCTTTTGGCTCTATTACTTGCTTTTGAAGAAAAGTGAGGAGACAAGTCTCTAAGTGTTGTACAAGCATGGTCTGGTTTGGTAGAGACTTCATGCAAGTTTCTTTTGGTTTTTTCCTTGCTTGTGTGCATAGAAAACAAGTGCAAGGCTTAAGAAGTGGAAAATTGCAAAAGTAGTGCTTTATCAAAATGGAAATGGCACCTTTGTGCCAAAAATGGAATTGTTCTTGTACAATGCATTTAATGCTTGGCTTAAAGCTTCCAACATCTGTGAAAACATTTAATTATGGAGTGAGAAACAAGTTTGAGGCATGTAAATCAAGGATTATGCAGTGTAGGCTTGGATTTGAATTTTTATTCTTCATGAAATGGCTTGAAATCGAAGTGATAAATCACCAAATTCATCTCTTCGATTCTCCCTCCTCCAGAATGATCTCAAGGAGTTCTTGGACATTTTATAAATATTGAAATATGCTCTACAACCCATATTTTAATTGCTTTTGAATATTCCCCTTGGAACTATGTGAAAAATTAGCATGAAGTTAGGTCAAAAATTTGCCTAACTAGGGCAAAATTTCACTAAGTTATTTTGGTTCATGAGCATGTATTCACAAAATTATATCTTGAGATCCAAGCATATTTAGTAGAAATTTTGTGAAGAAAAGTTGTAGATTTCATGGAGATATACAACTCTCATGTTGGAAGTTTCCTTTGAATCATCTTACATCATGGGGAAAATTTGGCTCAAAGATATGTAACTGCAAAGAAGATTTTGTTTGGTTTTTCTTGATGAAAAAGTTTCACATTTTGACAATTTTTGATGAATTTTGATCTTGTGCACTTTATTTTGACCAAAAAGTCAAAGTTTGACTTTTCAATGTACAGTTGACTTTTGATCAGTTGACTGCAAAATTCATCTGTCAATCCAATGGATTTGAAATGTTTTGAATCATGTAATTAGGTCAATATGATTAAATTGAACTCTTGAAATCATGCTTCAAACAAATTGATCATTTGCTAGGTCAAAAATCAGAAATTGCCCTTTCTCAGTCAAAACCCTAATTTTGACCATTTTGCCCTTTTGATGATTTGATCAAATTTCTTGAGGAATTGTGGTCCAAACTTGATAAAATGATTCATATGAGTCTAAGATGTTTATGTGGATAAAAAATTATGATGTTTGACTGTAAATTGGCCATGGTTGACTTTTTCTCCAATACAGCTGATTTTTAGGTCAATTGTCCAATTGACTGATCAAAAATGTGATTCAAGGCTTGAAAATTGACATGAGTAATCTTGGGGGTCTATAATGATCCTTGAAATTCATATAAAGCATTGATATTCCAAAAATCCTTGTTCAAACTCAAACCCTAATTTTGGTCATCAGTGCATGAGGAGTTGTCTTGAGCTGGTCAAACCCTAATGTAGTCTTGAGTTCAAAAGATCTTGTGAGGAGATATTTGATAAGTGAGAAGGAAAATTTTAGGGTACAACAACTGCCCCTGTTCAATCTTCTTAAACCTGAAGAGTTAGACTGGTGAGTTTTGTCATTCGTGACTCAAAGGTGGAAGATGATTGGACACTAGAGTGCCCATAAATTTGCACTCGATGATGTGATGATAGAGGGAATGGGCTTACAGATGCCATTTGGAGATGTGATAGAAAGTTGTAGGAAACGGTCTTGAAGATGTCATCAAAGGTGATTGTTGAATTGTAATTTGTAAACTGAAAGAATGAGTATCAGAATGGCGTCCGTGTCGGGAGCGTATCTGAACTGTATCAAAGAGTTGAATCTGAATGAATATTAGAATGGTATTCGTATCTGGAACGTATATGTACTATATTTGAACTGTAACTGAAATTTGAGTCTGAATGAGTATCAGAATGGCATCTGTGTCTGGAGCGTATCCAAACTGTATCTGAAAGAGGTTCTGAATGAGTATCAGAATGACATCTGTGTCTGGAGCATATCTGAACTGTATCAAAAGTTTAAATCTGAATGAGTATCAGGATGGCGTTCGTGTCTGGAGCATATCTGAACTGTATCAAAAGTTAAAATCTGAATGAGTATCAGAATGGTGTCCGTGTCCGGAGCGTATTTGAACTGTATCAAAAGTTGAAATCTGAATGAGTATCAGAATGGCATCCGTGTCTGGAGCGTATATGCACTATATCTGAAAACTCTGAACATTGTTAATGATAGATTTTAATCTTATCCTGAAAAGAAAAAATGTTAGCTGAAATGCCAAGTCATGATACATGAAATGTATACATAATGGTATTATGTTGTATGCATTCGTGCTTATTAATGCTTATGATATATGAATGCGATGTATGCGTATGTGAGCTGATTTGTTGTATTGTCGTTGGACTGGGGAAAATAAATCTCTGACCGCTGCTGAGGATATGGAGTGTAAGTCTTCATGTCTTGAAGTTGAAGTATTGATGAATTTATGTTTAGAGAAATAAACTCTGTTGTAAGGGAAATGTTGTGTACTGTTTTTAAAATCCTACTAGGGAGTCCTGAGAAACTTGACGACTTCTACCGAGGAATCCTGAGAAATTTGACGACTTCTACTGGGGATTAACAAATTGAAACTTTGTTCCACTGGGGATTTAAATGACGTACTGTAGGGGTTTACTTATGGAATAGCTTAGAGATATCTTCCTATCCTTTTAACCTATCAGTAACTGCTTCTTTTTATTTTGTTTATTCGTAAACAGCAATTATGTTCAAATGCATATGTTAAACAATGAATCATTGGACGTTTTTGTAAATAAAACACAAGTGTAAAGAAAAGACAAATAGTTTTTGCACTTTCAAAGGAATATTTTGTATTGACTTTCAGTAGGTATTTTTTGTACAAGGAGACAAACATTCTAGTAAGAGAATGCTGTCGTAAAAAATGAAAATTTTGATAAAAAGAAAAGATATCTATGTGTACAAAAAATCCCATGGGGTTTCCATTCTACTATAACCTTTGTATCTCTAAGTATCTTGTCTATTTGTTGCCTCATCCGAAGATGATTGAATTGATCAGAACCTCTGATTTTGTCAGTGGAAGTAAAAGTTTGTCCATAAAGTGATCTGACGGGTCATAGTCATACGCTTTAATTCCCTAACTTTTGCCTGGACCTCCCTTTCGGGTTTTCACTCCACCGGGAAACCCTTTTTTGTCTAAGTCTCCCTTTTGGGTTTTCAACTTGCCGGATGTACAGATTTTTGTTTTATCCCTAATTTTTGCCCGAACCTTTTGGTTCACCGGGATGCCCTTGTTTTGCCTAGGTGTGTCAACCTAGCGGATCTCTTATGTGCAGTATCTTTTGACTATGTCAGCATTCACAAGGTGTGGTAGGTCATCGCCATCCATGGTGGTCAAGATCATTGCCCCACCGGAGAATATATTTTTGATTACAAATGGTCCTTCATAGGTAGGAGTCCATTTGCCCCTGGGATTACCTTGTGGTAAGATGATGCGTTTGATCACTAGATCCCCAACTTGATACGCTTTGCATCTGACTTTCTTGTTGAAAGCCTTGATCATCCGTTTTTGATACATTTGACCATGGCAAACAGCAGCAAGTCTCTTCTCATCGATCAAATTCAGTTGATCAAGTCGAGTTTGGATCCAGTCGTCTTCGTTCAACCCTGCATCCTTTATAATTCTTAGAGAGGGGATCTGAACCTCGATAGGCAAGACAACTTCCATGCTGTAAACCAAAGAATATGGTGTTGCCCCGGTTGATGTGCGAGCCGTGGTACGATATCCGTGGAGAGTGAATGGTAACATATCATACCAGTCTTTGTATGTGATTGTCATTTTCTGTATGATCTTTTTAATGTTCTTATTTGTAGCTTCGGCAGCACCATTCATCTTCGGCCGATAGGGAGAATAATTGTGATGTTGAATCTTGAATTGTTCGCACAAGGTGGTGATCATAGTGTTGTTGATATTTGTACCATTGTCAGTGATGATCCTCTCTGGGATACCGTACCGGCAAATAATATTTTGCTTGATAAAACGAGCAACAACATTTTTGGTAACGGAGGCGAAGGAAGCTGCTTCAACCCACTTTATGAAATAGTCAATGGCCACTAGGATGAATAGGTGTCCATTGGAGGCTATCGGTTTGATTTCCCCAATCATATCAATTCCCCACATAGAAAAGGGCCAAGGAGCTGTTAAGACATTCAGAGGAACCGGAGGTACATGCACCTTGTCAGCATAAATTTGACACTTATGGAAGGTTCGAGAGTGTTGATAGCAATCTGCTTCCATGGTAGACCAGTAATAGCCTGCCCGTAGGATTTTCTTTGTCATCGTATTCCCGCTGGAGTGGGTGCCAAAAGTGCCTTCGTGCAATTCGGCCATGATCCTTTCTGCTTCAATCTTATCTACGCACCGAAGTAACACAGAGTCATGATTGCGTTTGTACATGATGCCTTTACTAAGGAAGAACTTAGCAGAGAACCTCCTTAAGAACTTTTTGTCATTGATTGAAGCTTCTTCAGGATATTCTTGAGCCTCGAGATACCTCTTGACTTTGTGAAACCAAGGTTGGTCCACTACTTCTTCAGTATTAATCTCGTGAAAGTGTGCTGGTTCATCCATTCGTTCGATGGTGATCTAGGGAGCCTCATTATCCCAATTAAGTTTAAACATATATGACATTGTGGCTAGAGCGTCTGCTAGCTGATTTTCTTCTTGCAGGAAATGCTCGAAGGTAATCTTCTCGAAATGTGGTAGAAATGTCAAAACATGTTCTTTGTAAGGGATAAGGTTTGGGTGTTTGGTGTCCTATTCCCCTTTGATCTGACTGATGACCAAAGCTGAATCTCCAAACACATCTAAGGATTTGATCCCCAAATCTATGGCAACTCTAAGACCAAAGATGCACGCTTCGTATTCTGCCATGTTGTTTGTACAATTGAAGCAAAGTCTGGCAGTAAAGGGAGTATGACACCCTTCCGGAGATCTGAGTACAACACCAATACCATTGCTGAGTGCATTGGAGTCTCCATCAAATAACAGGGTCCATCGGGATCCTTGTTCAGGTCCGTCATACGGTCTGAATTCTTCGCAGTTGTCTAATGTCATGATGTCTTCATCCGGAAAATCGAACTTCATGGACTGGTAGTCTTCTACGGCTTGGTGAGCAAGGTGATCAGGTAATACACTGTACTTTATAGCTTTCTGGGTAGAATATTGTATGTCATATTCTGTCAGGATCATCTGCCATCTCGCTATTCTCCCAGAAAGAGCAGGCTTCTCAAAGATGTACTTTATTGGATCCATTTTAGATATCAACAAGGTAGTATGAGACAACATATATTATCTTAGCCAGCGAGCAGCCCATGCCAGAGCGCAACAAGTTTTCTCGAGCAGTGAATATCTGGTTTCACGGTGTAGCGGTAGAAATGTACAAGACTAAGCCATTGGATTGACTAGACTTTATACAAATCAAAATAAAAATTGCCACCATGCTTTATTGTTTCCAAAGGAATTGGAAAAGAGAGAATAACCCAAAAAAGGGGAAAGATTCAAGGTAAGGGAGTTGGTTATGCAAAGGGAAGGTATTAGCACCCTAAACATCTACGGTACTCTGCAGGAACCTCTATGTAAAATCTGTATATTTTGGCTATAAAAATGTGTTGTATATAAAATAGATGGTGGAGGTGAGAAGAGAAATATATTTTTTTATGATTTTTGCACCCGCCGCGGTTGCGAACCTTTAGTGCCTACGTACCACCTTTCATACAATAGGGGATCAGGGTACACATAGTTCCTCTTTTAAAATTTTGAATAAAAGTGTGTTGGTTAATTTTATGAGATAAGACGTCATTGTCCATTGTCCGTGTGAAAAACATACTTACCACCCACAATCATGAGAAAGGAGAATTTACATCATCTCAAAGTTGAGGATATGGCTTGGATTTTAAAATCAACAATGCCTCACTCAACACCCAAGTGGAAAATATCTCACTTCACTACATATTGTAGAAGTATAGTTGTTTGCATCACTACAAGGATTGACAAAAGTCTAACCTTTTGAGAAAAGTTTTAAAGGTAAAAACCAAAGTGGCAAAATGGTTTGAAATGAGATTGGTTGACTTTTAGTCTTCTCACAAAAAAAGATGTCAAGATTTTATTAAATTGATTGAAGTTTATTTATGAAAAGATTTTGAAAATGCATGGACCTAAGTCCAAGTTTATTATGAAAGTGTTTTAAGTTTTAAAATAAGAAGGGTTTTCAACAGGAGGAGAAGATTTTTGAAATTAAAGAAGATGGGAGGAGAAGAAGAGGCTATCCTAAAGCATAAGGTAAAATCTAAGGATATGGACCATCTAACCAATAAGAAGCCAAAACTTGACATTATGAGCCAAGATAGAATTCCCATTCTTTGGAGTGAAACCAAGCAAGCAAAGATACTAGACCTCTTCAAATGTATCAAGTCTTCATGAAAATTGGGCAGAGTAACGGCTGTATGCGGGTGAATTCCAGATTACAAACAAAGGGTGTAATCACAAAACATGCACACAAAAACAAACAAGCAACCCAATGTCTTGAGGTAAACCTCAAGAGCTCCAGACAAAATAATCAGATAAGATCACAAGGATCCAAGATAGGCCAAGGTTTCTAATCCTAGTCCAAGAAAAAGTCCACTGCTCCATCATGCCAAGGATAGTAACCAAATAGTCCAAGTACCATTAAGAGTTTTTAGGGTTTAAGTTGGTTATTAAGTATCTTAGGAAAAGGAAAAGAAAAGCTTAAGTGAGCAAAGTAAAAATGACAAGAAAATAAATGCTCAAATGAGCAAAGATGAAAATGGCATGAAATATAAAATGCTAAAAAATAAATAGTGCATAAAGCATAAAAGAATAAAAGCATAAAATAAAACAAGTCAATAATTAGTGGTTAGTTGGATGACCATCTTGAAACTTGCATTTGGAACTCATTAGAGGATTGGTAGAACCAAAGCCTCCACACAATAAGTTGCATTTGCTTTTTGTCAAGTATATTATCCATTTGGAATTCTCACAAGTACCATTTAATGATCAACGATATTTAAGTGATCCGCGTTGACCAAAGTGTTGTAGATCCATTAGAGGATTGATAGAACCAAATCCTCCACACAATGAATCTCAAGGTTATTGGATCAAAGAGATCAAATTAACATACTTGGGCTTACAATCATAAGTTTGGGCCACGAATGATCATTTATTTGAATCGGGACAAAATTTAGCGCTATGTTAAGCAATCGTAAGTGGACTTATATAGAAGTCGCACCTATTTTGAGGCCGGTCAATATCAATCTATGCACCATTTGTTTTGAGATATGATATAGAGATCATGCTCCAACAACATTTAGTACAAAGAGAAGGGATGAAATGAAGAGGGAATTAGGGTAAAAAGAAAAACCACATTTGAATTAATATTTAATCAAACTATTATTAAAATCACTCATCCATTTTTATGGAGTTAAACTCAACACCATGGATCCAATGATGTTAATAAAGCCATGACCAAAAAATCAACCCAAGACAAC